>QEOT01001832.1:137220-267899 GCA_003123785.1 Pterocarya stenoptera
AAAGAGAAGCATGGGATGACATGTCAAGCTGCACTGATTATGCACAAAAGAAAATAAAGTGATGAAAAGCAACAACAAGAAAAAGACTGCAACAGATTTCTTGTAAACCAGTAGAAAATAAAAAGTTAACTTTAGGACTCTTCCTTTTGATCTTTTTCCTCTGTAACGTGTATATAAAGCAGTAGCAAAGCCTTGTAATTGATAACTGAATGGAATGAGAATAAGTCTTACTCCACATCATAGTTCTATCTCAATCTCGACTCCACTTTTAACATAAATCCAAGGAATTTGCTGTCAAGTTAATAGATAATGATGGTCGTGGTGCCTCATCTAAATTAGCGAGGTATTTTCTTTTGGTTTATCCGGCTGTGTATGTTGCTTCAAGTTTATCTTACGTTTGCGACTTTTATCATTTCAACTTTCATTTTATCTGAATGGTTCTGCTCTGCTTGACGTGCAGGAAAGAACGTCAGTTTAAAGTAGAAATTAAGTTGGCTTCAAAAGCAGACCTGCATAATCTTCGAGAGTTTTTATGCGGTAAACAGCTGGATGTTCCGCAACAAACAATACAAGTTCTTGATGTTGTCCTTAGAGCGGCACCATCTCAGAAGTAATATGCTCTTATCTTCTTAGAAACTTGTGCATTTTTGTTGTCCTCCGTTTATGGTTCTTCTCAGACATACAGTAGCAGAAAATACGAAACCTCTCACATGCATTAACCTGGTGAATTTTTTACGACAGCTATACTTCTGTGGGGAGGTCATTTTTTGATCCAAAGTTGGGTCCAGGAGGTGATCTGGGAGACGGCATTGAATACTGGAGAGGTTACTATCAGAGTCTTAGGCCAACTCAGATGGGACTTTCCCTTAATATTGGTATTAGTTCACTCTTTCTATGCTCTTATGGGATCCATTATGAGTAACTTGTTGATTCAATTGCAATTACATTGACATTTCCTTGTTTTTAACGTATGATTGCCATGTTGCAGATGTGTCAGCTAGGGCTTTCTATGAACCAATTCTTGTGACTGAGTTCATTGCAAAACATTTCAATTTCAGTTTTTCAAGGCAACTGTCTGATCAGGATCGCAATAAGGTTATTTCACTACTATATGATGTTATGGGCGATTTAATTAGGACTTTGGATGGAGGATTTGAGTATTTAGCAAAAGAGATTCCCATGGAATCAATTCACAATTTTTGGGAGAATTACTTGGGGAAGTACTGAGATATCTCTTCTGGTATCTGTGGATACCAGATATTAGGGTGAATAGACTTATCTCTCTAGCTTCCTTTTAAAGGATGCCTTCTATCCACTATATAGATTACTAAGCTTGCTTAAATTTGTTTGTTGGATGTGTGTGTCCGCGCACGCTTGAATGCTTCGTTTCTTACTTTTATGAACTTGATGTCCGTGTGTGTTTGTGCATGCTTTGTTTCTTTTAATTTTATGAATTCATGTCTGTGTGTGCTGCCCAGATTAAAAAGGCACTGAGAGGAGTCAATATAGAGCTTACTCATAGGGAGCATTCCGGACGTTACAAAGTTGTCGGGGTATCCACTCAACCAACTAGCCAGATAACGTGAGTTACCGTACTTATGTCTTCTCTTTTCTGCTTATAAGTTATTAGTATATGGAATTATGGAATTAGCATCAGGAAGTAGATAGTAAACATTAGTGCCCATTCATCAAGCTGATAAGCTTCTTTGGTTTTGTTTTGTTTTGTTTTCAAGAGTTATATTAAAAAATTGAAAGATAAAAGCATTATAGATGCTTCAAGTGAGTGGCATGGTTTATGAAAGATCTATAAGAAACTTCAGCATGTTTGGTTTAATATTTGAGAACGTTTAAACTAAGATTTGTGATTTTTTATGGAAGAGAGTAAGTAGAATGAAAATAGTGTGGATAGAATTTTTTGAGATGTATCGTGTGTTGGAATTTGTGGAAGTTGGCAGGTAGAATTGAAAGGTGGTTTGGGTAAAATTTTGAAATTTTGAAAAGATGTTTGCATTGAAGTTGAAATTTTTTTAGAAATCAAATGCTCCCTTTTTGTCTTTTATTTATCTGGAATCTGTCAGATATTTTTGCAAATCAAACGTACCTTTTTGTTCTTATTTATCTGGAATCTGTTAGAAACTACACTTTCTAAATGGATTCAGTTTGCTTAGCATGATGAGGCCTAAATCTAACAATGAGAGTGATTTAGCAGTGACTTGTTTATTTGGTATCTGGTGGCTATGCTTAAGGGCTGTTTTCTTTAACTGCATTTGTATTTTCGTTGGCCACAATGACTGGAACCACTTAGCAACATTGTTATTGTTTATCTCACTTCTCTTGCACTTCTTTTTGTTGCGATTTATTTTTTTCTGCTACATAATTTGAAATCTTTGTTTCCTTTTCAGGTTTACTCTTGATGACAAGAAAACAAGGATGTCGGTTGTTCAATATTTTCGTGACAAATATAATATTGTGCTTCAGCACTCGTCTTTGCCTGCCCTTCAGGCTGGGAATGATGCCAATCCTGTTTATTTACCTATGGAGGTTGTCTTCTTACCATAGGAAGATTTTTCCATTGTTAAGAATTAGGCATTTCTGTTTATAGACGTTTTTCTTTGTATTTCAGCTTTGTAAGATTGTTGCTGGACAGAGATACTCGAAGAGATTAAATGAAAGACAAGTAACTAACCTTTTAAGGGCAACATGTCAGCGGCCTAAAGAAAGGGAAAGTAGTATCGAGAAGGTAATTTCAATATGTGTGACTTTGGTGATAGATTGTACTCTTTAGCTTCAAATGATGGCATATTGGTTCGATATGAATGGAACCTCCTTGTGGTAGTAATTTATTGATGGGTTATCTTTTGTGCTAGATGGTTACACTAAATAATTTCACTCGGATTGAACTTGTAAAGGAGGAATTTGGGATTGAAGTAAGGGACAAACTTGCAGTGGTTGATGCTCGGGTTTTACCATCTCCAACGGTAATTTTGCATCTATANTGTTTTTTTTATGCGGTGTTGGGTGGGTGGGGGGGCATTAGCTCTCGCACTGTGTTGCACTTTGTATTTTGATAATAGAGCTCCAGCACTATTTAGTATGGAAGTTCTATAATTTCGTCTTTTATGTGAGCCTTTAAGCTTTTAATTTTCAAAGGTGACATATTCTTGTATATTGTGAATGGAAGTATTATTATTAATAATTTAGTTGAATTTCAATTGTAAAATGACATCACTTAGATTTTCATTTGTAATGCTTCCATTGTAGAAAATGATCAACGGCGGTAGAGTAGACTTTTGGACATGTGTGAATTTGTCTACACAAGTGAACAGGGATTTGCTATTTGAATTCTGTGACCAATTGATTAACATGTGCAACAGCAAAGGAATGGTATGGTTTCATGATTTACTTTCGAATGCATGATGTGAATGTAGAGTGTATGCTATTAATTTGCGGACGCTTATTCCATCTGCAAGGTTTTCAACCCAGATCCTTTGATTCCCATACGTTCAGCTCATCCTGGTCAAATCGAGAAGGCTCTCTATGGAATTCATAAAGAATTGGCCGGAAAACAACTTCAGCTGTTGATAATTATTTTGCCTGATAAGAGTGGATCATACGGTGAGTAAGTTAATTGGTATTCCTATTTTATGACTAGAATTTGTTTCCTCCAATTAAACGATTCCTTGTTGCTTGCAGGGAAAATTAAACGAATCTGTGAAACTGAACTGGGAATTGTTTCTCAGTGCTGTCAGCCTAGGCAAGCATTAAAGCTTAATAAGCAGTATTTTGAAAATGTGGCCCTCAAGATTAATGTGAAGGTTTGTTCTATCTGATGTCTGATTGTCAATTCTTATCAAATTCTTTGATGGTTTTACTCTCAATTTTAAAATTTCTAGGTTGGGGGACGGAACACTGTGCTACAAGATGCTATTCAAAGAAAAATTCATCTTTTGACTGATCGCCCTACAATTGTATTTGGTGCGGATGTGACGCATCCACAACCTGGCGAGGACTCAAGTCCTTCAATTGCAGCGGTATGTTTTGTAGATTTCATTACGCATTTTTACTGAATTGTAATGGTTGGTTTACCTATTTGACACAGGTTGTGGCTTCGACGGATTGGCCCGAGGTAACCAGGTACAGAGGATTATTTGCTGCACAAGCTCACAGGGAGGAAATTATTCAAGATCTTTATAAATTAGATCAGGATCAACAAAGGGGTCCAGTTCATGGAGGAATGATCCGGTAAGGAGCTGACATGTATAGTGCTTTAATACTTTTGTGGAATTGTTTATTTCTTTGTTCTCATTGTCCATTGGTCACGTTGCAGGGAACTACTTAAAGCCTTCAGGTATTCCACTGGGGTTAGACCCGAAAGGATTATATTCTACAGGTAGAATTGATGTTCGATCATGCAAAAAATAGATCGGTTTTGCACTTTCTTATCTGATATTGTTTTATATTACTTTGGTGCAGGGATGGTGTCAGTGAAGGCCAATTCAGTCAAGTTCTGCTGTATGAGATGGACGCAATAAGAAAGGTATGATGATCTTGCTGAGATGAATCAGCTTCAGAATGCCTTGCCAGTTGGTAATCAGAATGAATACTGCAAGGGAATAGAAAGCTCTCAAATGGATATTAGGAACTCTGGATTTGATTTTAATATAATAGTCTGGCTTTTTTTTAATTGTATATTGTGTTTGATACAATGTTTATATTTTTGAACGAGTTGTTGCAAGATCAATTCAGTTTCATTGGAATGAGATCTCACAAGTACTGTGTTGTTTCTTGAGATGATCAGTTAATGCAACTCTCTAATTTGAAAGCGTTTTTCTTCCAGGCCTGTCTCTCACTAGAGGATGAATACCTACCACCAGTTACCTTTGTTGTGGTGCAGAAAAGACATCATACACGCCTTTTCCCTGCAGATCATAGTAGACGTGATCAGATGGACAGGAGTGGCAATATTCTTCCAGGTTTATAAGTTGTCTCCATATGGTTAATGAGAAATTCTACTCATCGGCCACTATTCACTTCCACACTCCACACCTACAGTTTTTTTTTTTTTTAATAAGATGTGGGATCTGGATAGTGAATAGTGACTGATAAGAAGAATTTTTCTATGGTCAATTATTGCTCCTTGTTTCTTAACCAAAGGTCTTTGAATCTCCGTGTCCAGGAACTGTTGTTGATACCAAGATTTGCCATCCAACTCAATTTGACTTTTACCTCAACAGCCATGCTGGAATTCAGGTAAACTTGGGTCATTTTGTTGCTTAAATTTGAAACTCTTGGCTTAAATTAAGGCTGGATGCATACCCAGGAACATACATATATTCTAAAGAAATAAGTTGGTTTTTCATTCTTATCTTATTTGCAGGGAACTAGTCGTCCAACACACTACCATGTGTTGTATGATGAGAACGGATTCAGCGCAGATGCATTGCAAATGCTTACAAACAATTTATGTTACACGTAATGTCCTTTTAATCCTCATTCATTAAACTCTTCCTACTATGCATTATAAACATTTCTGCATTGTTTATTTTGTAACTTCACTCAACATCCTTTTCAGGTATGCTAGGTGCACTCGATCAGTTTCTATAGGTTTGATTTCCTTCCTCTTGCTTTTCCTTTTTATTTAAGTTGTGCATGCTAACTTCATCCCTCGAAATGATGACTACTTGTACAGTGCCTCCTGCATATTATGCCCACTTGGCTGCATTTCGTGCACGATATTACATTGAAGGTGATTCATCGGAAAGTGGTTCAACTGGCGGGAATGAGAGCAGAACGGAGTTCCAGGCCCTTCCCCTCGTCAAGGATAACGTGAAGAATGTTATGTTTTATTGCTGAACTAGTAACCCTTTCTTTTCCATGCCTTATTTTGGATGATACAGCTCTTGGTAAAGCCCTTTTGTTTCGAACTTTTCGACATTATGATGCTGTTGGTTCTTTGGTGTGAAAATGGAGTACCCCAGGTCCGCAACCCATGCTTCATCGGAGTACACGGCTGCTTTTGGTGCTTTTCAGAGTAAATAGATATCTGAATAGGGTGTCCATAGTTTTTGTATGTAAAGGATTATTGACTTGAATTCTATTTTGGGTCATAACATTCGTGTTTGTGTGTATAACTGCTGGCTTTGCCATGCACTTTTGAACTCCCTTAATTCTATTGTGAGGATGTGAAAATCATTGCTTGTTTAGGTTTTTAACTTTTTTTTTTTTTTTACATATTTTTACCAGAAATTATCGGGTTTCTTTTGCAATCATTGATGATTTTGGAGAGAGGATCAAGTGTCCCAAGTAAAAACTGTTACAATAAACAAATGGATGAGGAAAAAAAATCATAATTAATGGGTAATGGATACAAGGTTTGAAATTGTGTTCTTGGTTTGCCAAGTGGGCAATGGCAGGGGAAAGGTTTGTCTACAATAATATCCTCTTTATAGATAACTATGTAAGCATGTTTTGTTTCAGCTCATTCTCACTATAATCCATTCCGAGGAACTTTGAATGCTAACCCATCATAATCTGATCAATTGCAAATGTTAGGCCATCACTCTTAACCCATCTCATTTATCATTACAATTTTTGTAAATTTTCATATAAAATATAATAAATAATTTAATTTTTTCAAATTCTAAAATAATAATAATATTAAAAAATAATATTCTAATAATATTTTATTAAACTCATCTCATCTTACTATCCAAACGAGCTCTTAGACACTTGGCAAAGAAATTTCCTGTTACAGCAGAATCTTCTTCTTGAACATTTGACCTCAATTACTCAAATTTTATTTTTTAAATAAACGAGGGCGTCACTTCCATTTATTAAAATCCTCATTTTAGGTGAAGGAAAACCGTATCTACATCAAAAGAATCAAAGATAAAAATGCATCACTACAAAAAACTATCGTCTAATGTAAGGGGTGCATAATCTATCCGTACGTAAAAGTCCCCTAAGCCTTCCCAAACCAACATCTTCTCCAAAAAAATCCATATTACCTCCCTCTATCCCATGTTTAGCCAAAAAATTTGCTACCATATTAGCCTCTCTAAAGACATGCTTGAACTGAACATTAAAAGAACTAACAAGACTTTGAGCTTCCTCCCAAAAATACCAATAATTACAAATCCCTGACACAAACCATCCCACAATAACACTTGAATCCGACTCCACGACAAAGTTTCTCAACTCGAGTTGGTTGCACATCCAAAGTCCATAAGCACCGCACGACATTCAGCAATAATATTAGTAGCTTGACCATAGCAGTGAGCAAAGCCCCCAACACATTACCACGATTATTTCGAACAATCCCACCTCCATCAGACAACCTAGGATTGCCACAAGATCTCCCGTCCACATTGAGCTTCACTAAACCAGCCCCCACGAAACCAACCTCGGCAATCTACCCCCCAACTCCTCCATTGAACAATTCAGATCTCTCAAAACCGAAACATTTGAGAGTCAAACTTCTAGCATTTCTACATCACTCCCGTAGCCTCCAGAATAAATCCCTTCACCATACGTAGCACCATCTTCCAATCAAATACCAACCCCTCCATTCAAGCACCACAACGTGCTTTCCAAAGCATCCAAGAAATAAAAACAAGAATAACACCACGTAAACAACGCACTTGTGAAGATTTTGAAGCTCTACACCACCAGACATTCATTACACCCACCTAAACTCAAGTATCCGGCAAATGAATGCCAAAAATCACTACAAAAAAATCTCAAACCTTCCTCAGCCCTTCCCCATCGCAAAGTATATGATCAACAGACTCAACTTGGGGAGACATACAATAATGATATTTTGAAACAATTGGAATGCTTAATTTTTTTATCACCTCATCTACTGGGATAGCCATTTGATAGGCACGCCAACATAAAAACGACATTTTCTTAGGTATATACGTTTGCCAAAGCCACTTTTTCCATGGGCACAACAAACCTTGGTTTCTTACAATATTTCACGCCGATTTGATTGTAAAATCCCATCTATGGTGTGCTTCCAAACCAAAATATCTTGCCCCTCTCGAATACGAACCTGTGACATTAAGATATTGTTCACCATTTCCTCATCCACAAGCCGTCGTAAACGATGCAAATTCCATTTCGTACCTTCAACCAGATGCCGGACCTGTACATCCCTATCACCCACCACGGATTGTCGATCAACAATAGGGCCATTGCCCAACCAGTTATCAAACCAGAAGCTCAAAGATCCCTCACGAACCAGCCATCTAGAATTATTTAAAACCAATGGAATAGCCTGAACCACCCCTCGCCAAAACCGAGAGCCTCTAACTCCTTCACACACCGAAGAAATATGAGCATGACCCACGTATTTGGAGCAAAAATATTCTGCTCGAAGAGAACCACCATTCAGCAACTTCCAAGCAAATTTTATGAATAAAGAAGTTTGTACCTCTGCCAAATCACGAATGCTCAGGCCCCCCTCCTCTACTGGCAAACATATATTTCTCCAAGAAACCCAATGATACTTCTTAATCTCATCACTAGAACCCCAAAGAAAATTTGAAAAAATAGATTTCAACTTCCCAAAAATACCTTTAGGCAACCGACAACAAATGAATGGGTATACTATTAAGCACATGCTTGATAAGAATTATTTTTCCACCAAATGATAACAATTTATTCTTCCAACCCGTTAATTTTGTTTGCACCTAAGCCAACAAAGGCTCAAACAAACTCAACGTCAAACACCCTACATGTAACGGAATGCCCATATAAGTGCAAGGCCACACACCCTCTATGAATTCTGAAATATTTCTCAATGCCATTCTTCAAGCACATGAAATATTAGATGAGAAATAAATTGAAGACTTTTGAGGATTTACTAGCTGTCTTGACATCTTTTCATATTTTTTTATTACTCTCCTCAAATTCTGAATAGAAGCTTTCCCACCATTCGCAAAAATCAGCAAATCATCGGCATACAATAAGCAAGTGATCCACAACCCCCCCCCCCCAACAAGCATTAAAATACTTAAGTTGGCCCTGTAAGAATGCTTTATGAAGCATCCTAGAGAGAAGTTCATCTAATAAAATAAAAAGATATGGCGAAAGGGAATCACCTTGATGTAACCCATGTGAAGGCTTGAAAAAACCTTTGTAGCTACCATTCAACATGACTGAAAAAACAAGTGAGGATATAGCGTTAAAAACAAGGAACGCCACTGATCAGAAAATCCCAACCTCCGCAACACCTCCATAAAAAATTTCCAATTTACTCGATCAGATGCTTTCACCATGAAGTTTCTTGTTGGCTTAAATGATTCCTATGCTTCAATAAGGAGTCAATTATTGCTTGTTGTTCCATTGCCTAGCATGGCTAAAGTGTTTTCTTTACTGCTTCAAGAAGAAAGTCAGAGGCAACTTACCAATTATACAAGCACTGAAACACATGCTTTGTTAGCACAGCAATTTACTCAACCTCATCAGCATATTCAATCCAAGTTCTCCAAAGAGAAGGCGAAGAAATCCTTACTGCATTGTACTCATTGTGGATACAATGGTCATATAATTGACAAATGCTTCCAATTGCATGGCTATCCCCCTGGATGGACTGGACCTAAAGGAAAAAGAAATCCTCCCTCTGCATCTGCAGCCATTTCAACTAAACAGGTCTATCCAAAATAGTAATGAGAACCAAAGGTTTTCTTTAACTGCTGAAGAGTTTAATAAGCTTCTAGCACTTGCCAACTTAAATTCATCCACTCAGACTACTAATTCATCCACAGCAGTTGTGAATTTAGTCACAACCCCTCAATTTTCTGGTAATACTTTCACTCAATGTAATTCTGTTTCTACCAAGTTAAATTCTAATTTTTTTTTTGGATCCTAGATACTGGTGCAACAGATCATATGATCTGTTCACCTCTCCTATATTACTCTACCCCTACACCAATTACAAGTTCTATTAATCTTCCTAATGGTCAAACTATTCCAGCATCATACATTGGAATAGTGAGTATCTCTACCACATTGCATTTAAACAATGTTTTGTGTGTCCCTAGTTTCTCATTCAATCTTTTATCTGTTTCTAAACTAACCAAAGACTCTAATCTTTGTATATCCTTTTTTGGCTCTTAGTGCCTTTTACAAGACCAATCAATGAAGAAGATGATTGGGATTGCATTTGAGAAACAAGGACTTTACCATCTATGTCAAGCTTCCTCGAAAGCTTATTCCTGCCATCAATATTAGTTTAATTTCCAACCATGTTTTGTTTCAGCCATTACTCAAAATCAGTCAAACCTTTGGCACTACAGATTAGGTCATGTCGGTCATGTCTCAAATTCTAGAATACCTTTTCTTAGACATAGACAATTCAATAACATTTGATTGTACAAATGTCTGTGAAATCTATCCAGTAGCAAAGTAGAAAAAGCTTTCCTTTCCTGTTTCATATTGTGGTTTTAAGTTTTTCTTAACTATGGTAGATGACTTTACAAGATGCACTTGGGTTTTCATGCTTAAAACAAAATCTGAAGTTGCATTTTTACTACCAAACTTTTGTAAAATGGTTAAAACACAATTTGACACTTCTGTCAAAACCATAAGAACAGACAATGGTTCAAATTTTATTTTTACAAAATTCTTTAATGAAAATGGCATTTTGCATCAAAGGAGTTGTGTAGAAACTCCACAATAAAATGGAGTTGTTGAAAGAAAACATCAACACTTATTATGCACAACTAGAGCATTAATGTTTCAAGCAAATTTACCTTTAACTTTTTGGAGTGACTGTGTGTTGACTGTAGCACATATCATAAATCAAATTCCAACCCCTATTCTTCAAAACAAAACACCTTTTGAAATATTATTTCACAAACAACCTAATCTTTCTCACTTAAAAGTTTTTGGCTGCTTATGCTTTGCATCTTCACTTACTAATTACAGACAAAAGTTTGATCAAAGGGCTACTAAATGTCTATTTCTAGGATATCCCCCTAATGTTAAAGGTTACAAACTCATGGACTTGAACACAAACAGAGTTTTCATCTCCAGAAATGTTGTGTTTCATGAAGCCAATTTCCCATTCAAAGGTCTCCCACTTAACTCTGAAATACATACATTTCTGTTTCCTCATTCAGAATTTGAACATGATCCTATCTATCCTAATCTGAATATACCTTCAACAAAGCCCAATGAACCAATTTCAGTTCATACAAATATTCCTATCTCTTCTGATCTGAATATACCTTCAGTAACCTCCAATGAACCAGTTTCAGCTCATCCAAACATTCCTATCTCTTTTGATCTGAATATACCTTCAGTAATCTCCAATGAACCAGTTTTATCTCACATAAGCATTGATCATCATCAAATTGCCTTACCTAATTCACATCTCAGAAAATCAACTAAAATTAAACAACCACCAAAATTTTTGCAAGATTATTATTGTGCTACTGCCTCATTGTTTCCATATGCAAACAATCCATCTACTTCTGCTGGTTGCTTCTCTAACACAGGTAATTTCTATCCTATATCTTCCTTTCTTTCTGCTAGTAGACTTTCAGTACCACACAAAGCCTTTTTAGTTTCAATTTCTACTTCTCAAGAACCTAAAACATACAAGCAAGCTGCAAAATTACCTGAATGGCAAGTTGCTATGAAAAATGAACTTGATGATTTAAAGTTAAACAAAACTTGGGTGCTTGTTACTCTACCTAAAAATAAACAGACATAGGTTGTAAATGGGTTTTTAGAGTTAAATACAAGGCTGATCGAATTATAGAAAGGCATAAAGCAAGATTGGTAGCTAAAGGCTACACTCAACAAGAAGGTTTAGACTTCTTTGACACTTTCTCTTCGGTGGAAAAAATCACTTCCATTTGACTATTATTGGCCTATTGCTGCAATTGGAGGCTAGCACATTCACCAATTAGATGTAAACAATGCATTTTTACATGGTGAACTACATGAAGAAGTCTATATGGAAGTACCCCCTGGATTGACCATTACACAGTCCAATACAATTTGCAAACTTTTAAAGAGTCTTTATGGTCTGAAGCAGGCCTCTCGACAATGGTTTGCAAAGCTTTCTCATACCCTTCTTGATTATGGCTTCACTCGAGGCAATTCTGATTGCTCATTGTTTATCAAGAAAACTACTACTTCTTTCACAGCATTACTAGTCTATGTAGATGATGTTCTACTAGCTAGTGATAATTTGTATGATATTCAAAAACTCAAGACCTTTTTGCATGACAAGTTCACTATTAAAGACTTGGGGGAACTTAGGTACTTCCTTGGATTGGAAATAGCTAGATCAAAGTCTAAAATTTCACTTTGTCAAAGAAAGTATGCTTTAGACATACTTCAAGATACGGGTCTCATTAGTTCTAAACCAGCTGCATTTCCAATGGAATCTAACCTCAAGCTCACTGCAAATGATCCCAATCTTTATGAGGATGCTTTAGCCTACAGAAGACTAGTTGGCAAATTATTATATTTAACAATCACAAGACCCAATCTTGCCTATGTTGTTCAAGTTCTCAGCCAATTTCTTGCCAAACCAGCTGTCTCTCATTATCAAGCTACTATTCGAGTGCTTAGGTACTTAAAAGCAACACCAGGCCAAGGGTTGTTCTTTTCTTCCTCTTCAGACTTGAAGCTTAAAGCTTTCTCAGATAGTGACTGGGCAGGTTGTATAGACACTCGAAGAAGTGTTACAGGCTTTGCTATTTTTTTAGGAGATTCATTAATCTCATGGAAATCCAAGATACAAGCTACAATTAGTCGATCATCTGCAGAAGCAGAATACAGGGCTCTTGCAGCAACTACATGTGAGGTGCAGTGGCTGCTCTATGCTCTACAAGATCTCAATGTTGATCATCCTCAAGCCAACAATGCTCTACACTGACAGCAAATCAGCTTTCTCTATTGCCACTAATATAGTTCAACACAAGAAAACAAAGCACATCCAAATAGATTGTCATCTTGTTAAGGAAAAGATGCAGCAAAACATCATCAAGCTCTTTTTTATTCCTTCGAGATTACAATTAGCAGACATCTTCACTAAGCCTCTCGGGTCATTGCTTTTTCATCATACTCTTCGCAAGATGAACATTCTAAATACCCATGTTCATCTTAAAGGGGGGGTTGGAGTATAGCCTCTCACATTGACAAAATGGAATTAAAATCAAAAGAGAAAAAGCTAAAAGTAGAGAAGGCATATCAAAATTTGTAATTCTGTTATTTCAGTTATTTTTCTGTTATTTCTTCAAGTGTATATAAACACTAGTTCACTCATTGTAAAAGTATCAAATTATTCATGAAAGGTTTTCATATCTCTTTCTTTTGCTTCTGTCCACAAGTTACACATTGTGTTCATCAAAAAATCAACACAAAGAAGCAATACAATCACTTTATGACTCGTCTCTATTTGAGCCTTCCTTCAAAATCTGAAACTTGTATGTAGATGGCAACAAAGACCTTAGCTGGTTTAAGACTTGACCAATTGGCAAGCAAGTAAAGAGTTTAAGAGAGCGTGACATGCAAGTAGCAACACACTCCAATTTTTTATTTATTAGATTAAAAAAAATGTTTGTACTTTTGACTTTATTTCTAAGCATATGAATTCTACAGTAAATAATCTGTTACACAATAAAGACAAAATCTCTCGTCTTAATGAGAAGATTGAGATTTTATTATTTATATTCCTCTTCACGTGTGGATTAGACTTTTCGTTAATCCAATGGTAGAATATTTAGTTAATGGGGTGAAGTGTAAAACCAAAAATTGAACTCAAGATCTATGCTCTGATACTAAATAAAATTATCACTTATTTCAAAAACTTAGGTCGATGAAAAAAATAGATTTTATTATTTATATTATATTTTAACAAAAACAAAACAAATGGTAGTAAGTCATTGATCTAATCAGGTTAAAAACTTGAAGATTACACGTGAATTCCCCTACATAAATTATGCATTTATCTTACGTTATGAAACTGATTGCCAACAAGGATTTGAAAAGTGGATAATTTAATTTTTAACTTATCACATGCACAATGAATGAATGAACTCCTCAATGCTTCTTCAAATTTGAATCTACAAAATGGCAACATTCACATTGAAGAGACAACAACGAGACTATTGTCCAAACACCATGTTAAGGTGTCTTTTGTAACCACCAGGCCAGAAATGGAGAAAGAGTCATTTCCAACCCACGGTGGCAGTACAGGCCTTGGTTGGTGTCGTTTGAAGCCCACAACAACAGTCCGAAGAGATAGTACAGAATTCGTACATCCATTGTAGTAAATAGAAAATAAATACAGCAAATATAAATTGAGAATGAGACATAAATTTACGTAGTTCGGAATAGGGCCTACGTCCATGACTCGTTTAGAGGGCAAAACCACTATAAATGAGTGTATTTTATAGTCTCTCATGGTCTCTCGTATCTCACTGTACAAACCCTAATGCGTAAAGAAAATAATAAAGCTAAAGCTTCCGTCTGGAAGTTGAAGAAGCTTTCGCATCCATTCACCCAAAAGTCCCCATTTCTCAACTAATCCAATCCTTTTTATTGACCTCTATCATTGATCGGTGAAGAATTCGATTTTATCTCACTTCATTGTCAACTTTTGAGTTCCAAACCCCATTCTCTCTCTTTTCCCCTCCTTTTTGTCACTTCCTTTTGAAACATTGTCCTCCTTTCCTCAACTGTTGTCCCCCCATCTCCTTTTTCACTATTATTTCTGATGAATGTCATTCAATAGATTGGGTCATGGATGTCATATTGGGTCTAGGCTATTTTATCCATTCCAGTTGACTCCTGATGCCTTGAGAAGATAATAAAAATGAAACTTCTGTCTAGAGGTGAAGAAGCACTCACATCCAGTAGCCCATAAGTCCTTTTCTCTCAACTGATTTGATCCTTTTTATTGGTATCTGTCAGTGGTTTTTGAAAAATTCGGCATTATGTCACTCCACTGTCCATTGTTGCATGCCTAAACCCCTTCTCTCTATTTTTCCCTCCTTCCCTTTACTTCTTTTTGACACATTGTCCTCATTTCTCAACCTTTGTCCCCTCATTTCTTTTTTTTTTCTCTTTTTCCTAATGAAGGCCACCCAATGGACTAGGTCATGGATGCCATATTGGACCTGGGTTATTTTATCCATTTTAGTCGACCCCTAATGCATGATCAACTAAAATGGATAAAATAACAAAACTGAAGTTTTTATCTGGAGGTTGAAGAAGCTCTAGTATCCAATCACCCAAAGTCCCATTCTTTCAACCGATCTAATCCTTTTATTGGTCATTGTTAGTGCTTGGTGAAGAATTCGGTTTTATGTTACTTTATTATCCACTTTTGTATGCTTGACCCCCTTTTGTCTCTTTCCCCCTCCTTTCTGTCACTTCCTTCTAATACCCTGCCATCCTTTCCATAGTCTTTGTCCCCTCATCTCCTTTTTCCATCTTTTTCTGATGAAGGCCACCCAGTGGACTAGGCCATGGATGCCATATTGGACTTGGGCTCTTTTATCCCTTCCAATTGACCCTTAATGCCTGGAGAAAATGATAAAATTGAAGCATCTATTTGGAGTTGAAGAAGCTCGCACATCCAGTCACCCAGAAGTCACCTTCTTTTAGCCGATCTAATTTCTTTTATTAGCCTCTGCTAGTGGTTGGTAAAACATTCGGTTTTATGTTACTTCATTATCTACTTTTGCATGTCTAACCCACCTTCTCTCTATTTTCTCCTCATTTCCTTCACTTCATTCTAACACATTTCTCTCCATTCCTCAGTCTTTATCTCTTTATCTCCTTATCTCATTTTCTCTCTATTTCTTGATAAGGCCACCCAACAGACTGGGCCATGGATATTATATCAGGTCTAAGTTATTTTATCCCTTCCAATTGGCCCCTAATACCAGGAGAAAAAAAAATGAAACTTCCATTTTGGAGGTGAAGAATCTCTCCTATCCAGTCGTCGAGAACTCTCCTTCTCTTAGCCGATCTGTTCCCTCTTATTGGCCTTTCTCAGTGGTTGGTGAAGAATTCAACTTTATGTCACTTCATTGTCCACTTTTGTGTGTTTGGCCTCCTTCACTCTATTTTTAGTTTTTTTCTCTGCTTTTTGTCACTTCCCTATAACACATTGTCCTCATTTCCTCAATATTTCTCCCCTTATATCTTCTTTCTCTCTTTTTCTTAATAAAGGTCACCTAATGAACTGGGCCATGTATGTCATATTGGGTAGGCTATTTTATCCCTTTCAATTGCTGCCTAATGCTTGGAAAAATAATAATAAATGAAGTTTTTGTTCAGAAGAAAAAGAAGCTTGTGCATCCAGTAGCCCAAAAGTCCCATTCTCTCAACCGATCTAATCCCTTTTATTGGCGTCTCTCAGTGGCTGGTGAAGAATTCAGCTTTATGTCACTTCACTGTCCATTTTTGCATACCTGACCCCGTTCACTCTAGTTTTCCCTCCTTTTCGTCACTTTCTTCTCACACTTTGCCTTCCTTTCCATCACTTCCTTCTGACACATTGTCCTCCTTTTCTCAGTCTTTGTCTCATCATCTCATTTTTCTCTTTTTCTCTTGAAGAAAGACACCCAATGGACTGGGCCATTGATTCCATATTAACTTCGGCTATTTTATCCCTTCTAGTTAATCCCAAATGCCGGAAAAAAAATAATAATAAAACTGAAGTTTCTGTCTAGAAGTTAAAGAAGCTCGTGCATCTAGTCGCTCAGAAGTCCCCTTCTCTCAGTCGATCTGATTCTTCTATTGGCCACTGTCAGTGCTTGGTGAAGAGTTCGGCTTTATGTCATTTTATTGTCTACTTTTGCATGCCTAACACCCATTCTCTCTCTTTTTTCCTCCTTTCTGTCACTTCCTTCTAACACATTACTCTCCTTTTCTCAACATTTATCCATTCATCTCCTTTTTCTATATTTTTCTTAATAAAGACCACCCAATGGACTAGACCGTTAATGCCATATTGGGTCTGTGCTCTTTTGTCCCATTCGAGCCCTAATGCCTAGAGAAAATGGTAAAATTGAAGCATCCTACTGGAGGTTGAAGAAGCTCGCACATCCAATAATCCAAAAGTTCCATTCTCCCAGCCAATCTGATCCATTTTATTAGCCTCTATCAATGATTAGTGAAGAAATCGTCTTTATGTCATTTCACTATCCACTTTTACATCCCTAGCCCCTTTTCTCTCTAGTTTTCCCTCCCTTCTGTCACTTCCTGCTGACGCATTTTCCTCCATCCCTCAGTCTTTATCTCATCATCTCTCTCTCTCTTTTTCCTCATGAGGGTCACCCAATAAACTAGGTCATGGATGCCATATTGGGATTGTATTATTTTATCTCTTCCAGTTGACCCTAAATGCCTACAGAAAATAATAAAAATGAAGCTTCTGTCTGGAAGTGAAAAAGCTCGCGCATCCAGTCTCCTAGAACTCCCATTCTCTCAACCAATTTGATCCCTTTTATTAGTCTATGTCAGTGGTTGGGGAAGAATTCAGCTTTATGTCACTTCATTATCTACTTTTACGTGTCTAAGCCTCATTCTCTCTATTTTCCTCTCCTTTCTGTCACTTTCTTCTGACACGTTGCCCTCTATTCCTCAACTTTTATCTCCTAATGTCATTTTTCTCTCTTTTTCCTATGTAGGCCACCAAATGAACTGAGCTATGGATGCTATATTGGGCATAGGCTATTTTATCACTTCAAATTGACACTAATGCCTAGAAAAAATAATAAAACTGAAGTTTCTGTCTAAAGGTTGAAGAAGCTCTTTCATCCAGTCACTTAGAAACCCTCTTCTCTCAATCGATCTGATCCCTTTTATCGGCCTCTATCAATGGTTGATGAAAAATTCAGCTTTATATCACTTCATTATCCAATTTTGCGTGCCTGGACTCATTCTCTCTATTTCCCCTCATTTCTATCACTTCCTTCTCATACATTGCCCTCATTTCTATAGCTTTTGTTCCCTCATCTCATTTTTCTCTCTTTTTCTTGATGAAATCCACCCAATCAACTTGGCCATTGATGCCATATTGGGCCTGGGCTATTTTATCCCTTCCAATTAATCCCTAATATGTGGAGAAAATAATAAAAGTGAAGTTTCTATCTGGAGGTTGAAGAAGCTCATATATCCAGTGGGCTAGAAGTCTCCTTCTCTCAGCCAATCTAATCTTTTTTCTTTTGCTATTTTCAAAGCTTAATGAAGAATTCGACTTTATGTTACTTTACTATCCACTTTTGCATACTTAAGAGCACTTGTAGTGATCTAGTCGTACATAAAATATAGCCAAAATGTGACTAACAAACTCAAAACATACCCTATAACAAACTCAAAAAAGTTACTATAAATTTAGCTTGCAGCTTTTCAACTAGCCAAATATAGCAAGTGAAACATTTTTTCAACTTTTCAACTGGCTGGCCAAACATTGTTTTTCATTATTTTATTTTTCCTGCTATCTCATTTTGCTGAAATTTTCTTCCGCCTCTCTCATTTCGCATGGAGATTTCTCTACACTGGGTATTTGATTTTTGGCACCTTCGACCGCCACAGGGAGCTAGATTTCTGGTCGTGAAGCTTTCTCATTTCGCATGGAGCTTTCTTTACTCTTTCATTTCCCCTCTACTCTGTGATTTCTCTCGAGCTAACAATCTTTCATACGATTTTTCTCTCTCTCAGTTACTGGATTCGAACTAAAACTAAAAATTATGAGTTTATTGTTTCCAATTTGGGATTGTTTAAATTTATTAACTAGGATAACCCCTGGGGTTGGGTTGAATTTGTTATCTATTTGTATGAATGAAAATTATAAATAGATATTTAAATAGAATAGTGATAGATTTAGAGAGTTTGTTATTTAGTGTATTTGAAAATTGACTACCTAAATTAGAAAAAATGAATTTTCTAGTCAAATTTTGATTAAAGAATAGCTAGGCCACTACTAATACTCTGACCCCCCCTCCAATTCTCTCTCTTTTCCCCTCATTTCTGTCCCTTCATTCTGACACTTTGTCATCATTTCCTCAGTTTTTATCCCCTCATCTAGAAAAGGAAAAAAAATAGTAAAAGAAGATCTCATTTTTCTATCTTTTTCCTGATGAAGGTCACTCAATAGACTAGGCCATGGATGCAATATTGGGTTTAGGCTCTTTTATCTCTTCCAGTTGACCCCTAATATCTAGAGAAAGTGATAAACTAAAGCATCCATCTGGAGGTTGAAGAAGCTTGCACATCCAGTCGCCCAGAAGAACCCTTCTCTCAACCGTAAGGGTGGCAATATGTGACACAACCCATTGACCTAATTGGAACACGACACGAGATTAGTGGGTTTTGGTTTGATGTTAACGGATTCAGGTCAAAACGTGTTGATCCATTAAAACACGATTCATTAATTGTTCACTACCAAGTCAACCCGCTTAACCCATTAGTGACCCATTAAATTTTTTACTCAAAATTACAAATATATACTTTTTAAACTAAAATTTAAAAAAAAAATACTCTAACACTATTTCGTATTTCCTAACTCTCTCTCAGACCCTCACTCTCTCTCCATTCTCAGTTTAGTTAGTTCTCACAAGTCATGACCTCCTCCCACACTTCCTCTGGATTGTAATTTTGGTGTTTGTATTGTTTGGGTTGTAATTTGGACTTAAGTAGCTAGTTTTATATTTTTTAGAGATATTGTGATTTTAACTTTTATATAAAATTGTATTGATCAAGTCAAATGGATTATTTGGGTCACTCCAACTCATTCATATAAACGGGTTGACAAGGGTCGAAACGGGTCATGTTGGGTTGATATAGTTTTAATTAATTCATAACGGGTCATGTTAGAATTTGAAAATCTGGCCCATTAAGCTTAACGGGTCTTGTTCGGGTTGATACATATCGTATAATATACACGACTTGACACAATAGGAACACGACCCGTTAATAAGATTTGCCACCCCTAGTCAACAGATATAATCCCTTTTATTGGCATTTGTTAGTGCTTGGTGAATAATTCGGCTCTATTCACTATCTACTTTTGCGTGTCTAACCCCCTTCTCTCTATTTTCCACTCCATCAGTCACTTCATTCTGACACCTTGCCCTCCTTTCCTCGGTATTTATCCCCTCATCTTATTTTTCTATCTTTTACCTAATGAAGGCAACCCAATGGACTAGGTCATGGATGTCATATTGGGTTTGAGCTCTTTTATCCCTTGCAATTGATCCCTAATGCCTGGAGAAAAATGATAAAAATGAAGCATTCGTCTAGAGGTTGAAGAAACTCGCACATCTGATCGCCCAGAAGTCTCATTCTCTCAGCCGATCTGGTCCCTTTTATTGGTCTCTATCAGTGGTTGGTGAAGAATTCGGCTTTATGTCACTTCATTATCCACTTTTGCATGTCTGGCCCCCTTCATTCTATTTTTTTTTCTTATTTTCGTCATTTCCTTCATATACATTGCCCTCATTTACGCATCATTTGCCCTTCATCTTCTTTTTCTCTTCTTTTTTTTTTCCTAATGAAAGCCACCCTATAGACTGGGCAATTGAAATCATTTTGGGCCTAGGCTATATGCCTCGACAAAATAATAAAACTGAGATTTCTGTCTGAAGGTTGAAGAAACTCGTCCATCCAATTGCCCAAAAGTCCCTTTATCTCAACCGATCTGATCCTTTTATTACCCAGAACTCCATTGTCCACTTTTGCATGCCCAACCCCCTTCTTTCTATTTTTCCATTCTTTCCGTCATTTCCTTCATATAGCCCTCATTTACCCATCATTTGCCCCTCATCCTCTTTTTCTCTCTTTCTTCTAATGAAGGCCACCCTATGGACTAGGAAATGAATGTCATATTGGGCCTAGATTATTTTAACCCAACCAGTTGACCCCTAATGCCTACAGAAATAATAAAATGGAAGTTTTTATCTTGAGGTTGAAAAAGCTTGTGCATCCAGTTGCTCGAAGTCCCCTTCTCTCAACCCATCCAATTTCTTTTATTAGCCTATGTTAGTGCTTGGTGAAGAATTCATCTTTATGTCTCTTCACTATCTACTTTTGTGTCTGACCCACTTCTCTTTATTTTTCCCTATTATCTATCACTTCCTTCTGACACCTTGCCCTCAGTTCTTCAGCTTTTGTCACCTCAACTCCTTTTTCTCGCTTTTTGCTGATGAAAGCCACCTAATAACCTGGGCCATAGATGTCACATTAGGCCTATGGTATTTTATCCCTTTCAGTTAACCACTAATACCTAGAGAAAATAATAAAAATAAAACTTTCATCATGAGGTTGAAAAGGCCTATGCATACAGTCGCTCAGAAGTCCCTTTCTATCAGCCAATCTAATCCATTTTATTGGCCTTTGTTAGTGGTTAGTGAAAAATTGAGCTTTATTTAACTTCATTGTCTACTTTTGCGTGTCTGTCCCCTTTATATCTATTTTTCTCTCATTTCCGTCACATCATTTTGACACATTGCCCTCCTTTCTTCAACCTTTGTCCCCTCATCTCTTTTTTCTCCCTTTTTTCTTGATGAAGGTCACATAATTGACTGGGCCCTAGATGCCATATTGGGCCTAAGCTATTTTATTCCTTTTAGTTGACCCATAATACCTGGAGAAAATAATAAAACTAAAGCTTCTGTCTGGTGGTTTAACAAACTCTATCATCCAAGCGTCCAGAAGTCTATTTCTCTCAACCAATATAATCCTTTTTTTTTATGAAATCCACCCAATCGATTGGATCATTGATGTCATATTGGGCCTGGGCTATTTGGTTCCTTCTGGTTAACCCCTATTTCTAGGAGAAAATAATAAAATAGAAGTTTTCCCCTCGAGATGAATAAGCTCGTGCATCCAGTCGCCCAGAACTCCTCTTCTCTCAGTTGATCTGATCCCTTTTATTGGACTAAGTCACTGGTTGGTGAAAAATTCGGCATTATGTCACTTCATTGTCCACTTTTGCATGCCCGAACCACTTCTTTCTATTTTCTCTTTATTTCCGTCATTTCCTTTATATACATTGCCCTCTCATGCACATCATTTGCCCCTCATCTTTTTTTTTCTCTCTTCTTTCTGATGAAGGTCACCCTATGAACTGGACAATGGATGTCATATTGGGCTTGGATTATTTTATCCCAACCAGTTGATCCCTAATGCCTGCAGAAAATAATAAAACTAAAGTTTTTATCTTGAGGTTGAAGAAACTTGTGCATCCAGTTACTCAGAAGTCTCCTTCTCTCAACCGATCAAATCCCTTTTATTGGCCTCTGTTAGTGGTTGGTGAAGAATTCAGTTTTATGTCACTTCACTAACAACTTTTGTGTGCCTGACCCACTTCTCTTGATTTTTTCCTATTATCTGTCACTTCCTTTTGACACATTGCCCTCATTTGTTCAGTTTTTGTTACCTCATCTCTTTTTTCTCGCTTTTTCCTGATAAAAACCACCCAATGACATGGGCCATAGATGTCACATTGGACTTATGGTATTTTATCTCTTCCAGTTGGCCTCTAATACCCAGAGAAAATAATAAAAATAAAGTTTCAGTCTGGAAGTTGAAAAAACTCATGCATCCAGTCACCCAAAAGTCCCTTTCTATAAGCCAATCTAATCCATTTTATTGGCCTTTGTTAGTGGTTAGTGAAAATTTCAGTTTTATGTCACTTCATTGTCTACTTTTGCGTTTCTGATCCCTTTCTATCTATTTTCTCCTCCTTTCCATCACTTTCTTTTGACACATTGCCATCCTTTCTTCAGCATTTGTCCCTTCATATATTTTTTCTCTCTTTTTCTTGATAAAAGTCACCTAATGGACTCAGCCATGGGTGCCATATTGGATTTGGGTTATTTTATTCCTTCTAATTGACCCCTAATATCTGGAGAAAATAATAAAACTAAAACTTCTGTTTGGAGGTTTAAGAAGATCTAGCATCCAGTCACCCAGAAGTGCCTTTTTATCAGCCGATCTAATCCCTTTTATTGGCCATTGTTAGTGGTTGGTGAAGAATTTAGCTTTATGTCACTTCACTGTTTACTTTTTCATGCCTAACCCCCTTTATTTCTATTTTCCCCTAATTTCCATCACTTTCTTCCGACACTTTACTCTCCTTCCGCATCAGTTGCCCTTAATCTTCTTTTTCTCACTTTTTTCTGATGAAGGTCACCCAATGGACTGAGCCATGGCTGTCATATTCGACTTGGGCTTGTTTATTCCTTCTAGTTAACCCTAATGCTTGCAGAAAATAATAATATGTAAGTTTTTGTCTGGAAGTTAAAGAAGCTAGTGCATCCAGTTACTCAGAAGCCTTCTTCTTTCAAACGACATGATCCCTTTTATTGGCCTCTAATAGTGGTTGGTGAAGAATTCAGCTTTATGTCACTTCACTATCCACTTTTACGTGCATGGCCCCATTTTCCATCACTTCCTTCTGACACATTGCCCTCCTTTCATCAGCCTTTGTCCTCTCATCTCATTTTTCTTTCTTTTTCTTGATGAAATCCATACAATTAACTAAGTCATTGATGTCATATTGGGCCTAGGCTATTTGATTCATTCCTGTTGACCCCAATTGCTTAGAGAAAATAATCAAACTGAAGCTTCTGCATCAAGGTGAAGAAGCTCATGCATCCAGTCACCCAGAACTCTCTTTCTCTCAATCGATCTAATCCCTTTTATTGGCCTATGTCACTGGTTGGTGAAGAATTTGGCTTTATATCATTTCATTGTCCACTTTTGCATACCCAATCCCCTTCTTTCTATTTTCTCCTTCTTTCCATCATTTCCTTCATATACATTGCCCTCATTTACGCATCATTTACCCCTCATCTTCTTTTTCTCTCTTTTTTATGGTAAATGCCACCCTATGGACTGGGCAATAGATGTCATATTGGACCTGGATTATTTTATCCCAACCAGTTGACTCCTAATGCCTGGCAGAAAATAATAAAACTGAAGTTTTTGTCCTGAGGTAGAAGAAGCTCGTGCATCCAGTTTCTGAGAAGTCCTCTTCTCTCAGCCGATTCAATCCCTTTTATTAGCCTTTGTAAGTAGTTGGTAAACAATTCAGCTTTTGTCACTTCACTATCAACTTTAGTGTGCCTGACCCGCTTCTCTTTATTTTTTCCTATTATCTGTCACTTCCTTCTAACACATTTCCCACCTTTCCTCAGCCTTTGTCACCGCATCTCCTTTTTCTCATTTTTTTCTGATAAAAGCCACCCAATGCCCTAGGCCATGAATGTCACATTGGGCATATGGTATTTTATCCTTTCCAGTTGACCTCTAGTACTTAGAAAAAATAATAAAAATAAAACTTATGTTTAGAGGTTGAAAAAGTCCATGCATCTAATCGCCCAGAAGTGCCCCTCTATCAGTCGATCTAATCCATTTTATTGGTTTTTGTTAGTGCTTAGAGAAAATCTCAACTTTATGTAATTTCCTTGTCTACTTTTGAGTGTCTAGCCTCTTTCTATCTAGTTTCTACTCCTTTTCGTCACTTCCTTTTGACACATTGCGCTCTTTTCTTCAACCTTTGTCCCATCATCTCTTTTTTCTCTCTTTCTCTTGATGAAGGTCACCTAATGGACTAGGTCATGGATGTCATATTGGGCCTAGGCTATTTTATCCCTTCCAGTTGACCCCTAATTCCTAAAGAAAAAAATAAAACTAAAGTTTTTCTCGGGAGGTTGAAGAAGCTCGTGTATCTAGTTGCCCAAAGTCTCTCTTCTCTCAACCTATATGATACCTTTTATTGGCCTCTATCAGTGATTAGTGAAGAATTCAGTTTTATGTCAATTCACTATCCACTTTTGCGTGCCTAGCCCCATTCTTTTTATTTTCCCACATTTCCGTCACTTCCTTCTGACACCTTGCCTTCTTTTCATCAGCATTCGTCCCCTCATTTCAGTTTTCTCTCTTTTTCTTGATGAAATCCACCAAATCTACTGAGTCATTGATGCCATATTGGGACTGGGTTATTTGATTCCTTCCTATTGACCCCTATTGCTTGGAGTAGATAATAAAACTGAAGCTTCCGCCTCGAGGTGAAGAAGCTCGCGCATTGAGTTGCCCAGAACTGCCCTTCTTTCAATCGATCTTATCCCTTTTATTGGCCTATGTCACTGGTTCGTGAAGAATTCGACTTTATGTTACTTCATTGTCCACTTTTGCATGCCCGACCCCCTTCTGTCTATTTTCTCCTCTTTTTTTCCGTCATTTCCTTCATATAGATTACCCTCATTTACATATCATTTACCCCTTATCTTTTTTTTTCTCTTTTTTCTGATGAAGGCCACCCTAGAGACTGGGCAATGGATGTCATATTGGGCCTGGATTATTTTATCCCAACCAGTTGACCCCTAATGCCTGCAGAAAATAAAATTGAAGTTTTTTTCTTGAGGTTAAAGAAACTCGTGCATCCAATTGCTTAGAAGTCCCCTTTCTCTCAGCGGATTCAATCCTTTTTATTGGCCTTTGTTAGTGGTTGGTGAACAATTCAGTTTTATATCACTTCACTATCAACTTTTGTGTGCCTGACCCGCTTCTATTTATTTTTTCATACTATCTGTCACTTCCTTCTAACACCTTGCCCTCTTTTCCTCAGCCTTTGTCATCTCATCTCTTTTTTCTCGTTTTTTCTTTATAAAAGCCACCCAATGACCTAGGCCATGGATATCACATTGGGCTATGGTATTTTATCACTTCCTGTTGACCTCTAATACCTAGATAAAATAATAAAAATAAAGCTTTCATCTGAAGGTTGGAAAAGTTCATGCATCCAGTTGCCTAGAAGTCCCTTCTATCAGCCGATCTAATCTGTTTTATTAAATTTCAACTTTATGTCACTTCATTATCTACTTTTGCATGTCTGGCTCATTTCTATCTATTTTTCCCTCATTTCCGTCACTTCCTTTTGACACATTGCCCTCATTTCTTCAGTCTTTGTCTCCTCATCTATTTTTTCTCTATTTTTCTTGATGAAGGTCACCTAATGGACTTGGCCATGGATGTCATATTGGGCCTGGGCTATTTATCCCTTCCAGTTGACCCCTAATACTTGGAGAGAATAATAAAACTAAAGCTTCTGTTTGGAGGTTTAAGAAGCTCTAGCATCCAGTTGCCCAGAAGTTCCTTTCTCTCAGTCGATCTAATCTCTTTTATTGGCCTCTTTCAGTGGTTGGTGAAGAATTAGGCTTTATGTCACTTCACTGTCCACTTTTTCATGCCTGACCCCATTTATTTCTATTTTTCTCCTCATTTCCATCACTTTGTTCTGACACCTTACTCTCATTTTTGCATCCTTTACCCTTAATCTTATTTTTCTCTCTTTTTTTCTGATGAAAGTCACCCAATGGACTGGTCCATGGATGCCATATTGGACTTGGTCTACTTTATTCATTTCAGTTGTCTCCTGATGCTTGCAGAAAATAATAAAACTTAAATTTTTGTTTGGAGGTTGAAGAAGCTCGTGCATCCAGTCGCCCAAAAGCCCTCTTCTCTCAACCGATATGATCTCTTTTACTGGCCTCTATCAGTGATTGGTGAAGAATTCAGCTTTATGTCACTTCACTATCCATTTTTATGTGTCTGACCCCATTCTCTTTATTTCTCTTCATTTCCATTACTTCCTTTTAACACATTGCCCTCATTTCCTCAATCTTTGTCCCCTAATCTCATTTTTCTCTCTTTTTCTTGATGAAATCCACCCAATTGACTGGTTCATGGATGTCATATTGGGCCTAGGCTATTGATTCCTTCCTAGTGACTCATATTGCTTGGAGAAAATAATAAAACTAAAGCTTTCGTTTGGAGGTTGAAGAAGCTCGCGCATCTAGTCGTCCAGAAGTCTCATTCTCTTAGCCGATCTGATCCCTTTTATTGACTTTTATCGGTGGTTGGTGAAGAACTCGCTTTATGTCACTTCACTGTTCACTTTTTGGTGCGTGACCCCCTTCTCTCTATTTTTCCTTCCTTGCCATCACTTACTTTTGACATATTGCCCTTATTTTCTCAGTATTTGTCCCCTTATTTCATTTTTCTTTTTTTTTTCCTAATGAATGTCACCCAATGGAATGGGCCATGGATTTCATTTTAGACCTCGGCTATTTTATCCCTTCAAGTTGACCCTAATGTTTGGAGAAAATAATAAATTTAAAGCTTCTGTTTGGAGGTTAAGGAAACTTTTGAATCCAATCACCCAGAATTTGAATTGCCTCTGGCAATCTGATCCCTTTTATTAGTCTCTGTCAGTTGGTAAAGAATTCGGCTGTATTTAATTTCAATGTCCATTTTTACATCCTTAGCCCCCTTCTCTCTCTTTTTCCCTCCTTTCTGTCACTTTGTTCTGACACATTGTCCTTCTTTCCTCATCTTTTGTTCTCTTATCTCATTTTCTCTCTTTTTCCCTGAAGAAGGTCACCCAATAGACTGAGTCATGGATGCCATATTTAGCATGGGCTATTTATCCATTCCACACCCATTTAAGGGTGTCACTATTAAGTGCTTATGACATGTATTTTGAAAGGAGGCCCTTACTATTAATTTAATGCACCACAACAAGCAATATTAGTTGATGAGTTTTATTTTAAAAGATTCTTTGTAACCTAAAAGTTTTTCATTGGGATATATATATAGTGCTTACTCAGTTTTATACCCTCTAATAATAATTTGACACATAAAAATTCTACATTTTTTTAAAAAAAAAAAAATTACACCACACCAAATTGCAATATAAGAATTTAGAACCATTGGAAAAGGTAACCGAACCACTATGAGGTGATGGCAAACTACCTCGGTCGAGGTGGATCTTGCCACCCTAACACCTCTAGGTGGGGTGGCCACAAGCCATCCCATGCATGGTGGTTCTAGCCAACTTGACAATAGGGTGGATGCAAACCAAGGTTACAGATCCACTTTGTGTAAAGTAATAATGCCCACACCGAACAAGGTTGCCATAACTATCATGGGGTGGCCAGACTACTCTTTGAAGGAATGGAAAGCCACACCCAATTTTTTTCTCTTTTTTCAAATTTTTTTATTTTGAAAGAATTAATTTTATGTGGGTGTGCTTATTTTATTTTCAAATGAAAAATTTATGCCATGATTTTATCAAAAGGTATAAAAGAGTGGTTTACACTGTATTTTGATTGAAGTTAATTTCTTTTGAAAGAATACAATGTATCTTGATTAAGGTTAATTTCTTTTGAAAGATTAAATGAAATGTAACTAAAAATAATAATATGTTTATTGCGAGAAAAAGTTAAACTCTTAAACTCCATATCTCAAGCATTAATAAATATTGTGAAATCTATATCATATATTTATTGCTCTCTCATTCTTATTTGTATAATTTGAAAAAAGAAAATCTTAGTCTAAAATCAGGTAGATTATTGATAAAACCTAATATACAAAAAGAGTATTGTTACATCCACAAAGAGATTGCACAAAGTAATCTCACAAATTATGTTGTTCGATGTGGTCCGTTAGATCTATTTTATAATAAAAGTAACTTTACAAAGTGATAAATTATATCAAACCACATGAATTTGTGAAATTACTTTTATATAATCTTTTTGAACCTAAATTATTTTTCATCAAAAAATAAAAAATTAAAAAAAAAACTAAAAAAAAAAATCAGAAAATATTGTCCCAAACACTTCATGATACGCAACAAGCCCATTTCGGTTTCAAAAAGGAATGTTTAGTCCAGCTATAAATTGGACGGACAACGAGTAGGCCGAAACTGTCTTATAGAGATCGTACAGTTCTAATGTTCTTCGTCCCCAGGTTTCTCAGAGAGAGAGAGAGAGAGAGAGCGAGCGAGCGAAGCATAAATCAGATTGAAAATGCAGAGTTTGAAGCGATTGATACCCCAGGCTTCATCAAGCCGGGCTGCGATTCTTTGTGATTAGATTTTGAGGCACCATGAGAATATCTTTCATCTTCCTACACTGCATTTAGTTCAAAGGTCCTCCATTCGCTTTCTCGATATTTACCAGGTATTCTATACATTTTTTCAAATAGAATCTCTTTATTATTATTTTCTTCCATCAACTATGACAACTAAGGCTTCTATTCTTATTTTTTTCTTTTCTTTTCGTTTTTTTAAACCTGTGTTGTTTGTAACTGGGAAACAAGGCGGCTATCGAGAAAGAGCGTGCTCGGCTGTGAGTCTGAAGTTTCTATTTTTTTTTTTTGTTGTCCTCTTAGATACTTTCTGTATTGAATGCTATAAGTAATTGTTTATGTGATTGAGGGCAGTGCAGATGAGATAAACAGGGGATACTTTGCCGAACAAATCTTTTTTTTTTTATCTTCTACTTGTGTAAGCAAAGGCCTCTGCCCTTCGATTTCGTTGAGAATTTGGCTTTCGTTTCCGCTGAGGGAATGATTTGCATAGCGTATTACTTGTAGTGATATTGAGTTGGAATGATGTGATTGTGAACTAGTTTCTAAACAATTTTAAAAATCACTTTCTATATCAAGCATTGGATTCGATTAAAAAACAATGTTGAGATGGCCAGATAGAGTCTATATTTAGTGTGACCAATCTACCTAATTGGACCTCTGAGTGGTGATTCTTTTACTTCAACCATGATGATGTGTTACGATCTTCTAGGAAACCTAATAATCAGTGGAGTATGGTACGTAAGTCATGTTCTTTAGTTTATTCTTGACTGTACAGAATGACTTTATTAGCAGTATTTGTGCAGATTTCTACGGCAAATAAAATTATAATTCCTGCAATGGCAGCCGTAAACCTGACATAGAAGTGAACCACTCTGGTAATAAAACATGGAAGCTGCCTATCACTTTCAATAGAGATATGGTTGATGCTGAAAAAGCAGCTATTCCAAAGGCAACATTGCTATGTCTTTCATTCCGTGCAAACTCCCAGGTATAGAACATTAGTTATGATTGTGCACCATAATTTCAGGTGCTGCACCAGTTCACCAAATGCCAGTGGTTTTTTTGTTCCAAGTTGGATGCGTATATTACACTTGGATATCTTTACTACACCTTTTAATGTGCAAGAAAGCATGTAATCTGTTGTGATTAATGAGTATACGGTTTCATGGACTATATATAATTTACAGAACTTAGGTCTAGGAGCTGTTTGCCAGCTGGAATAAAGTGATTAGAACTACAAGGAAAATAGGAGAAGGGAGTAGGAGGGTTTTACTTTTTCGTTCCTTTTAGCAAGGGTGGGGGTTGCAAGATGAAAACGTCAAATATGGATGATAAGGATGATCTATGGTGCCCAGATAATATTATATTAGGTTTTAAGGCATTTTCAAAATGGAAGATACAGTAAAAAAATAACTCAAGATTTTGTGCACTAAGTAGAAACAGAAATAGAACCATCATGCCAGTGCAATTATTTCTCACACTTGGTTGCTTATATATTACTCCGCCAATTAGGCTGCCTGAAAATTGGCATGCCTCACTATTTTCTCTATATTTTATAAATCCAAATCCCAGAATTTCCTGGATCGTATATTTTTTTTAAAATAACTTCGTTGATAGGTTCGGCTCTTACTATTTTATCCTCTAATAAAATGTTCGTTAATCAAAGAAATAAATTTGGTTAGTTTCCCTTTTAATAATTTGTATTGTTCTGTTGCTGCAACAATCTGGTATTATTTCCTTGACAGGCAATGATTGATTCTTGGAGTGGGCCTTTTCTAGGTGCTTACAGTGATTCAAAAGATCTTCAGCTGTACGAGGTACAATCACTTTTCCGGTTTTTTTTCACCCCTACACTTTGTATATGTTAGTAGTTAAATAAATTGTCCAAGTACTTGGGGGCAATCCCCAGCATTACAGGTTTATGAGATCAATGCATCTAGTTTTCATAACTCGATCATCTACTCATCATTGTATTTAATTACTTGCAACTTTTCTTCTCTGATCCTTTTGTGGATTCAGATGTAGGTCAGTGCAAGTGTCTGATGAATGCAATCATTTAAAGGTTATATGATTTTTTCATGAAGTTGCATATAAATGTGCTGAGAGAGTTTCCATGAATAAGTGGGACTTCTTCTCTCTCTAATTTACTCCAATTATCCTCCTTTACCAGTCAAGCATTGAAAACTTGAGCCGCAGTCTCATGGCACTATATTTTGAGTGGCAATATCATTTGCCAGATTATGCCTCAGTCGGAAGACTTATAATTTGTGCAAGAGGTGTTATATGATATGCCAACATTTTTTTCTCCCTCTCTCTCAACGGAATTGTGGTTTTGTGACATTTTTTGCATACTCAATCAAATTGCCACTTGCGNTTTTTTTTTTTTTTTTTTTTTTTTTTTTTACCTTATCATTATATTGTAGCTGTTTTATCTTTGCCTCGGGAAAATACTACTTGAATATAGGGAAAAATCAAATGGTCCACGCAGTGCTTCATAGTTGGCTCATTCCAGATTAGATGCAAAGGTGCATCTTAAAGATTGTAAATGTGTTTAAGTTACAAACATTTTCAATGGTTAACTCAGTTAACAAAGCTCGGACTAATTGCATATGCCTTATTTTAATTTTTCACGATGTTCTAATAAGTTATCATGGATAACTATCTTTAAATTTTTACATTTAAATTATCAATGAAATATTTCATTTTTCCCAGGTGTCCTTCATAGACTCATGGTTCTCATGCTGGAACCCTATTAAGCAGCTTCTTCTTCGGATAATGAAAAAATCTAATTATGAAGGGAAGGATACGCTTCAGAAGCAGATTGTATATTCATTTGGTGACCATTAAAATTACTTCCGAAAAAAATTAAAATTCTGAACCTTCTCGTAGGGTACAAAATATTTCCATTTCCCAACTTATTTAGTGGGAAGCTACATGAAGTAATTAGTTTTAAAGCTACTATTTGTTGACATTTTGCCATTTCCATCTGTAGTTATATTTTTCTGCTGGACAAATTTGGTAGAATAAGATGGCAAGGCTTTGGTTTGGCAACACAAGAGGAGCTGTCATCCCTTCTTTCTTGCACATAACTTCTTTTGGAAGAAAAATGAGGTGGCCAGAGCCTTTTCTTAAGGTACTTTTAGAATAAGCAGGAAGAGTTTCATTAATATTGTTAGGCCTCAACTTCAATGGATCAGAAATACCCTAGTATGATAGAGATGGTGATATCTTTAGGCATGTTCCTTTTTTTGTTTCTTTTTGCCCAAAAAGGTAAGCTAGTCTTTCATTTCTCCCTGTTTCGATCTGTTGTATTATACCTGTTCTTATTTCTAGATTTTCGTTTATCTTTAGGAGTTTATTAAGGTACCCCTGCTTAGCCGACTAATCAGCCACTTGACTTCTCTGAAAACATAATTCATGGAACAAGTCATAGAGTCCATGATGTCATTCAAGACTATAATTAAATTCAGTAAAATCATTGTAAAGTCATTGACCTTATCTCCCAAACAATTTGAGAGATTTCATTCGTCACCTTTTTATTCTCAACTATATAATATAAGGGTATCGCAATTTTAAATCCCATATATCAATTTGATATTGATTTTGATATCATTCGTAAATTCAAAAAAAAAACCTCAAGCTACATGCAGGTTCATACTCAAATTCTCTTAATTTTTGCTCAAATTTCCAGAGCTAAAGTTATTCTAAAACAAGGTTCAAATTTTGCATGGCACAGGTTTGGCGATATACCTAGTAGGTTGAGAGGTTTAATACGTATGGACTATTCAGGATTGCCTTCATTACGTTTTTATTAGAGTTTGTTGCTTTTTGTTTTCTTGGTCTTCTGTATTGTTGGTTCTGATTTATATGATAGGCTTGTTTATATTGATTGATTGATTTATTGGTTTAGCTTATTGTAGATGTTTTTTATTATTTTAGTTTTGATTCATGAGATGGTTTTTTCGAATATCTGTAAATTATAAATGTCATGTTTATTACTACGGTATTCATCTGTCATAAACAAAGGCAATTAATAAAATTGGAATACCATCATTTTCTTAAAAAAATAATAATAAATAAATAAATTTATAGTCTTGAATGGTCTATAGATTCAGTTGTGAAAAGGCCTTAATATAAGAAGTATGGAATTGTGTTTTGATCAACGAAAAAAATTCTGTATAAGAAGTACAACTTTAGAGTTGCTCTTAAAGAGATAAACCCAAGTAGCACGCATGCAATCATCAACAATAGTTATAAAAAAAATTGTAGCATTCAACAATGGAAATAGGAGAATGGTCCCCAAACATCACAATGGAAAATGTCAAAGGGTAATTCAGAGAAATTAATATTATTAGGAAATGGAAGCCTTTTTATTTAGCTAATGGGCAAAATAAACATGGTAAGTCAAATACAACAAAACTAGGAACATAGTTATACAAAAAATGCATCCTTGAAACAGATAGAGGTCCCAATCTATTATGCCAAAGTTCAAACAAAGAACATTTTGAAGAACAAGATGTTCATAAACTTAAACTGTGCCAACATGTGCGACTAAAACACAATGGCCATTAGGAAGTTGGACAGTAGTGTTAACAGTATAGGTGATAGAGGAAAAAATATAATAGATGAAACTATGTGGTCTACTGCTCCTGTATTAAGAAACCAAAAAGAATAATCAAAAATAGATGAGGCAGTTTTGTTAGATGAGAAAATGGAATGACTAGTATGAGAAAATATACCATACATTGGGATGCAGTAGAAGCTACAATATTAACTACAAGAGCAAAATCAGAGGATGTATGGGAGTGAAGCATATCCAAGAGTTGTTGATATTGAGTCTGAGTTAATGAAAAATGGATGCAATTGTGGAAGAGTTGTCACTAAGAACAACTTGATTGGCCATGGACTGTTGCCGAGGTTTAGGCTTGTATCCTGGCGAAAACCCATGAAGTTTATAGCACTTTTTCAATCACATGACCGGTAAGTCTACAGTGTTTACAGATCGGCCAGTCCTTTTTGCATGTTGTTGTTCCTTTTATAAAACCAGCAAAAACACTTTGTTAAGGGGAAGCAAAGGCTCCATTAACAGAATTTGAGCCCTTGCAGATGAAAATGACTCACCGAGGCCCATCAAAAATTGAAAAATATGTTCATGTTGAAAATATTTGTTCAAGGTGTGTGTCATATCACCACTTCTCCTAAAAAATTAAATTGATAAAAAGAGGTAGATTTTATTATCTATATTATATTTTTAACACCCCCCTCGTGTGTGTGTCACTCTCTTCCTCAATAAATAGGCCCAACACGTGGAATATTTAATTAAATGGGCAGAGTGTAGAGTGAGGGTTCAAACTTAAGACCTCTGCATTGATAACATGTCAAATCACCACTTGTCTTAAAAGTTTAAGTTGATACAAAGAGATAGATTTTATTATTTATATTATATTTTTAACAGTATGAATTGCATCACAAGAACAAGCTGGAGGTGGCTTGTATTTAATCAACTCATCCCAAAGGGCTTTCAGCTGAGTAAAATAGGCACTCACAGAGAGTTGGCCTTGAGAAAGAGTGGAAATACTCTTTTGCAATTACAAAATACGCAAGCCCTTTTTTTGAGAAAATCTCTCTTTGGGATCTATCTAGATCTCACATGCAGTGGTTATATAAAAAACATTAATAGAGATTTCATTGGGAATGAAGTTAAGAATCAAAAAAATGACCATGTTGTTGCGATGTATCCAAGAAGAAAACAGAGGATCAGTAGAATTAAAGGGTTTTAGAATCGTATCGTCAACGAACCCTAGCTTATTCTTTGCAAACAACGCCATAGTCTAGATCTGCCCTAGGTATGATCATTGTTGCTGATCAAGGGCTGTGTAACAAGGATAATGCTAGGATTGTCTCTCGAATGCAAGAAAAGGGACTAGCAGCATCGTTAGACGAAAAAGATGGAATCGGCACCATGGAAGTCGAGGTGCGGACTTGAGAAAATTCAATTTGGGCGAACTTGAAAAAAATCTGATACCATGACAAATGAGAGAAGAACAAAAGGTTCTCATATATTTTCTCGTTAAGAAACAAAACTGTACAATATATATATATATAAATATATGTGTACATTGTGTGTGTATGTGTATCCAGCTCAACCAAATGAGCGACCTAAGTAGAAAGTTAATTACCAAGCTAAGTAAAAAAATAACAAGTTAAGTAAATGAGAAATGGTGTTTATAACTGTGGAGTGCACAAATATCAAGTAATTATTTGTAAAAGAATAAACAAATACGTGATTTATATAAATAATAATAATAATAATAAATCTCATTTTTTAAAAAAATATTGCACCATAGTTATGCAACTATATTACTCTTAAGTAAAAATACAAAAAGATCGTTAACACGTGCTACGATAGTACCCGTCAGCAATTTGACAACCGAATAGAACCCTCTTGTCGTGAATGTCACATCGCTGCATTTCACAAAGTTGTTTCTAATTAATGCTATTATTTAATCACATTTAATTAATAAAACGCAAAAGAAAAATCAACTCCATTTTAATTAATGCTATTATTTTATTTTACATTTTATTAATTTTGATTAATTTTATATATTAATCACATTAATAAAAAAATCATTTAAAATATAATATATCAATTAATCTAATGAAAAAAGTAAAATAAAAAGCTCTTAAATAAAAATAAATAAATAAGATTATTTAAAAAAAAAAAAAAAGAGAAATACTCTAAATATAAAAGAATTACACAAAAATAGCAATCTCACAAACTAATATGGTTTAATATGATTCTTCAGATTATAAAATTATTTTTATTGTAAAATAGATGTGACATATCACAAGAAATCACGTCAATTCGTAGATTACTTTTATGTAATTCATTTATACAACAATTAGAGATGTAACCGATCCAGTTTGATCCTGTTTTGGATAAAATTTGGGACCGAATTTGTCTGCACCGATTTTGTATTTTCAAAAATCAACTCCACACCAGTTACTCCCTAAACCGGTACTTCAATTCTGATTTTACCAGTTTCGGTCAGGTTCGGTCTAACTTTTCGATTTTAATATACTATATTATATAATATATAATAGTGTATTATTGTGATAATATATTGTAATATATTATAATATATAATATAGTGATATATTATAGTATATTATAATATATAGTGATATAGTATTGATATAACTATTAATACAATTGACTATAGTGATATAAGATTTTAAAATTTAATATTATATTAATTAGTAATTTATCATATAATACAAAATTATTTTATAAATAACTATATATTATATATAAAAATTATATATAATATAAAAAATCATAATATATATATGAACCGGTCCGAATCGGTCCGGTCCAGTTTGTAAAAGAGAAAAATCGGAACGGGATCGATTTTGACCAGTTTTAATAAAAATAAAACCGGTACTGGACTGAACTAAACTCCGTACTAGACTAAACCCACCGGTTCAATCCAGTCCAATCTAATTTATCGGTTCATCAATTTTTTTTTACACCCCTAAGTACAATAGTCCTAAAAATAAAAAAAAAAGGAACTGTCCAACTTCTGATCTCCTGGCTTCACATTGCCCCGTGCCCATGAATATTTATGTTATCGCTAGCCGTGATCATTGACCGAAACAGCGGGAGGTTATATATTTAGGAAAACAAATGAATTCAAAAGGTAATTATTAGTACTTATATTTATTACGAGGAGTTTGTATCAATTTTGGTGCAATGAACCGTGAAAGCTTGTGACCTGTCTGTTTTTGTCTTTGTGGTTTTTGTGGTTTTGGATTATAACACATTTCATTACCTAATCCACCCAACCCATATTAAACAAACTGTTAGCAAGATCATGAGCTATTTAGCAATTGGATAACACTTTTAATCAATAAAGACTTTTTATGGACAAACCATCTTATGGTCTTGTTGAGATGTTGCTTTCACTCTGACTTCACTGAAAATCAAGAGACCAATTTGCATCCCATTGTCCTTTTGATGGGGGAAGATTATAAGGTAAAATGACATGGAGAATTTTGAACATTTGTATTCTTTCACTTTTTGATACCGATAGAAAATTGTGAGAGAATTACAGAGCAAGAATGGAAGAAGTTACTTTGTTGAGAAGTCCTACACGACTTAGAAACAACTCATCCTGAACTTTATAAGGAGTTACTTCACTCCTCCTATAAGGTTTTTTATGGAGAGAAATTGGTGTTTCTATATGGTATTGAAGCAGGTTAACCTATGACCGATGATGGGCTCCTGCGACCTACCCACGATGATGGTATCAGAAATACCGGCCCACACATGAGAGGGAGTGTTGAGAAGTCCTATACGGCTTAGAGACAAACTCATCATAGACTTTATAAGGAGTTAGCCCATCCTCCTATAAGGCCTTTTATGGAGAGAAATGAGTGTTTCTATATTCTTGATCTCCTAAGTCTCATAAAGGTCTATTTGGGAATACAATTATTCTTAGATACTCTCAAACTATTTTACTGTTATTTACAAATTATTCATTATTATTCACAAACTATTTTATTCTTATTCTTATTCACAAACTATTTACAAATTCTTAAGAGTACTGAAGATGAATGGTAGTTGATTTTTTAGTTTATTCCCTTAATTAATAAGTTGATCATTGTAATTAATTACACTTGCTATCCATTTCTTCATAAACTTCAGCACTACAATGTTTGATAGTAAATTTTAAGGACCAATTTAAGTAATAAAAACCACATGTAAGATTTTTATACTTACCTTATTTCTTTAATATATAATTGATAGGATTTTTTATACCTAGGTGACTCAAATGTGCCTTATAACATATATTAATACATATATAAATATTTCAAACGACATGATTCTACTAGGAGTATCTCAAATTATGTGTGAAACATAATGTGAATAGTATTGAAATTAAAAATTTGAAAATATCTGAAAACAATTGTGTTCTAAAAAAAAACTCTAAATGAATAATAAATATTGTAGATCATGCAAATTTATGTATCTATCTCTCACATACTTGAGTTTTTTAAATTCATGCAAAAATGAAGGGATCTCAATTTATTTAATATATGCATTTATATATATTTTTTATTTGTTTGTGTGAAAGCAAATAAAAGTTAAAAGTAATAAGAAGGTATAAGAATATTAATATAAATAAAATTTAAATGGAAAATAATGACCAAAAGATATAAAGTAATACATGTTCATTGTTTAAGATTAATCCTTTCTGCATATAGAATGTCAGTTTGATCCATACGAGAGTTTTATATTGTACGATGGTAGTGTGGGACTCCATTCCAAAGCATACATGCATACAACAAACATGTAAAAGCATCTCTCATGACTCGTGAGAACTGAGAAAAGCCATTTTCGTATCTTTTCTTTCTTCCTTCCTTTCTTTTCTTTAGAAGGAAAGTAGCAATAGGTTGACTTCTCAAGTTTTATAAATTATTTTAAAATATTTCAATTTTCTTTTATATAACTTATTTAAAAGTATTGTCTTTAATAATAAAGTTAAAAATTAGATAGAATAAGAATAATAGCTTTTGCTGAAGAAAATGTCACTATGGTGCTTGAATTAGTCTCTCATTTTGACTGATCATATATTTAGATTTTTTTTATTTAATAATTAAGAAACTAATTTTTAATATATTAATATATTTTTTTATTTTTTAAAAATATTAAAAATAAAAATAAAAGATAAAAATAAAAGAATAATGATGGTCCCACCACTCTCAATTTGTTTTTAAATTTTTAATTTTTTTTTATTTTGTGATTAATAAAATATTTTTTAATAATATTATAAATTTTTTTAAAAAAATATTTTAAATATTTTAAAAAAATACATATAAAAAAAAAACGCTAAAATAACTAAACTCTAATTCCTACTTTGTCGAGATGTATCTCGGTAGATGTAGCGTTTTTCAATGATTATATATGGACGTAATAATATCAAGTCATCAACTCAAAGTTCGATGCGTGCAGTAGAGGATAATCTTTCCCGTCAGATTGATCCACCAGAGATTCAACTTTTTTTTTTTTTTTTTTTTTAACCCACCAGAGATTCAACTTGATGTGATTGATCATAGATATTGTATGATTTATTATGATTATAAATATTTTTTTAAAATGATAACCATATTTGTCTCGGGCTCTGAATCAGTAAATCAAATAATTAATCCAAATAATAACATATCCTAAGATGTTCGTGATTTCTAATAAAAAATAAAAGTGATATCAAGTATAAAACTTTTTAGGGAAGTGCTTGAAATGTTGAGAAATTCTATATGGCTTAAGAATAAATTTATCTTGAATTTTATAAGGAGTTATCTCACTCCTCCTATTAGGTCTTTTATGGAGAGAAATGAATGTTTCTATATGGTATCAGAGCAGGCTAACCTATGACTGCTGATGGACTCTTGCGACCTACCTACGATGATGATATCGGAAATACCAGCCCACACGTGAGAGAGCTTGTTGAGAAGTCCTACATGACTTAGGAACAAACTCATCCTAGACTTTATAAAGAGTTGCCTCACTCATTCTATTAGGTTTTTTATGGAGAGAAATGAGTATTTCTATAAAAAGTCTATTTTAGACTGCCTTTTCGATTGGTTTTTTTTTTTTAATTGTTTTTTACTTAGTGATTAAGAAAATTTTGTTTAATAACATTGTGAGTTTTTTTTATTTTTTAAAAAATTTAAAAGTGTTAAAAAAATGATGTGAATTTTTTTTTTAAATCTTTAAAAAAAAATTTCACATCATTTTTTAACACTTTTAAATATTTTAAAAAAAAGGAAAAAAATTTACAATATTATTAAACAAAATTTTCTTAACCACAAAATAAATAAAAAAACTAAAAATAAAATTAAAAAACATCAATCGGGAAACTAACGGGACACCCTATCATTTTCTAACTTTTTATGACTAATACCCATATATAATAAATAGAAAATATTTTAATATTATATAAATAAATTTATAAATTAATAAAATTTGATGTGATATATCAGATTATAAAAATATTTTTATTATAAAATAAATTTAATATATCATCAATTTATAAATTTATTTTATATAATCTATTTATGTTTATAATAAAAAAAAATAAAACATGATTGATTCAAATCGGTGGTTCCAAGCATTTTCCATCTCCACGAGGAATCTACAGGAGCAGCTGACTATCATAAAAGAACGAGTTTTGTTATACAACATTTATCATATTTTATATTTTAATTTTTTTTAATTTTTTAATTTTTTAATATTTTTTTGAGTTTATTTTTTAAAATTATTTCAAATTTTCTATTTATTATTTATATAATAAATAATTGATAAAAAAATTTAAAAAAAAAAATGTTGTGCAGAAGTATTATGAATAATAAAAAATTATAGAGATTTTTTTTTGTAAAAGTATTATTACTGTTTCAGATAGATATAGCTGCAGTAGGCACTACCTCCTATAAAGATACTATAGCAATCTTTCCTCCCTGTGGAAATTAATAGGCGGCGCCGGCTGCCTTTCTTTCAACAAAGAGTCGGGCTTCGTCCGCTTTGACCTCTAGGTAGATGTGTATTTTTATTTATTTATTATATATTTTTTAATATTTTTAAAAAAATAAAAAATATATATTAATATATTAAAAATTATTTTTTTTAATCATAAATAAAAAAAATTAAATACACAAGATTAAAATGAAAAGGTAAAGAGCAAACTGGCATTTTCCTCCTATAAAATAAGAAATTAATCTGATATGTAGTGTAAAAATAATGAATATAATTACTCTATCATTTTTGTAGATGTTTGTGGTCTAAGTTCATATATTAAATTGATGAAAAATATTACTTATTATCCAACACTATATATAAATATATAAATTTTTATTTTTATCTTTTTATTTAAATATATGTTAATATATATATTAATATACAAATAAAAATAATAAATTATATATTGACCTGAATAATAAATTTTTGCTAGCGTGCATTAGCCTCGCTTTTTGCATGTATCCCACGGCTGGCTACTACTCGTGTGAAAAATTGCCTCGAGAAAATTGTGCGCGCGGGACATGTCGGGAGTTATGTGTAAAAAGTGGCAGAGAGAGTCACAGGTCACTCATTTCCCACGTCTTTCCCTCTTCTCTCTCGTTCACTGCCTCTTCACTTAACTTCCACTCTCTCCACTCCTCTCCTCCTCTCTCTCTCTCTGACACATCTTTTCTTTTGGCAATTCTTCCCTTTGCTTTTCGTCTCGGACTCTCACGTTCGAACCGGTGAGCTACAATGTCACGGCGAGGCGGTGGCAGGCAACCTGACGCTCACCGCAACCAGCCCTCTCCAGCGTCTTCATCGTCTCATCAAGGCGGTGGGAGAGGCAGAGGAGGTGGCGGCGGCGGTGCTAGTGGAAGAGGTAGTGTTGGTGGTGGTTGGGTTGGTGGCAGAGGAGGAAGAGGCCGTGGTGCTCCTTCGGGACTCTCTACCGTTCCTTCGACGGCTGCTGCTTTTCCTGCTTCGTCTCCAACTGAGGCTGACTTTCCCGCTGCACCTGCACGGGCGTCTCTAACTCCGTCTTCTTCTTCTGCATCGTCAAGCTCAGCACCGCCTTCGACTTCGATGTCGGCGACTGCTCTGAGCAGTGAAATCGAGGGGCGGCTCAAACTGCAGACTCCTGCGCACACGGATAGGGCGGCGCCTCCGATGTCGTCGAAGGCTTTGTGCCCTCCGAAGAGGCCGGGCTACGGTACCATCGGCAAAAAAGTAGTTGTCAAAGCAAATCATTTTCTGGTGGAACTTGCAGACAGAGATCTGCATCACTACGATGTCAGTAACCATCCTCAAAGTTCTTTCCTTTCTTTTTATTTTTACAGAAATAAATGTTCATATACCTTTAGCGTCTTGTGCCTACTTGGACGATCTGCATTTGTTACAGAAGAAATTATTTGTTCATTACTCTTTTTTAGTTAAATATGACTGTTTTGTCGTGGTTTTTTATTTACTTTTCCCAGTCTAGATTTTTGGGAATTGAGTGAGATAGCATGCTTCACCTTTCCCACCATCTAACATCATCGGCAGTCTTGTTAATTGAGGTCTTTTGAGTTTTAGCCATATACCACGATTAGTTCGACGTGTAGTTATCCTGTGGATGAAGGCGTTTCTCTTTTATCTTTTGAATAAAAACATGAAATGTGATACATTTGTGGGAATGTCAAGAAGTGGTTCGTGTCTGGAGATGACATGTACTTTTTATTTTATATCGTTTGTCTTGAAGACTAGCTATAGTTTCTGCTAAGAGCAAAACAAGTGTGAGTTCTTTTGCTTCGCAATTTCTTCGTTCTTGGGCATTTTGTGAGATCTTTTTATTTTCTGCGTTATCAAGCATTAATTCGTGTACTCATGATATGGCTGTTCGATTGCTTTAGGTTTCGATAAGGCCAGAGGTTCCTTCGAAGAAAGTCAACAGGGATATTATGACTCAACTAATTGAGTCATACGGTGATTCTCATTTGGGAAGGCGAAATCCTGCTTATGATGGCAGGAAAAGCCTCTATACGGCAGGGCCATTGCCGTTTAAATCCAAGGAATTTGCTGTCAAGTTAATTGATAATGATGGTCGTGGTGCCTCATCTAAATCATCGAGGTATTTTCTTTTGGTTTATCCGGCCGGCTGTGTATGTTGTTTTAAGTTTATCTTACGTTTGCGACTTTTATCATTTCGACTTTCATTTTATCTGAATAGTTCTGCTCTGCTTGACGTGCAGCGACTTTTATCATTTCAACTTTCATTTTATCTGAATAGTTCTGCTCTGCTTGACGTGCAGGAAAGAACGTCAGTTTAAAGTGGAAATTAAGTTGGCTTCTAAAGCGGACCTGCATAATCTTCGAGAGTTTTTATGCGGTAAACAGCTGGATGCTCCTCAAGAAACAATACAAGTTCTTGATGTTGTCCTTAGAGCGGCACCATCTCAGAAGTAATATGCTCTTATCTTCTTATAAACTTGTGCATTTTTGTTGTCCTCCGTTTATGGTTCTTCTCAGACATACAGTAGCAGCTAGCAGAAAATACGAGACCTCTTACATACATTAACCTGGTGAATTTTTTACGACAGCTATACTTCTGTGGGGAGGTCATTTTTTGATCCAAAGTTGGGTCCAGGAGGTGAGCTGGGAGACGGCATTGAATATTGGAGAGGTTACTATCAGAGTCTTAGACCAACTCAGATGGGACTTTCCCTCAATATTGGTATTAGTTCACTCTTTCTATGCTCTTATGGGATCCATTATGAGCAACTTGTTGATTCAATTGCAATTACATTGACGTTTCCTTGCTTTTAACATATGATTGCCATGTTGCAGATGTGTCAGCCAGGGCTTTCTATGAACCAATTCTTGTGACAGAGTTCGTTGCAAAACATTTCAATTTCAGTTTTTCAAGGCAACTGTCTGATCAGGATCGCAATAAGGTTACTTCACTACTATATGATGTTATGGGCGATTTAATTAGGACTTTGGATGGAAGATTTGAGTATATTTAGCAAAAGAGATTCCCCTGGAATCAATTCACAATTTTTGGGAGAATTACTTGGGGAAGTACTGAGATATCTCTTCTGGTATCTGTGGATACCAGATATTAGGGTGAATAGATTTATCTCGTTAGCTTCCTTTTAAAGGATGCCTTCTATCCACTATATAGATTACTAAGCTTGCTTAAATTTGTTTGTTGGATATGTGTGTGTGTCTGCGCACCCTTGAATGCGTCATTTCTTACTTTTATGAACTTGATGTCTGTGTGTGTTTGTGCGTGCTTTGTTTCTTTTAATTTTATGAATTCATGTCTGCGTGTGCTGCCCAGGTTAGAAAGGCACTGAGAGGAGTCAAGATAGAGCTTACTCATAGGGAGCATTCCAGACGTTACAAAGTTGTCGGGGTATCCACTCAACCGACTAGCCAGATAACGTGAGTTACCGTACTTATGTCTTCTCTTTTCTCCTTATAAGATATTAGTATATGGAATTATGGAATTAGCATCAGGAAGTAGATAGTAAACATTAGTGCCCATTCATCTAGCTGATAGGCGTCTTTGGTTTTATTTTGTTTTGTTTTCAAGAGTTAGATTAAAAAATTGGAAAATAAAAGCATTATAGATGCTTCAAGTGAGTGGCATGGTTTATGAAAGATCTATAATTGAGAACGTTTAAACTAAGATTTGTGATTTTTTATGGAAGAGAGTAAGTAGAATGAAAATACTGTGGATATAATTTTTTGAGATGTATCGTGTGTTGGAATTTGTGGAAGTTGGCAGGTAGATTTGAAAGGTGGTTTGGGTAAAACTTTGAAATTTTTATTGGGTTTAATTATAATTGTTTTGGTTTGTGTCGCTAAAAAAATAATAGTTGTTTTGGTTTGGGCAAAGGATTAGATGAAAAATTGTTTTTGAGAAAATATAAAATTCTTTTGTACTTTAATGAAAAGATGTTTGGATTGAAGTTGAAATTTTTTTAGAAATCAAATGCTCTCTTTTTTTGTCTTTTATTTATCTGGAATCTGTCAGATATTTTTGCAAATCAAACGTACCTTTGTTCTTATTTATCTGGAATCTGTTAGAAACTGCACTTTTTAAATGGATTCAGTTTGCTTAGCATGATGAGGCCTAAATCTAACAATGAGAGTGATTTAGCAGTGACTTGTTTATTTGGTATCAGGTGGCTATGCTTAAGGGCTGTTTTCTTTAACCGCATTTGTATTTTCGTTGGCCACAATGACTGGAACCACTTAGTAACATTGTTATTGTTTATCTCACTTCTCTTGCCTTCTTTTTGTTGTGATTTATTTTTTTCTGCTACATAATTTGAAATCTTTGTTTCCTTTTCAGGTTTACTCTTGATGACAAGAAAACAAGGATGTCGGTTGTTCAATATTTTCGTGACAAATATAATATTGTGCTTCAGCACTTGTCTTTGCCTGCCCTTCAGGCTGGGAATGATGCCAATCCTGTTTATTTACCTATGGAGGTTGTCTTCTTACCATAGGAAGATTTTTCCATTGTTAAGAATTAGGCATTTCTGTTTATAGACGTTTTTCTTTGTATTACAGCTTTGTAAGATTGTTGCTGGACAGAGATACTCGAAGAGATTAAATGAAAGACAAGTAACTAACCTTTTAAGGGCAACATGTCAGCGGCCTAAAGAAAGGGAAAGTAGTATCAAGAAGGTAATTTCAATATGTGTGACTTTGGTGATAGATTGTAGTCTTTAGCTTCAAATGATGGCATATTGGTTTGATATGAATGGAGACCTCCTTCTGGTAGTAATTTATTGATGGGTTATCTTTTGTGCTAGATGGTTACACTAAATAATTTCAATCGGATTGAACTTGTAAAGGAGGAATTTGGGATTGAAGTAAGGGACAAACTTGCAGTGGTTGATGCTCGGGTTTTACCATCTCCAATGGTAATTTTGCATCTATGTTTCTTTCAACTATTTTAGATATCTTATATTGTCAAATCTAATTTGTCACTTAATTTTTTGTAGCTTAAATATCATGATACTGGAAGAGAATCAAGGGAAGTTCCCAAAATGGGGCAGTGGAATATGATAAACAAGGTGACAGTTATCTGATTGTTATATTGTTTTCTAGCTCTGGAAAATTGTGTTTGTTTAATCCATACTAAATGATGCTGGTATTGGAAGATGTCTGTTTTTTTTATGCGGTGTTGGGTGGGTGGGGGGGCATTAGCTCTCGCACTGTGTTGCACTTTGTATTTTGATAATAGAGCTCCAGCACTATTTAGTATGGAAGTTCTATAATTTCGTCTTTTATGTGAGCCTTTAAGCTTTTAATTTTCAAAGGTGACATATTCTTGTATATTGTGAATGGAAGTATTATTATTAATAATTTAGTTGAATTTCAATTGTAAAATGACATCACTTAGATTTTCATTTGTAATGCTTCTATTGTAGAAAATGATCAACGGCGGTAGAGTAGACTTTTGGACATGTGTAAATTTGTCTACACGAGTGAACAGGGATTTGCCATTTGAATTCTGTGACCAATTGATTAACATGTGCAACAGCAAAGGAATGGTATGGTTTCATGATTTACTTTCGAATGCATGATGTGAATGTAGAGTGTATGCTATTAATTTGCGGACGCTTATTCCATCTGCAAGGTTTTCAACCCAGATCCTTTGATTCCCATACGTTCAGCTCATTCTGGTCAAATCGAGAAGGCTCTCTATGGAATTCATAAAGAATTGGCAGGAAAACAACTTCAGCTGTTGATAATTATTTTGCCTGATATCAGTGGATCATACGGTGAGTAAGTTAATTGGTATTCCTATTTTATGACTAGAATTTGTTTCCTCCAATTAAACGGTTCCTTGTTGCATGCAGGGAAAATTAAACGAATCTGTGAAACTGAACTGGGAATTGTTTCTCAGTGCTGTCAGCCTAGGCAAGCATCAAAGCTTAATAAGCAGTATTTTGAAAATGTGGCCCTCAAGATTAATGTGAAGGTTTGTTCTATCTGATGTCTGATTGTCAATTCTTATCAAATTCTTTGATGGTTTTACACTCGATTTTAAAATTTCTAGGTTGGGGGACGGAACACTGTGCTACAAGATGCTATTCAAAGAAAAATTCATCTTTTGACTGATCGCCCTACAATTGTATTTGGTGCGGATGTGACGCATCCACAACCTGGCGAGGACTCAAGTCCTTCAATTGCGGCGGTATGTTTTGTAGATTTCATTACACATTTTTACTGAATTGTAATGGTTGCTTTACCTATTTGACACAGGTTGTGGCTTCGACGGATTGGCCCGAGGTAACCAGGTACAGAGGATTATTTGCTGCACAAGCTCACAGGGAGGAAATTATTCAAGATCTTTATAAATTAGATCAGGATCGTCAAAGGGGTCCAGTTCATGGAGGAATGATCCGGTAAGGAGCTGACATGTATAGTGCTTTAATACTTTTGTGGAAGTGTTTATTTCTTTGTTCTCATTGTCCATTGGTCACGTTGCAGGGAACTACTTAAAGCCTTCAGGATTTCCACTGGGGTTAGACCCGAAAGGATTATATTCTACAGGTAGAATTGATGTTCGATCATGCAAAAAATAGATCGGTTTTGCACTTTCTTATCTGATATTGTTTTATATTACTTTGGTGCAGGGATGGTGTCAGTGAAGGCCAATTCAGTCAAGTTCTGCTTTATGAGATGGACGCAATAAGAAAGGTATGATGATCTTGCTGAGATGTATCAGCTTCAGAATGCCTTGCCAGTTGGTAATCAGAATGAATACTGCAAGGGAATAGAAAGCTCTCAAATGCATATTAGGAACTCTGGATTTGATTTTAATATAATAGTCTGGCTTTTTTCTAATTGTATATTGTGTTTGATACAATGATTTTATATTTTTGAACGAGTTGTTGCAAGATCAATTCAGTTTCATTGGAATGAGATCTCACAAGTACCGTGTTGTTTCTTGAGATGATCAGTTAATGCAACTCTCTAATTTGAAAGCGTTTTTCTTCCAGGCTTGTCTCTCACTAGAGAATGGATACCTACCACCAGTTACCTTTATTGTGGTGCAGAAAAGACATCATACACGCCTTTTCCCTGCAGATCATAGTAGACGTGATCAGATGGACAGGAGTGGCAATATTCTTCCAGGTTCGTAAGTTGTCTCCATATGGTCAATTATTGCTCCTTGTTTCTTAACCACAGTTCTTTGAATCTCCGTGTCCAGGAACTGTTGTTGATACCAAGATTTGCCATCCAACGGAATTTGACTTTTACCTCAACAGCCATGCTGGAATTCAGGTAAACTGGTCATTTTCTTGGCTTAAATTTGAAACTCTTGGCTTAAATTAAGGCTGGATGCATACCCTGGACATACATACATTCTAAAGAAATAAGTTGGTTTTTCATTCTTATCTTATTTGCAGGGAACTAGTCGTCCAACACACTACCATGTGTTGTATGATGAGAACGGATTCAGCGCAGATGCATTGCAAATGCTTACAAACAATTTATGTTACACGTAATGTCCTTTTAATCCTCATTCATTAACTCTTCCTACTATGCATTATAAACATTTCTGCATTGTTTATTTGTAACTTCACTCAACATCCTTTTCAGGTATGCTAGGTGCACTCGATCAGTTTCTATAGGTTTGATTTCCTTCCTCTTGCTTTCCCTTTTTATTTAAGTTGTGCATGCTAACTTCATCCCTCGAAATGATGACTACTTGTACAGTGCCTCCTGCATATTATGCCCACTTGGCTGCATTTCGTGCACGATATTACATTGAAGGTGATTCATCGGAAAGTGGTTCAACTGGCGGGAATGAGAGCAGAACGGAGTTCCGGGCCCTTCCCCTCGTCAAGGATAACGTGAAGAATGTTATGTTTTATTGCTGAACTGGTACTTTCTTTTCCATGGCTTATTTTGGATGATACAGCTCTTGGCAAAGCCCTTTTGTTTCAAACTTTTTGACATTATGATGCTGTTGGTTCTTTGGTGTGAAAATAGGTCCCCAACCCATGCTTCATCAGTACGGCTGCTGTTGGTTCTTTTCAGAGTAAATAGATACCTGAATAGGGTGTCCATAGTTTTGTATGTAAAGGATTATTGACTTAAATTCTCTTTTGGGTCATAACATTCGTGTTTGTATGTATAACTGCTTGCTTTGCCATGCACTTCAGAATTCCCTTAATTCTCTTGTGAGGATGTGAAAATCATTGCTTGTTTAGGTTCTTAACTTCATTTCTTTTTTATATATTTTTACTAGAAATTACTGGGGTTTCTTTTTCAATCATTGATGATTTTGGAGAGAGGATGAAGTGTCTCAAGTAAAACTGTTACAATAAACAAATGGATGAGGAAAAAAAATCATAATTAATGGGGTAATGGATCAAAGGTTTGAAATTGTGTTCTTGGTTTGCCAAAGTAGGCAATGGCAGGGGAAAGGTTTGTCTACAATAGAACTCCAAATTTGTTTAATTAATATCCTCTGTAAAGGTAACTATGTAAACATGATTTGTTTCAGCTCATTCTCACTTTAATCCATTCCAAGGAACTTTGAATGCTGACCATCATAATCTGAATTGCAAATGTTACAGCAGAATCTTCTTGTTGAACATTCTGCCTCAATTACTCAATTATTTATGTGCTAGTGAACTGATATTATATATAAATATATATTTATATATATATATATCAGATGCTTCATTAAACTCCATAAATTGCATCAATTTGTAACGTTACATTTCAATGACATGGCTCTCCCATGCCATCAAGCAATATTTATTACCGAGCTAAATATATTATTCATCCTCGTAGTCTCATACTTTTTGTCATCTTCAGTCGAACCTATTCACGTGGCGCATTTTAATGCCGTTTGGATAGTGAGTTAAGATAAGATAATTTTAGATGAATTAAATAAAATATTGTTAGAATATTATTTTTTAATATTATTATTGTTTTAAGATTTGAAAAAGTTAAATTGTTTATTATATTGTATGAAAATTTGAGAAAATTGAGATAAAATGATATGAGTTAAGATCACTTCTCAATCCAAATGGGATCGTAGTTGAATGAAAGATGACACTCTTAAGAAAAAGAGACTGTTCGAGTAAACCTGATTATAAAAGTCTTTGGGTGAATTCCTACTGAATAATTTCGAAGCTATGAAGTCAAGTTAGCTCTCTGTGCTTGAATATGTCATTGATGAAGACAAATTATACGCAACATTCACGGCCATGGGTCTTAAAACTCAAAAAAACACCGCAAATGGGAGAAGAAAGAGATGGGGAGAGGGAAGAAGAAGAAAAGAATAGAAGTAAGAAGAAGAAAAAGAAGAGAAAGCTGAGGAGGTGAAAGCGAGGGAAAAATTAATGAAACGGGTAGTGTTTTTCAATGTGTATGTTTATATATAATATTTAAGATGTATATATTAAGTAATTAAGTGATATGCAACCTGGCCACACATATATAAAGAGATGAATCCAGCTTGCACCCGTCCCCTGTGCGGGCGGGTTGCCCACATCTGGGATCCATGGAAGGGGCAGTGATAATCTTTGGTGGTAGAGGAGGCTCAGAAGGATTTGGCTCTGCGATTTTCTCTAACAAGGGTTGAATATTTCACCAAGTAAATTACATAGACTATGATTTCATATGGAGGAAAATCAAAGAAGAGATAAAGATAAGAAGAATATGCTGCAGAAGTAAGAACTGGTCACAGAAGTAATAAACACAACAAGGTTGTATAAATGAAACCTACCATTAAACCAATAATCTGTGAGGATGTAATTTACAAACGTGCATTTCTACGAGGCTCATGAAGAAATATTCAGAGCCAGAGGCCACAGGCCTATTGCAAGCCGTGCAATGAGAAGCAGTAATCTAAGTTCTAACAAGGGGACATGGTCTTGCCGATTGCAATAAATATAAACCGGCAAGAAAATATAAAATGAAAAAAAGAATGCCAGAGTCTCAGACCATTTTCACTGTATGCTACAAAGACAAGAAGCTGCCAAGCAGTGATATGTGCATTAGGAAAGCAATCACGCTTATTACTATCGCCTTGTAAGGCTCATTCTGCAATGAACCGCTCTCACTTATCTGTCCAGCATTGACATATTCACTTCTCCCAGCACTTGTAGTTGCAGAGACATTTACTGACATTGAACCTAATTTGATTAATTCAAAAGTGAGGAATTAGAGTTTGTTACAAAGTTGGGGGATCTTCTTGATTAATTTATAGATATGCTTCCCAATACGAGAATTTATTAAAATCAGCTCGTGCCTTTCTTTGATGATTATGTTTTCAGTTCATAGATTAAGGTTTTTACATCCGTATGGTGTCCAAAAGGCCCTTTACAGATGAGATCATGAAACTTACAGTCATAGTTAGCCCATCCTATTCGTTGACCAGCCAAATCATAAACAAATATTTTGTCTCTGAGGACAAGGTCTGCAAAAGATTGTGATATTGTTATCTTAAAAGCACAAAAAGTAATCCAAAAAATAATAAATAAATTAGTTTAAGCACCAGGTAGTAAAAAAGAAGATTGGAAATAACAACAGTGAATCTAACGAATCAAATGTGAAAATTAGCCTCAGTTTGGGGGGCGGGGGGGGGAGGGGGGAAATGGAAAGAAGGGCAATGAAATTTTCCAGTGACATGCAAAAGCCAAATTAGAGCAGCTGATGCAGAAGCATGCTTATGTACTCGAAAGAGAAAATCAGTATCTCATGCATACTATGATCTAAAACCAAAATAATATGCTTCAAAAGAAACATGATTTGACTTTAAGGTTATTAGGAAACGTTTAAGGTTTCAATATTTGACAGAATGTAAACATTTCAATTAAGTGGCGGCAGCCAAGGTCATCAATTAAAGAGAAATGCTTCATCCACAAATATATATCATAAAAGTAAACTCACAAACTGATGCGACTTAATGTGATAAGTCAAATTGTAAAGTTCATTTTAGCATTAAGTAAACCTGACGTATCATATCAAGCCACATCCGTATATGCGTTTACTTTGTGAGATTCCTTTGTGAATGTCGGTAGCACTTCTCTCAATTAAATCAAAGTTTCTTGCCAGTCTTCATACCTCCTAAAATTGTTATCCCTTGACCCTGTATTTTCTGTAATCCAATGCACCACACTGCAGAGCTACCCTGTAAAATGGATTCATCAAAATTAAAGATTAAAACTAGCAAGCCATCATTCAGCTTACTGTGATAAGATAGAAACCGAACTACATATGGGGAGTGCTACAAAGCTTCATAGCTTGTTTGGGTTATTTATACTTTGCAAAAGATACCACAGCCATTGGTTGGGTGGCAATAGTTGTGGCAGGATGCACACTAGCAAATATACAAGCAAGACATTATTTAAGTTGCCAGTATTAGGAATCTTATATCAGTCTATAAAAGGAACAACTGGAATGCAAATAGCACTGCCAAGATGGCGTTACTACAGGACGTCAAATCTGGTCATGCAATATTCCTGATGCCATTCATGGATTTAAAGTGAGAGGCGAGTTGCACTGCATAGATGCATGCTAATTTTCCCGCAAGTTTGGAGAAGGGAAAGAGTGGTTAAATAGTCTTACTTAGAAGTTCACATTCTAAACATGTTTTCAAAAGCCTGAAATAGAACACGGAGCCAGATAATCAAAGCACATGGAACCAATGGAAGGGAATGTTCAAAGGAATAGGGTAAATTGCTTCCCCCTCCAACTCACCTCTGATTTATATGCAAAAGCAAATATTCAGACCAGTCCTCAACAATTAAAAAAAGAATAGGAAGATCAAAATTTCAAAACTCACAACGGAATTTTGCTGTAGGAGATAATCCTGAGGTCTTAGAATCATGGATGCACCACCAGCAAAGTTTAAACTAACTTGAGGAAATACATCGGTGACACTGAATACAAAGTATGTGATAGTTCAGAGTTAAGATCATCCGAAAAGACTAGCACTCTAGCAAGAAGGAACTGGGATGATATAAGCAGAAAGCAAACCTGGAGGTAATTAAATAACACTGATTTCCTTTGGAAAGAACTGGTTGTGCTGATTGTGAAACAACACTTGTTATCTGCATTATAAGAAGATCACATGCTTCAATTTTTTTTCCCAAATACATATATAATCACTCATGACCAAAACTACTATTTTCTCATCCATCCCCAAAAGACACGTTAACAAGTAAAAGCTTTGCAGTTGTAAAATATTTCTCTCAAAAATGGCATACTAAGTAGTTTATTAAGCAACGAGAGTTTGCTCAATAGAAACATACAGCACTGACAAAAGGATTGTACGCTTCTTCTGCAAGGTATGCCAAAGTTGTCCCAGAATCAACAATGGTTCCTCGGTTGCTTGATGTTGCAAATACCTCTGGATCGATTGATAATGTTTGGCCATTGACAGAAATGCTCTGAAGATTCAAATTATAATGAGGCCTGAAATTTTGAACAGACAAGTGATCGGTCAAACCGACTGCAGTCAAGTTTTATAGGATCCAATCTTTCGAAGCACTTATTAGAAAACAAAAATGGACAAGATAACAAAAACTTTGACATATTATATTTGAGTTGAAACCTACAAATGTTCAGGAGACCTACAGGCACTAGATGCTCCTAAGAAAACCTCTCCAAAATAAGAGTTCTGAAGTGGATTTCTTACTCAGCTGCACTAGTTTTTTTTTTCCTTTTAATTTAAAATAAATTGTAAATAGATCAAGGATTGTGCCCCTGCATCTCAAAGACAGCTATTTAATTTTCAAGCCAAGTAGTGCAGCTCAAGTGTTTTTGGGGTGGGGTTTGGAGCTTTTGCTTAATGGGCTTCATATACTCCTTTTATTCCAGTGAATAAACTTGCAGAATAAAATTAAGAATCTGAGGTAAAATGGTTCGCGTGATCCAAGATGGTTTGTCAGTTCAAAGTAATTCGTGATACGTATCTGCCCTTTCTGTGTTTATCAACTCAAAATAAAATTGGAACGTCAGAGCTTGACTCTCACACTGATTTTAACACATCAATTAGCATCCCCAAGACAGATTCGGTTCACAGTTATTAACACTAAGACATCATAAACATATTTTTGAAACCATACACAAGGTTTTTTAACCATATAAAGTTCAAGAATATTGTGGGTTGATATCCTTTGTCATAGTGAACTCGTAAGATCAAGCCAACACATGAACTTGCTCAGGGCACTACCCAAGAGCATAGCAAAGACTACCTACCAACTGTTGGTACTGAACATAATGAACCAAATAAAATGAAAAAAAAGGAGATCTTCTGAACATAAGGTGATAAAAGTTTTTAACAAAAAATACTCAAACCTACAAAGAAAGTCAAAACCATACCAACCCCATCTCCTTCAACTATTTGAGCCACATCTTCTTACCCCCCCGGCATTTGAGATGCCCATGAGACCGTTTCCCTCTTTTAAAACAAACTAATTTAAGCAACATGGCAGCCAAATTTGTGAATATGCTAATCCTTTATAGCTTAAAATAGGGTCCCACCACAACGTGAAAAATCTAGGAATTTAATATTTTCAGATTTGTGAATTGAAAACATTACCAACAACTTACATAACAAAGATCCCTCAAAGCATAACAAACTCAAAGGAATGGAGAATCTTAATAATTACTAGTTACAATATACAATTAAAGGCAAACTATTACTTGGGCTGCACCTTTTCTTTCTATTATATATTTTCACCCAACCTTTCAGACAAGTCCCTGTGTTGATTTAAGTAAAGAAGAAACTTTTGAACCCAAAATAGGCAACAATTTGCGTATGTTAAACTGATGTGAACCATATGACCTTCAAGATACCATTACAAAGTTCGTGATGTTTCAACAATAATCTTCTTTGGCAATGATTAAAATAAAAAAGAGAAAGAGTGAGACACTCTTGCAGCAGTCCCTTTAAAAACTGTTAGAATCACAAGGATGATAAAGCACCATTTATCATAAATACAGAAAACTACCTGTCTAAATATCTTTCAATCATGGAAGCTGTAAAAAGTCATGTACGTACAATATGTTTTGCATTGAAACCTATAAAGCTACTTAGCAAAAAGAACCTATAAAACAAAATTTCTGAAAACGCATGAAGAAGTCAAGCTAAAATCCATGATTGTTTCTTCATACAATTTACATTTGCTGAAGATAACTTGGAGCAAAATAAAGTATTTAATGATATATTGCAGAATATTAGCTGTAGCAAATTATTTCTGAGGAAAAAGAACATACTGTGATGGGACAAGTGGACTGTAAACTATATTAGGCTCCACGATTTCGCCGAACACCAATAAACCACCACCAGCATCGTCCCCTCTCAAGCAGTGGGAGAATACTTTCGGTGCCACTCCCCGTGAAGAAAGTTGTGAGATGACAGACATCTCCTGTTGTCCAAATCCGAAGATCCCATCAACTGCTCTATCTGATTTTGTCAAGTCTCCTGTCTGCGAAGTGCTACACCTGTTTCATGATCCACTATCTGAGGCAATGACTTCCAAGCTCGTACCAGATACCAAAAAAGAATACTACTTAGTCTCGAAAAACATGATGGCTCACCCAAAAACAACAGGAGCTGAAGAATTTGTGGTCACTGAACCCCCAAGAATTGCGTCGAAATGCATCAAGTCTGATACATAATAGCCCAATGTCCCACTGCCATCTCCATACTGGAATGAGTATGCGCACTGATTGTTCTGACTAGAGCAAGTGGCATCAGATGATTGAACTCCAACACTGCATCTCCGATCTTGACAAGAGATCAATGAAGCTGTTGATGAGCTCCCAGGATCGAAGAATTCGAGCTGAATCTGTAAGAAAAACAAGCAACTGTATTGAAAATTCATAGCAGTATATTGCTCCTATTGTGGGACGTAACCATATAAAATAAAGAATATGAGTGAGGAAAAGTGATACTTGGAGTCCACTCGTTTCGGGGCAACCATTGCAGCCGCTACAACTAACCCACAAAACATCACTTCCCGTATCAATCTGCACATAGAATTCTCTTGGAGGGGAACCCAATTGCACTTTGGTGAAATAAAGCCTATTATAAATGCACAAATCAGTCAAATTTTGATGAAAAATTTCCTCCAAATTACAGAGAAACACAGAGAACCGAAGGCAAACCAAAAATAAGCGAAAGAAAGAGGGAAGAAATAGTACTAGAAGAGAATGAGTTTTTGTACTAAGCACTAACACACAACAAGAAAGCGGGAAAGAAAAAAAAAGGAACCAATAGAGAGAAGAATTTACAAATTTAGAAACTGAAAAACTTGCACTATATACGAAGCAGATGAAGAAATATATAAACAAACGTAGAACATCAGAATCCCATCAATAAGAAAACCGACAAAAGCAAACTACTCAAAATGATAGCCCATGCTCCAGAATCAATAAAACCCACAGAAAATCCAAACTCGCTCCAACACCATCGCATCAGAAACAGAAGACACTACGACACGAACGAAACACCACCCATAACTCAACATCCAAAATCATATTAAGAAAAGCACGCGCGCACAGATGTCTATCAAATAATTACCCGACGATGTACGGATCGTAGGTACCCTGGACGGGAAAATCGATGACACCTTCAGAAGACGACTGCAACATTCTTCCATGCCTGGTCATGTCCCGAGCCCTGAGTTCGCTCAATTCCACTCGTTGGCCAACCGGAAACGCTCTCTCCAGATTCAGAGTCGCCGGGAAGCCGCACATAACCAAAGCCGCAGGCAACAGCGCCACCGCGATCAGAATACCAGCGGTAATACTCACCGCCATTTCTAGCGCAGCTCTCTCTCTGTCTCTCTCTCTCTCTCTCTCTCTCTTAGTTTTTCTCCCAATGGCAGTCACATATATATATAAATATATAATATATACGTAAAAGAATGTTTCAACGGCAACATTTAAATAAGAAATTCAGCATAGAAATAGGAGGCAAGGATTGAAGTCAGAGTTCTTCATCATCTTTTCGTGAGAAGAGTTCCAGAAAGAGAGAGAAGAGAGAGGAAAGGTACGAGACAACAGCCGATAACAGAAGTTTAAAAAACAAACCTTGGCTTCGTATTTTTGTTTATAATAAGCCTACCCATCATTTTCAAGCACGACACTATATATATATATATATTTTTTTCAGTTTTATTCTGCATAAACTAATTAATTTTCGCTATTCATTATTTATACACTATACATTTAATAAAAAAATAAAAAATAAAAAAATTATATAAATGTGTAGTGTGAGAAACGTATTTCTGGTATTCTTGGTTGAGTTTCTTTCCTCCTGTCCTCATGTTTGGTGAACTGCACCATCAAGCTCCTTCTTTTTTCTTTTTTTTTTTCCCGGAAAATACAATCATGCGCGTACTTGCTACGCCTTTCTTCCTTTTATTTTTATTTCTTTAATGATATTCTTCTTTATCAAAGTTGTTCAACATATTAATGTATTAGTAGTGTATGACATGACATCTTATAAAAATGGTATTTCTCAATTTCTCTTGCTCATTTTACTTATAATAAGAGTTTGTATTTTATAATATGATTTCAAGAATTTGATATTCTCAACTAAGAATTTCGTACGCATCAAATGAATAAAGAGATCTCACAAAAATAAAATTGACGTAACTTAATATATTACTTTAGATTATAAAATTATTTTTATTATAAAATAAATCTAACATATTATATAAAATCATATAAAAAAAAACAAAACAAAACTTGATTTTGACCAAAGAACCGTTCCTAAACCGTTAAAGCCTTAAAAAGGAAAATGATAAAAATAAAAATAAAAATATGTTGGCCTAATATTCCATGTAGACATTCCTAAACCACTGTCTATATCCTATATTTGAAGAGAAAGATTACTTTACCCTCTCCATTTGTCCACTCTATTTGACCATTTAGTCAAAAATTTATTTAGTGATTAAGTAAATGATTTTAAATGTATTGATGTATTTTTTTATTTTTTAAATATATTTAAATATGTAAAAAAATGTGAAAAATAAAATAAAATAAATTGCACTGGGCGGTAAAGTCCACGGTCTACCTGGTGCGGCTGGCACCCATATTTGAAATGCAAGACAAAAATATTCATAACTTTGGATTTTAGTAATTAGTACCTTTTTTTTCTTTTCTTTTCTTTTTAGCTGTTAGTGCACCCATCCTAAGTACACCACAACCATATATTATAAGCTATAATAATTATTTTGAGATGAAAATAGGCTGTTGGTGCCGTACGCGTTATAATAATAAAAGTAAACGGATTAAAACGGCACGTAGTTTGATTGATTGATTCATTTTAACCTTCAGCTTAAGTGAGCTTCTCCCAATTGTTAGTGTGATAACTATAACACACACATATATATATATATAGATATATTTATATATATTTATTTTTGTCAGAAATTCTTTTATATTAAACTCATTCTTTCCCATAACTTTATTTTTGTGAGTAATGTTATTCATCTTAGATAATAAATAGAGGAGAAAAATTGAGACACGCCATCTTTAATGTCTCGTTTATTTTCAGAAAACATCTCATCTTATCACATCTAATCATTACAACTTTCTTAAATTTCAATACACAATAAAATAAACAATTCAAGTTTTTCAAATTTCAAAACAAAAATAATATTAAAAAATATATTCTAATAATATTTTATTTAACTTTTTAACTTTAATCTCAACTCATCTCATCTCATCTGCGAAAACAAACGAGACAAGTTGAATAAAGGTTCTCTACAATTAATAAGATACTCAACTGTATAAAATTATGAAGTTTGTAATCGTTATTTTTAATTTTTAATTATTAATATTAATAAAGGCCTTAAATAGTTAATGCATGAAGTCACACTCAAAGTGTACTATAAAAATTTAAAATAAAGAACAAAATCTCAACCCAAATGCATGCTGTGGATTAATTTTTTTTTTCAAAAAAGTGTCAAAATAATTTTTAAATGAGTAAAGAATGATGATCCAATCACATTACTTTGTGATTAAGCTGATGGGTTTTTGAATGGGAAGAGCAAAAGTACAATTTCGAATGATAGAGCAATAAAAAAGGTATCAATATTAAGAGCTCTTTTTATTTATCGATAAGAAAAATTCTTCACATCAATTATTATTTATCATTTTATACTTTCGTATCTTATAAAAAATATTTTTATACTCTAAGAAAAAATTATAGATATAAAATATAAAAATAAATAATGACTAATACATAGTAAGTCTATTATAGACAATTTTAGGTGTCGGTAGAAAGTGAAGTTTAGCTTTCACCAGACCAACATCACTTTCCTGAACCCATACCCCCAAAATCTTCCAAACACTTCTTTCCACTTTATCAGAACCCAATGCACAATTATTTTCACATTTTACTTTCCATGCCTTCTTCCTTAAAAGCAAAATGCAGTCCACCTTCTTTGTCTTTTACTTTCTATAAATAATTGCCAAAAGATGACCCAAAATCAAAAAAAAATTTAAAATATATATATATTTTTAAAGCCAAAGCAGGTCTTGCCTTTTTCTTTAAATGCTACCCTTAATGCTCTCTGAATTTTTACAGTGTACTCTCATATTTTAGTGGCATATAACTATTTATACAAATTAGTAAAGAGTAAAAACACCCAAATTAATTATTAAATTTTTACATGTTTTTTAATACATGAGAGAAAAATATATATTTTTGAAAATAGGATTAACTCAATTAAAATAATAAAAAATGATTCATAGATGTTAAAGAAAATCATTAATTTTATTAAAAAGGACATTGTTATAATTTAATACATAGATTAAAATAAAGTCTACAAATCATGAGGCTTGGATAGATATTTTATAGTAGTGGCATTGTTGTAATTTAGACCGCTGGAGCAAAAAAAGCAGAAGTGGGCAAAGTAGTAGCCGAAGAAGCCTTAAGGCCTAAGGATTAGGGTTTCATCATGTGTTTAACCTTTTATATGTTATTTTATTTGAAAATATTCATTAAAAATTGTAGGATGTTAAAAATAATAATTGGGTTACACCTTGACAAAATGGCTTAATATATAGTAATGATAAAGTGAGAGATATATTTATTGTTATTTCTTGATTTTTTATTTTATTTTTGGACAATGTTTCTATGCTGCCTAGCGTTTACTACTGGGCATGCCCCCAGCCGTTTCTTTTTCATATTTTTTAAATATTTTTAAAAAATAAAAATATATATCAATATACTTAAAATTATTTTCTTAATTATTAAGTAAAAAAAAAATTAATCAGCGATCAACTAGAGCGGTCAAAAATAGATGGCATATAAGTTTTTCCCTTTATTTTTTGGTTTCTTTTTCCCCCCTCTATTATCATCAAAATATCTTTTGTGCACCAAACCAATAATTGCATCCTATTCAAGAAATTTGTGCCCCCACAAAACATTATCATTTATGTATACTTTAAATAAAATTGACAGCATTTAATTGTTATATATATAACTTAAATTAGTATCCACATGAGCGAACACAACTCTTTTTTTTTTTTTTTTTAAGATGGTATCTCACAATTTTATTTATTTAAAAAAAGGTATACCATTTTTCTTGCAAAGACCTCATTGATACATAATCATTGAAAGATAAACGATGATGCTTCATAAGTTAAAAAGAAGAAAAAAGAGAAATAAATTACAATTACAAATAGTTTAAAAAAAAAAACCATCTCTTAATCATTTAACCAACTATTTCGTGTGTGTTTAGGATTGTGGTGAGAAATCTAAATTTTAGTTTTAGGATTTTTAGTTGTAGAGTTTAAAAAATAAGCTATGTTAATAAAAAATTATTTATTGCTTGGTAACCATATATCTAAAACGTTTTTAAACATGTTATATTTGTTTGGAAATAATATAAAAAAGTTCTTTTTATAAAAGGTTTAAGCCGGTTTGTGATTGAGTTTGAATGCTTAAAAAGTGATTTTAACTGTTTAAAAGCTCTTTAAAAAAAATGACATGTTTGATAAATTTATAAAAAGTACTTCAATCAACTAAAAAGTTAAAAGTCTACTTTTTAAAAAAGCATCAAATTGAAGCTTTTATCAAAAAGTTCAAGCAAATAACTATATATTTTTAAAAAATTAATGTAACTAACTTTAAAAGTATTTTAAATACATGTTTAACAAACAGTAAACAGCTTTTGAAGAATAGAGCTTATTATTTAAGTTATAAGCTATAAACCCTAAAGCTATAAGCTATATTTTCTACCACAATCCCAAACATGCACTTAAAATGATTACCATATCTTTGATAAAATTCAAATCTTATAATCTAATAAGTTATAGTGACGAAATAGTCTAATAGGATTTTCAGTAAGTACAATAAAAAGAAAAACATTTAAAGGAAAAAATTGTAATTATCGTAAATTGTATGAATATTTTTGTTCATTAACAACTTTCTTTCAAATTCTGCATTATACAAAAAAGAACGTTTGATATTTTTTTTGAAACATACTTTTTAAATTTTTTTTAACATTAAAAATTATTTTAATATGTAACAACTAAATAACTTAATTTCAACTTTTGAGATTATTTAAATTCTTTTTATGACCCCAACTTCAAACAAACCCTTCTGTGGGAAGAATAATGGGTTAAAAACAAACTCATGAAAGCTCTTTCTTTTACAATTTTTTTTACCCAACTGCCTTAAAACGATACACAAACAGATAAAAGGCAGTGTCATAACATTGGATAATCATAATAAAAAAATGCTAGTTTGTCCTCTCACTTTATCTACTCAATTTGATCGTTTTTGTATTTAATTTTTTTATTTAAGGATTAAGAAAGTGATTTTTAATGTATTGGTGTATTTTTTTTTATTTTTTTAAAATATTTAAATATATTTAAACAATATGAAAAAAAAAGAAAAAATAGGAGCCGAAATGACGTAGCGGTCAAATGGAGTAGTATTACTCAGGCGGCAGAGTTGCACCGCTCAATCATAATATCCTAGATCCAAAGAAGTCTAAAATGTTGACAAAATAATTTTAGTACTCGATCTAGTTTGAAAGTATTATCCCTATGAAAAATGATAGTTGCAATGGTGAGTGTGTAAACACCGCATAATCATTTTGAAAAAATGAATAAATATGAGATCCGCATGAAAAAAAAAATTTAATATTAGACTCTACTCTTTTTTAAAGTGATTGTATAGCACTTACATATTTCACAACTGTATAAAAGATTACTCATTATGTAACACGTGTTTAATCTAGATTTGACATTACAATCATGATTTTGACATATTACGTAACACGAGTTTATATCCCAATTATATAGTAGTTGTGATGATCTTAAAAGCCGAGAAAAAAAAAATTGTACTTCTTGTTCCCTTGCATGTTTAGTGAAAAGATATAAAAAAATCTGCATAAATGAATGGAATTTAATTGTCATAAATTGATTAATTTTATTCTTAGTGTGAAACGAGCAAGTACTACACATCTTATTGCCAAAGGAGAAGTAATTCGTATACAATTGACGTGATTTTATATAATCTATTAAATTTATTTTATAATTAAATTAAATTTATAATTTAATATACTATATATATATCAAATCATTATATTTTATAAATTTATTTTTATAGAGAGAAGATAAACATCTATTTAAAATATTGTAGCGTGTGCTCGTCAAGTTATGACCAACATCTCATTGGAAAATGAGTTTAGAGTATTTATGCATGACACCGGTTCAGTTCAGTTGACATTAGATTCTCTAAGTTTTTATTGTATTAATATCCCAACAGAAATAGCACCGGAAAAATCTTGATTGTGACACATCACGTGACATTCAACGGTAAGGATTGTGTCCATTGCAAAACTAACTCATTTGAGGGATTTAATTATATACACAGGCCATCAAATTGTAATGGTGAAATGTCCATTCTAGACTGGAATATATAATGGACCATGCTAGGGGACTGAGAATGGCATCCCTGCATTCTACCGATAAGTGTAAATATATATATTTTTAATTATTTTTTAAAAATTTTTTAAAAATAAGAAAAATTTTAATTCATTAATAATCACTTCCTTAAACATTAAATAAAAAAATAAAAAATCACAATCACAATCGATAAATTTTAAAAAACCGTCTCAAATAAACAGACTAAAAATCGTTTGAGCCTTTACGAAATTGTACTATATTAGATATTTTAATTTAATTTTTAAGATTATTTTATATGAGACCCAACAACAAAGCTACATCCGATTCCATAGTCGAAATGATGGCTAACTTTGGTACCAAATGGTACAGACACTTTTATAGGTAGGACTTACCCTTAAAATTTAATTAGCTCCAAGGGAAGGATATTATTATCTATTAATGTGTGACATTTGTTTGCGTATTAACCTAGCGATATATGGTTTGAGGCATAACCATGCTGAGGTTATGGGCTTGTTTTATGGTTTGAGGCATGCTTGGTGTATGGGTTTTGAAACTATTGAGATTGAGATGGATTCAAAATTGATTATTGACTGGATTGGAAGTCGTAGGTGTGGTTTGCGCTACCTAGAAGATTATTAGGAAGAAATCATGAATTGTCTTGGTCAGATTCGTTTCACTAGTAGACACATCTTTAGGGAATGCAATGCAATTGTTATTTTTTGGTTAAAGCTGGTGCAAATGGGAGTAATGTTACTTATTATTCTGCTTTGGAGTAGCCATGGACGGCTATAGGATTTCTCAAACTTGATAGGGCCGGTTTGCCATATTTAAGACGGAAATCATCTATTCGCCTTTAGGCGACCAATAAGATACTTTTAGACATAATAAGAGCGTCAATTTGTTTTGTTTTTTAGGCTTCTTCTTGTGTTTTTCTTGGCTTGTTTTGATATTTGGTTTTGAGTTAGTTTATAGCGTTATATTTTGTAAATTCTCAAGTGTAATGATGTTACCACGGACGGTATTCCTCTGCCATAAGTGAGGGCTTTATTAATAAACTTGAGATGAGGCCACAATATGTGTGGCTACCGGCTCTTCTATAAAAATAAAAATAAAATTAATAAATAAAAATAAAAAACCTAGCGATATATATTATTAATGAAGTTAACTCTATTTCTCATTCATTAAATGTTGTTTGATTATTGGTGACATATTAAAGTAACTCGTAAAATTAAGCTTTCTTGTTTACCGGCCAACAACAACCTTAAATAATAGACAAGCAGCTAATTAAATAAAGGACAATATCATCATGCATGACATCGATGGGACAAACGCGTTGCTAACGTACCCAGTAAATTAATTAAGCTTGAAATGTTTGACAAACTATAGATTACTTGTTTTGGTCTGCTTTGAAATTTCTCCCCCTCCCAGATGTCTCTGCAATACGTATGATCTTAATTTCCATGTTTGGTTAATATGCCTTTCCCCCACAAAAGTTCATGCATGATTGCGACCTAATATGTAACGGTCGTTTTATAATCTAGATTTCACAATATTGAAAAATTACATAATCATCCAGAAAGAGTTGGTGAAATTATTTTCTTTACCCTTTATTCGTTATTTTTCGGGGGACCAAATGGGAAAAAAAATTGGTACTATTTATTCTAAATCTTGACATTCCCATCAATCACACTTGATGTTGACACATTTTAAATATTTTAAATGATTTCTTTTTTCAATCACTTTTATTTTTATTTTTTTTTTAACAATCGGTGGGGCTCANACACTTTTATAGGTAGGACTTACCCTTAAAATTTAATTAGCTCCAAGGGAAGGATATTATTATCTATTAATGTGTGACATTTGTTTGCGTATTAACCTAGCGATATATGGTTTGAGGCATAACCATGCTGAGGTTATGGGCTTGTTTTATGGTTTGAGGCATGCTTGGTGTATGGGTTTTGAAACTATTGAGATTGAGATGGATTCAAAATTGATTATTGACTGGATTGGAAGTCGTAGGTGTGGTTTGCGCTACCTAGAAGATTATTAGGAAGAAATCATGAATTGTCTTGGTCAGATTCGTTTCACTAGTAGACACATCTTTAGGGAATGCAATGCAATTGTTATTTTTTGGTTAAAGCTGGTGCAAATGGGAGTAATGTTACTTATTATTCTGCTTTGGAGTAGCCATGGACGGCTATAGGATTTCTCAAACTTGATAGGGCCGGTTTGCCATATTTAAGACGGAAATCATCTATTCGCCTTTAGGCGACCAATAAGATACTTTTAGACATAATAAGAGCGTCAATTTGTTTTGTTTTTTAGGCTTCTTGTTGTGTTTTTCTTGGCTTGTTTTGATATTTGGTTTTGAGTTAGTTTATAGCGTTATATTTTGTAAATTCTCAAGTGTAATGATGTTACCACGGACGGTATTCCTCTGCCATAAATGAGGGCTTTATTAATAAATTTGAGATGAGGCCACAATATGTGTGGCTACCGGCTCTTCTATAAAAATAAAAATAAAATTAATAAATAAAAATAAAAAACCTAGCGATATATATTATTAATGAAGTTAACTCTATTTCTCATTCATTAAATGTTGTTTGATTATTGGTGACATATTAAAGTAACTCGTAAAATTAAGCTTTCTTGTTTACCGGCCAACAACAACCTTAAATAATAGACAAGCAGCTAATAAAATAAAGGACAATATCATCATGCATGACATCGATGGGACAAACGCGTTGCTAACGTACCCAGTAAATTAATTAAGCTTGAAATGTTTGACAAACTATAGATTACTTGTTTTGGTCTGCTTTGAAATTTCTCCCCCTCCCAGATGTCTCTGCAATACGTATGATCTTAATTTCCATGTTTGGTTAATATGCCTTTCCCCCACAAAAGTTCATGCATGATTGCGACCTAATATGTAACGGTCGTTTTATAATCTAGATTTCACAATATTGAAAAATTACATAATCATCCAGAAAGAGTTGGTGAAATTATTTTCTTGACCCTTTATTCGTTATTTTTCGGGGGACCAAATGGGAAAACAAATTGGTACTATTTATTCTAAATCTTGACATTCCCATCAATCACACTTGATGTTGACACATTTTAAATATTTTAAATGATTTCTTTTTTCAATCACTTTTATTTGTATTTTTTTTTTAACAATAAGTGGGGCTCAAATCGAAATTTTTATTTAGAAAATCGAGTTATATGTCCTCAGATCATCAAGTTTTTTTTTCAATTACTTAAACGATAATCATTTAAGATGTAACCTCGTTTATTTTTATAACTCTTTTTATTTTATCTAATCTAATGATTATAATTTTTTTAAATTTTTATATAAAATAAAAATAATATTAAAAAAATATATTATAACAATATTTTTTTTAATTTTTAATTTTAATCTCATCTCATATACGAAAACATTACAATTGAGGATGACGTACAACATCTTTACTCTTTTAAAAAAAAAAATCGAAATTTAGAATTAATGTGATTATTATTAATATATTGAGATGAATAATGTTTTCTTAGTTGTGAGGTAGATTTGGAGGTAGATTTGGGAGCGCATGATATGCAGGAGGCTTCCCCAGGTAATTACTTCCTCCTAGTCCTAGCTCTAGGTGATTGAGTAAAAGATAAGTGGCTTGTGCAGAAGAAATACCAGAACGACTAGCTCTGCCTCACCAACTAATTATGCTCGACTTTTCTTGCAAGAGATATGCCTCCAGATCCTCACGAGGCGTTGACACAAACACCACACATATAATTACCTATAAATTTATAATGCTAAACCCACCGGTGAATTGTCCGGAGGATGGTCACCCTTTTGTTTTGTTTTGTTTATTTTTATTTTTATATTTAATGATTAAAAAAAGTGTTTTTAATGATATTATATATATTTTTTAAATATTTAAGAGTATAAAAAATATATATTAAAAAAAAAGCATATTGCCTTATGGGTGGCAACTCGAGGATATAGCACGACTCTATAATTACAGGATTAATGTTAAATACAATTAGTTGTTATACAATATATTTATTTCGAAAAAAAAATTAGATTTATTATTAAAAAATTAATTTTTTTTATATAAATTTTATATGTACTTTTTTTTAAAAAATAAATGTAACTCCTTTGCGCACTTTGCAAATATATATGCATGCAGTAGACATGAATTAATCATTCGGCCATCGCTGGCCTGCAATATTTGTCATTTCTCACTTACTCAAAAAGACAAAACCCATGCGCTCTAATAGATACAAATTGTGGCCACATATATATATATATATATATTAAGAAATCCTAATTACTATTTTGATTTTAAAAATATTCTCAAGAACGTGATGATATTTGAGAATCTCATGAATACTGTTTAGGTAGCCTGATTCATGAGTGGCAGTACTGCTGGCTCATATATATATATATATATATATTTATATGTATGGGATTTGATCCAAAGTTATAAATTAGGTTAATGGGATTTGGTCCAAAAAGAATATACAAAAACAGATCAAAACTAAAGGCAACAAATTAAAAAAAAAAAAAGTAACCATATCAAGTTGGCCGGGTCGTGACAGCCACATATATGATATATACATGAACTTGATCCAAACATAGCTCAAGCGGCGCAAGTGCGACAAGTCGCCGCTATCTAGAAGGGCAAGTTGCATGTCGTCATTCATGATCGATTGAGCTCCATGTGTATATCTGAAGAAACTTCCTGCATGGATCCATGTTCTTTCGGCTTTCAGAGTACCTCTCTGAGTCTCTTGCATCATGTGGTCCTGATCTTATGTATCTGTGCATGCTTGCATTTGTTTGTTTGTTTGTTTGTTTGATTTTCAGATAACTGGAAGATCGAATTCTTGTGAAAATAAGATCAACTAGTATTTGAAATGGTTCCCTCCATCAGACCTTTTCTTTCTTTCATTAGCTTGTTTTTAATTATTTTGAAAAATATTACTTTTATTCATTCTTTATTTTAAGTGACTGTCTATTTAAGTACTGATCCACATAAAATCACTAAAATTATCTGTCATATAAAAATATATATTATCAATATTCTTTTAACTTACTAAAATGGAATAAAAATATTTGTTTTTTCTTTCTACATTTTCATATATAGCATTATTGTTACTAATTAATATTTGGGTGAAAAAGCTAACTTTTATAGCATTTAATGAATGAAGTATGTAATGGACACAAGTGTTTGTTGTGCATGGGCATTATTGGATGCACATCTCATCTGCGCCTTCTTCGATCCTTCGCATTTGCTCTGCTCTGCTCTCTATTTCTTTCAGGGTTTTAACTTCTTGTTGTGCTATTTATATAAATATATATATATATATATATATATAGTTGAGCTTGGTAACGCAATCCAAGTCTTTGTGCATGATCTTATAAAAAAAAAAAAAAAATTGGTTTTTCTGCATGGGACATGGAAATCTATAGTTGGGCCCATTTAAGGCAATCCAAGTCCTTCATGGGCTATTTGCCATGCAGTTGGTAAGGAAAATGGGTGCTCTTTAAAGCAAATATATGGGGTAGGAAATGCTAGTATGTCACTCAATTTCGTTCTCTCATTTTAACTATTTATGTAATTAATTTTTTTTTATTTAATAATTAAGAAAATGAATTTTAGTGTATTAGTATATATTTTTTTCAAATACTTAAAATTGTTTAAAAAATGTAAAAAGGAAAAGAACAAAAAAAATAAAATATAAAATTTGTACTAGTAGGCACGCCTAGCGGTCAAAACTGAGCGGCATACTAGCATCACTCCTATAGTGTAAGAGCATTAGGTGTGGTCTACCCATTCTTTAGCCAAAATTTGACTAGAAAATTTAATTTTTCAGATTTAACTAGCCACTTTTCAATAACGCCAAATAACAAACTCTTTAAATATATCACTATTCTATTTAAATATTGATTTTGATCTTTTCATTTATTTTAATTCTAACGATAATTCGAATATTTATTTTCTATTATAAAAGTGCACATTAATTTTTTGATAATAACAACTAAAATTAATTGATAATTTACTGTACAACTTAGCTTATTGTGCAAGTCTCAAGCGGGAAGATATAGTTAAGTTTACTGTAGATATATTGAGTTTGATGTGGATACATTTTATAGCCAAATCTTGGCTAATATTTTGGAAAGGAAAAATATTGTTCTTCGTTTTATTTTTATCGTTTCAGTTAATTTTAAGTACCTGCCCATTAAAATGATAGACATAAAAAACTACTTAACCATGCTACATTAAGGGATTTAGTTGTGATGGCAAAATTTAAAATGAATGGAGTCACTTTACATTTTGTAATCCCTTTCTATTAAAAAAAGAAAGAACTTCTCTCTCAATCTCAACACAAAAGAAACCTTCAAATAGTAGTAAAATTTTCTGTGAATAGTAATGAAATCATTTGAGTTAAGATGTTTTATAAGATTATGAAAAATGAGAGAAAAAAAAGTTGAATAAAAATATAATAAATTTAAAATATTGTTAAAATATAATTTTTTGATATTATTTTTATTTTGAGATTTGAAAATTTGAGACAATGGTAATGATTAGGTAATGATTAGATGAAAAAGTTAAAAATTTGAAATTATGTGTTTTTAGTATTTAGATATTGAAATGAAATTGGATAAAATAAATGAGATGAGACCAGACCAAACCATTTTATAATCCAAACAGGGCCTAAAATTAGAGTTTAGGAATGAAAACGTTCATTTTTTAAAGTTAGATTGTAATATGTAGGGCTAAAAAAAAATGAAAAACTGGTGAACCGGATTGAACCAGTGTGTTCACCATTCGGTTCGGTGTAAAATCAGTTTTGTCCAACGCCAATTCCAATTTTGCAAAACTGGTTCAAAATCAATTCGATTCTGATTTTGCTTTTTATAACACCAAGTCGAACCGGATTGATTCATATATATAATTTTTTATTATATACAAATATATGATTTTTATATTATATATAATTTTTTATATTATATTAATATATATTATATGCTAAATTGATAATTAATATTACATCAAATTTTAAAATCTTATTATTTATGTCTAATAATCTAATAACATAAAATTTTAATCTTAAACCTGAACATTAATATTAAGTTATTAATATAAACCTACTTTTGATATATATATATCTATTTATATATCAAGGATAAATACATTTATGGCATAATGAATTGCAATATATATTCTTTTTTATTAATACATTTCTTCACATTTGATCATATGTATTAAATATGTATTTTTAGTTTCGTAAATAATTGGGCACAACTCTTGCTATCTTTCTATGCTCTAGAAAACTTTGTGAGGTTTTCATCATTAAAATTACAACGGAAAAACATGTAAAACCAGACTAAAACTGAAATTTTCGATTTCGGTGATGAATCAGTCTAGTATCAATTCTTCAATTCTCAAAATTAATATATACCGGTTCGATTTTAAAATATGTCCAAAATTAGACCAGCTACACTCCTAGTAATATGTGATCAAACCACATGTACCATTTTATAGGCTTGGGGCCAGGTACTTGTATTCTGGCCGTCTGGCCCCCGCTCGTGGCAGACAAACTGGCGAACGCCCACCCATGCACAAAGGCAGGGGCAGGTGTCGGGTTGGGCTTTGGACCCACTTGGGTTTAGCCCATCCTAGACAGACCCATCTCTTTCTTTCATTCTCTCTTATCTCTCAACCCCACCTGCCATCCAGACTCCTCTTCTTCTTTTTTGTCTCCTCCACATTTTTGGCCCCAGCCTCTCTGCACATCCTCTCCTCTTCTTCTTCTGCTTCTTCTACTCTTCTCTTCATCCAGTTTTTCTTTTCAAGGTAGTTCTCCGCGAGATACCCATGGGCTACATCGTGGTCGTGGCTCTCTAAGCAAACCCATGGCCACACCATGGCCCGTGGGTATCTATAGAGGTTGGATCTGTGAATTTCTTTTGTTTTTGTTTTGTTGAATATGTTTGTTTGATATTGATGTGTGGATTTAGTGAAAGGATCTATACATTTGGTGAGCAGATACATAGATTTGGAGCGTTTGGCAGATTTCAAAATGGACAGCAAGGCCATCGGTCCACCCGGCAGTTGGGCGGGATCAACTGACCATGCAGGACTGGGCCGGATGCTAGGGTCCATATGTAGCCTCTCGCCCATGCAGGTGTGGGGTGGCCGGCTGCCCGGCGAGTAGCAAGCCTACTATTTTAGTATTTTTCACACAAATATATCCATTTTTTTTTTTGCTGGGTCATGTAATCCAGTTAAGTAATTATATTTAAACTAATTGGAAAGATCATAAAATTTTAAAGCTGAAAATACGACATCATCTTTCATCTTTAACATTTCATTTTCTTTACACTAGATGTAATTCATTAAAACTAGTAATAAAAAATAAACGCATTCAAATAACTTCACAATAAGATTAAAAACAAGATTAAAGATTTTCTCCCGCATGGCTCAGTTTCATAACTAGTATAATTAATAATCGGTCCAAATGATCTCTACTCATATAAATCTTTTTGCCATCCACGTTGCAAGTAACCCAACTCTCAATGATGTCACGCGGTGATCAGGGAGAAGCCACTCGGCGCCAACCTGGAAGCCAAAACAGAGTTTGCAGCGTCCGAGGGATGGAAACCATCCCAGAATACGTACTCTGATGCATTTGCACAGGTGCCTATGGATTGTGGATTGCATAGTATTGACGTTTCTAGTAAGCCTGTTCCACAGCAAGCCCTCCTTGCCTCAAAGAACCCTGTAACCAAAACAAGTTATGATAATTATTCTATCAATATCCAACAACTTTACATGATTAATGAGATAGATGTTATTCATGTCAACTATTAACAGGTTTTGAGCATAATGGTGGTAAATTTTGGGGCCTTTGCTAGGGGCATGCACGAGACAAATCGGAAGTAGTTGATGTACCATGTTTTGAAGGGTTTGTGACAATTTCGTAGAGAGGTTGGTAGGTATCAAAGACCACCAGTTTGAGGTCATGGAGGTTATTTTGCAGCCAGCGAGATGTGGCATTGAGCTTGTAATTGAAGGAAACTGCATCGTTGTTTAACCTTTCCACACACAGATTGCTACCCGGCCCAAATATTGTTATAGCTGCAGGCAGGCATCCTATTGGCGGCAGTGTTGTCACTGCAATTCTCCTTGCTCCCAATGCATAGAGTCTCTGTCAAGTGTCACCAAATGTTTTGTTCACCAGATAATAAACCCAAGAAATTTGAGAATCTCATATAAACATAATTCTTTTATTTATTTATTTTAATGTCGGGGAACCTCTCCAAGACAGGGCCCTTCGGACCCACCCTTGTAGAGTAAATTCCGGTTCCATGCATCGTCCCCTCAGAAGTTTTCCTACACAGAACTAGTTAAATCGCTAGCTTTTCACCAGGAGATGTGATCCTAAAAGATTGTTTACACTCATGAGGTGTTGAACCTTGGACCTTGAAGAGAGTGATATCACCAAAGCCTTCACCTCTTGGGCTAATCCCTTGGGGTTAAAAATAGACTCGTAAACATAATTAAACCAGAAAAGTAAGTTTCCCACCTTCAAAATATCAGGGGTTTCACACTCCAAACTATCAAAAGTGACGCATGACACCTTTCAACTTTCAAAAACCTATACTCTACACCATTATTCAAATGTGGTCGGATCTCAGTGAAAGGGTGCAAAGTGCTAGTTTTTAATGGTTTGAGGATACAATGTGTCAGTTTCAGTAAATTGGGGTGTAAAGTATACAACCCCTGATAATTTGAGGGTGATGCTATAATACCATTGGCACTCGCATTATAGTGTGCTGAATGATCTAGCTAACTAGAATGAATTGTCTGTCTACATGCGTGCGTTTAAAATTAAAGAATGTCACCAGTAATCTCTGTTAGGAAATTGATATGAGTGAGGGACCTGAATGAAACGCATGTAGGATTGTATGAGAAGGTCTGAGAACCGATCAGGAGTAAGGGCCAGGTAGAGAAGAGGATTAACGTAATAGTTTTGAAGAAAGTCGCTGCTCCCAGCACTAACAAGGAAGATTGCACGAGATATTATTGATGCAACATTTGGTCTCCCTACAACTGCAGCCAACCTGTTCTGATATTCTCTGTAGTACCACAGCTGCCTACTCAATGGGATCGCACGCTAGGCCACGAAAAACACAAATCATATCACCAAAAACAGGAAACAAAAGAAAAGGAGCTTGAGTGAGTCAGAGAGAAAAAAAGTTGTGTTCTTAGTGTAGTATATTTACATATAGGTTCGCTGTTGCATCATAGTAACCAGAAGAAGCTGAGGCAAAGTTGGCACCAATCAGGAGGTTTGTTCCTCTGGCTCTTCCGCTAAGATAAGGTGGTGGATAAGTCAGGCCTATCATGTCAGCTGTGATCAAAGAAAACACAGAAATTCGAAAGTTCATAAGAGAAAACCAGTGAAAAAAGTATCATAATTTGGTTGTTAAGGAGACTGAAAAAATTGAGGGTCATGAGAATCATTTACCAATGAAGTCTATGGCTAGCTTTCCATTGCAGAATCTCCCAGTTGGTTCGTGAGTAACAAAGTCTCTTCCATAAGGAGGGAAGTTTGCTTTTATAAAGGTATAGATGTGGTTGTTGTTCCCTACATCAACAACAGAGTCCCCAAATATGAAAAATGGACGAACCGAAGACTGCCCATTAGCCACAAAGAAGACCAAAAACAGAGTGAGAAAGGGAGCCAAGGTAGAACTTGGAAAACCCATAACCATCATCTGCTATAACTATAAGCAGTGTGGTTCTTGCCAAGAGAGAGAGAGAGAGAGGAGGCTATGTAGATGAGTTGTTAGGGAAATGGGAATTTAAAGTAGGACAACACGTTGTAGAGATCATAGTTCTTCATCTTATTATTCTGCCACCAACCTTCGAATTTAAAGTAGGACAACACGTTATAGAGATCATAGTTCTTCACCTTATTATTCTGCCACCAACCTTCGAACCTCTGATCTTTGGAATTTTCACACATATACTAATCAGTAATTCCCAAGCCAACAAAGATGGTGGGTTGGACAGTTCATAGTTGCAAGAAACATGACCAATTTTTATATTTGGTGGGCAGAGTGAGAACAATCTAGGAAATTCTTCCATGACAACATTAAAAGCAATTGATGGCAATACGTGGATAAGAGAAAAAAATTGGATTGTTAAATGATCGTGTAAACAAAACATGTCACTAACATTAAATTCGTCAAAACTAAAGGTTATTAGGTTAACAACACAGCCATGCCATCAACGTGTTTGCTGATGCTACTGGACTGCCAAAGCCAATGACCAAGGACCACCCTCACCCACAACATCGCCGACAGCCAACGCTTCAAACGGCCAACAAAGTTCACCTCGCTCTCGCCTTTCCCGCCCACTCTCTGGATTTTTGTGGGAAGTGATTAAAGAAAATGACTGAAAAGCTTTTCCAATCGCAAAGCACTGAGACAGAAAGGATACCACAGTCACATACTAAATGTCTAAACAAAAAAATGTCCAAATTCTCTTGCTAAATACTAACTCTCTATCTGCCAATTGAACAAAAGTTCAAAACTTTTGATGCCAATGGCGTTTTTTTCTGCCTCTAGTCTTCAGTTTAAATGTAGTGTCGACGCCTCCATTCGCATCAAGTCCTTGTCAAAACCCATGCAGGTTCACCGTACTTTCGACTCTCTGATTCCGAATCTATCCGTCCGCGTAGAAGCTCTTGGAAGCAATAGTAGCGTGGTAGAAAGTGTGAGGCTCCGATCTCATCGACATGTTAGAAAAAACGACGTTGAGAGCAACCTGACGGCTATTGTCGTCCACTACCATGGCCTGAAGGGAGGGGACTGACAAAAGAGCTTTTTAAGTTTCCGAGAACCACGGCCATGGAGGCGAAGGGATCAGCGATTCCTCTCTGCAAGTGATGGCGATTGGAGCCGCCAACACCTCAGACGGTTCATCCGCCATTCAGGGGTGTGCGAGTTTGTGCCTTTCTTTTTTGAGAAAGAAATGATAGTTTGGAGTGAGTGCGTAAGCGGCGCAATTATTTAAAAAAAAAAAAAAAAAAAAGTGAATACATAAGGATCCACGTAAAAATAATTTAAATTTTATTTTAAATAATTATACTGTATTTACGTATTCTATGATTGCACGACTATACGCAATATTGTTCTTTCTTTTTTCTTTAAATTTAGTTAATATAATTCTGGAATTAAATCCAATTATTTCCATAGAGAGGCAACGACCCAAGTTTTTGTTTTCCGAACAATATCATTTGTTAAAAAACAATATGATGTTGCATATTTAAATAATTATTTAAAAAGTTGTTTTTTCGATCAATATTATAATCTTAGTCCTCACTCTTTTTGTATCACATTGATGTTCGACTCGCATTTCAATTTATTTTTCTCCCATTTCATTTTTCTGTTTTCATTTTTTTTTTTTCACAGATTCTATGTTTTGATTTTTTATTTGCTAACTGTGAAATTTGTTTGGTCTCCAAGAAAATCAGAGAATATTTTCTGGTTATGTCATTTTGTTTAGTTGAGAAAATGGGTGAATATTTTGTAGCCCTGTGTTTAATTATTTATACCATCGATTAAGATTCATTGAACTCACTTGTCAGATATTAAAAATTTGACAATTTAAAGCTTCAATTGCCAAGTACCATATTTGACAACTCGGGACATAAATTGAAAAATGGTGGTAATTCTGAATTGTAAAATGTAAATTCCCTGATTTCTTCTTATAATTCCAAAAGGATTATTCATAATCACATAAATATAGCACATTTTTTCCATCCACATCGCAAATAAAACCACAAGAAACATAACAACAATAAACCAAACTCTCCCAGATCAGGTGAAGAAGATCAAAGCAGATGTAGATGCAAATATTGGATTATTAAAAGATGAGAGAAAGGCCACTTGAAATCAAGCTATCAGATAAAAAGCTGTTTGCAGCCTCCGAGGGATGGAAAGCGTCCCAGAATACGTACTCTGATGCATTTGCACACGTCCCTACCGATTCCCGATTGCACAGTATTGAGGTCTCGAGCAACCCTGTTCCACAGCATGCCTTCCTTGCCTCAAAAAACCCTGTTAACACACACAAATTATAAAATAAATAATAAAATCTACTTCTTCCCTTCAGTTTAAACTTTTGGGACCAGAGGTGAAATTCTACATGGTATCAGAGTTCCTGAATTCGAATTCTGATTCTACACTCTATCTTATTTAATCAAATATTCTACACGTTGGGCCACTCATTGAGGGGGAGTCTGGCCCACATTTGAGGAAAGTGTTAAAATAAAAAATAAATGATAAAATATACATCTTCTCATCAGTTTAAGCTTTTGAAACAAGTGTTGATTTCACAAAAACTAGTTGACATGGCATGTTCTGACATGTGTCTAGTGCGTCAATAAACAGACTCGTAAATAGATTTTTTATTTTATTTTTTTCTGAAGATGTTGGCATACCATGTTTTGTGGTGTTTATGACAAGTTCGTAGAGAGGTTGGTAGATGTCAAAGAGCACCAATTTGAGGCCAGGGAGGTTATTTTGCAGCCCCTGAGATGTGGCATTGAGCTTGTAATTGAAGGAAACTGCACCTTTGTTCAACTTTTCTACACACTCGTTGCTACCCAAGCCAAATATTGTCATGGCTGCAGGCAAGCATCCCAAAGGTGGCAATGTCGTTACTCCAATTCTCCTTGCTCCCAATGCATATAGTTTCTGTCACAAATTGTTTGTTCAGAGCAGTGAAATCAAAAGGACTTTGTTAATTTCTCAGTGCTTGGGATAAAAAACAATAATAATAATAAACATATGGGGAGGAACCTGAATGAAATTTGTGAAGGATTGCAGGAGAATGTCTGAGAACTGATCAAGGGTATAGCGCTTGTAGAGAAGAGGATTAATGTAATAGTTCTGAAGAAAGTCGCTGCTCCCAGCACTAACAAAGTAGATTGCATCAGATATTATTGATGAAGCATTTGATCTCCCTGCAACTTTGACCACCTTCTTCTGGTACTCCCTGTAGTACTCCAGCTGCCGGCTCAATGGGATCGCATCCTATGCCACCAAAATCCACAACTCATATCATTTCATAGCAAAAAAAAAATCACTGGATGTATCTTGCAATGCAAATGAATAAATCTTATCAGTAGTGTATTTACATATAGATTGGCTGTATCATCATAGTAACCAGAAGAACCTGAGCCGAAGTTGGCACCAATCAAGAGGTTGGTTCCTCTGGCTCTTCCACTAAGATAAGCTGGTGGATAAGAAGTGAACCCTATGACTTCAGCTGCCATTAAAGTAAACACAAAAAAGTGAACTGCATATGAGAGAACCAGAACTTGAAGACATTGATGTTAAGGAGAAGAATCATGTCATGTACCAGTGAAGTCTGTGGCAAGCTTTCCATTGCAGAACCTCCCGGTTGGTTCACGTTTTGCAAAGTCTCTTCCATAAGGAGGGAAGTTTGCCTTTATAATGGTGTCAATGTGGTTGTTGTTACCCACATCAACAATGGAGTCCCCAAATAGGAACAATGCAGGAACCAGGGGCTGCCCATTTGCCACAAAAAGCACCAAAACCAGAAAAAGGAAGAAAGCCAAGACAGAAGTACTTGAAAAGCCCATGATTATAGTCTGTTTTAAGCTGTGAGTTTCTTGCTAAGAGATATGCATAGAGGAGGATTTGAAGATGGATTGTTAGGCAAATCCAAATTTATATAGTGCTTGAAGGTCCATGCTTAAAGTACTCATAGGAGAGATTGGCGTATAGTTCTCTTCTTAAAAGAAAACCAAAAAAAATAAAATAAGAAGGTTTTCCTTTTCATTCCTTTACAACCGTTGGATCATTTAGCCTTAATGGTCTTTAAATCAAACAGACACTAATCTCCAAGCCAACAAATATGGTCGGTTGGCGATCACAGTTTTTTTATAACTGGGGTGTAGAAAATCCTTCCGTGTCAAAGTTACAAATTGATTGCAATCCTCTTGTTTCAGAAATTGCATGATAGAATTGAATAAAAAAGACATGGATGGTTAAATGATACGTTAGGTACCAAGTTAAACATCACCCTCTCAAACCCCCCTCTTTTTGCCTGATTCTACTCGACTTCCTTCCCGTTTAGATACAGAAACACTTACAATCCATCTCATCTCATTATTACAACTTTCTCAAATTCTCATACAAAATATAATAAACAATTCAATTTTTTCAAATCCCAAAACAATAATAATATTAAAAAATAATATTCTAACAATATTTTATTTAACTCATCTAAATCAGAGTTTTAGGATTTGGAATTCTATGTTTTAATTTTAATTTTGAATTTTTCGTTATTTACTTCATTTGATATATAATGCAATTAATTTTCCAAAATCTTCCAACATGTATGTATTTATTTATTATGTTAAAACACAAATAAATAAACCCACATGGGAACCTTTAAATTGATTTGGAGTAATTCTGTTGTTTCCAATGAGATGATGTAAGACTTCTTTGAGCAATAAAATATCTGGTTATCAAAAATATTAAAAAAAAAAATGAATTGGAGTATCGCGTGATGAAGTAGTATGTTTGAGCTGTCCAAGCTTCAATGACACCCTCCCAATAATTTTTAACCCAAAATAAAAATTCAATTGAGTGACAGTAGGACTTAGAATTTATAGACCTTTGTATTTTGTATTGCGTGCCCTTGTGCACTTCTGCAGCAGCTCTCCAATCACTATACAAACCAGAGTATAAAATATACACAGTCTGATGTTTAAGCACCTCAATCTATTTAAATGGCAGAAAAAAAAGGACCCCAATTAATTGAGCTCCATTTTACATGCAGCAATATCAGAGACTTTGAGTTGGGCAATGAAGTTCTTTGCAAAAAGGGGCACCTGAATTGTGGACTTTGATTACCTTTTCTTATGGGTTATGCTTTACTGTGATTTCGTGTTTGTTTATACTATTCTTACCATGTGAGGTTTGGTGGGTATCAAACTCTCTAAAGCTTCCTCAGCTAATTGAATGACATTAATACAACAGGCTGTTCACAAACTTGAAGTTGTACATTTCATTGATGATAAGAAATATTGAATATTACTGAACAAAGCCATATTTCAATTATTTATGAGTAATGAGGATGGGTTATGATCATTGTGCCAAATGTGTAGAGATATAGTGTCTTCAATAATACGACTAAGTCAAAGTCTTTTATGGTAATCAAGAGAAATAATTATATTTACAAGCCGGTATGGAGGGCAAACTCTCTAATACTGTAATGCTGACATGACAAGATTTGATTTATAGAAAAAGTTTAAAAATACACACCCTCATACTCTCATATATCCTCGTTTGTTTTCAGAAATGAGATGAGATGAGTTTGAAAAAGTTGAATTGTTTATTTTATTTTGTATTAAAATTTGGAAAAGTTGTAATAATTAGGTGAGAGAATATGAGATGAATTTAAAAAAGTTGAATTGTTTATTTTATTTTGTATTAGAATTTGAAAAAGTGTAATGATGAAATTGAGATGAGATGAGATGAGAGTTTTCTAAAAACAAACGAGGCCGAGAGAGAGAGAGTCCTAATATGAGAAAAAAAAAATTATACTAATCATTTCTTAGACCACACACATGCTTTTATTTTTTATTTTTTTATTTTTTTTTCTCTTAACAGGTGTATGATGTAGGGATGATGAGTAGAATTTTTCAATATTATATCTTCATGTTTCTCCACAGAAAATATTCCTTTTGACAATTGAAAAAGAGTGACGAGTAGCCAGTTAACAACACCCTAGGCTGAGGTATCAGTACTTGGTTTATATTTTGTACCTAGGTTTTCTGTCTATATTTTATATTAATCGTCAACCCACGCAATGCTCGAAAATAATTAAAATAAAATAGTTAAGAGATAAGGAAGGCAAAGAGGTAAATAATGATGTGTCAATACCTATAATAAAATTAATAATTTTTTTTTCTTTATTGAAAAAGTAAAAATAAAATAAAATGGTAGAAGATATAAGTGTAGGAAAGTCAAAGATGCAAATAATGAAAAATCAATAACCACTTATAAGAAACAAAAAGTTATCTCTATTGAATTAGTAATCATAAATTGTAAGGAGCCTTTCATCTTCAAGTTTCTTTTGATCTTAACTGTCAAAAAATCGAGTAGATTTATTATGGTATCAAAGACAATACAATGAAAGATCTTTTAACTGGTTGGCTAAACAAGGGGCTGAAGAATCAAATCTTGCTTAGAATAGCTTGAGGGACTCTCCCTGCAGGTTCGAAGGCCTTATCCATATGGATTATTCTGGACTATCTTCCTTACGCTTTCTCTAGTTATTTTTGTTGAGGACTGAACTTTTTGCCTTTTTTGTGGGCTCTGAATTTTAATGTTGGTTTGCTTTTTAGTTTTGATACATGGGATGCTTCATTGAATATATGTATACCCCATGGGTCATCTTCTGTTATCACGGTTTTCTTCCGACATAAGTGAGGACAATTAATAAATCTTGGGTTCATAAAAAAAAATGAAAGATCTTTTTAGCATATAAAGGATTGATACAAGTAAAAATAAATAAAATTATGCAAAGAGAATGCTTAAAAAATTATAGAGATAATAGATATCAAGTAACCACAAAGGTATCAAAATTATTACTATGGTCTTATTCCATCAGAAGTGGGGGATATTAGCTTAATTCTTTCTTCTTCTTTTTTTCGGAAAAAAGGTAAAAGTTCTTTTATTAGTTGATCACACAGACAAAGAAAATTACTCCTTGAACAGGAATGGATAGCCCATTTATGCTAACACTAACCACCACAATTCAGCACCCATTCCAACCTCACATTATTCACATGAATGAGTTTAAGAGAAACTAACTGAATTGCTTGGATTGATAGAGGTAATCGTTTCCCTTTTGCCCATGTATATATCCCTCAAATCAACAGTTGTTTTTCCCTCAAAGTAATGCCCCCCATGGCCACTGATGGCAGCATGACAGTTGATAGCAGTTGTCAAGGAGTTTCTCAGTCCTGCAACACCATTGTATTGTTAGTAACTTCACTCTCTGTGCCTTGTGAGCAGCACTTCTAATTATTATAATCACAGCCCAATATTTATTCTCTCGGACATTCTTAAGATATCTGAGTAAATCTTGTCTCCTCCAATCTCTACGCCAGTGGCACCAGCAGCAACTCTTAAAACGTCTTCAATCAAAGCAACATTGCCCATGATGTCGACGTGCGCACCACTCTCCATACCCCTCCCCTCAAGTAGACTAGCCGGAGGCTTGTGCCGGTACTCCCTTATGTGTGTTGCCATGCCAGATGGGTTGAACCGGGTTCTTCCTCTCCAGCCTTTGGCACACATGAAACCAGCACTAAGAACAGGCACGCTTTCATCACCATCCACAAAATATACTCCACTTTTCAAGCAGCTGCCCTCATCTCCCTCTGCTGAGCTATCAATCCGGAAAGGAATGTTCTTGCACTTTTCAGAGGGTGATGATTTGTACACATATGCTCTTTCAGTCGGGATCCCAACACCGTATAAACAATATATCTCCATATCAGGAGCATCAGGAAGCCTGAAGCAAATATGCAAATATACAAATTACACGCCATTGGCCAAGTTTATGGAACCAAAAATAATGTAATATTATTAACCATAGTTTTACCAAGTTTTGTGCTCCACTTGATTGAGAAAATGATAACAAAATAACAAAGTTACTAAAGAACAAAAAGATTTGTCGATAGTTTTTGGAAGGGAGAAAGGTGGAGTTGGAGGGGAAGAAGAGAGAGGAGGAGAAATATTAAGTCAAGAATGTGAAAATTATTAACCAAAGAAATACATAAATCTGAAACAATATGTTCTAGTTAAGATAGTTACAAATAGTTTATGGATCGATTACACATGCCAAAGATGGATTGTGTATGTTCAATGCAAAAAGGCATGCATTACTTAAAACACTGTTCTGAAGTAGAACTTTTTAATCGGTACTTTTCTGAAGTAGAACTCTTTCAAGGATGATCATACTCACCTGGTCTCCAGTGGATTGGACCAGTATTTGTAATGGTCATATTTAGGATCATCAAGATTCTCGGAGATCCCATGAGAGAAATGAGCCTCAGCGCGTTGCATCATTTTTGGAGCCACAGAGCGGAGTAGATCAAAAAGAGTTCTAGCTGTGTAAGCCTTATTTTCTGCAATTTCTCTGATCCTTTCCCTGCTCATCTCATCATACTCAGTCCACACCTCTCCACATGATGAGTTGAAATTAGTTGAGGTATTTGTGCGTGGAAATTCCTGTTGATGAACCGTTAGCCTCATATTTATGCTAACATAAGCAAGAAAATTACATTAATACTTTTTGATTGAAAGAGAGGATCCAACAACAAGGGTATTAAATTGGGATTATCCATAGTCACCATAATTTAAAAAAAAAAAAAGTTTTAGAACTTCCAAATGTGCAAGTTAAATTTAGCAAGCAGTGTATTCTATTTTTATTTGCTTCAGGGTAAATGAAATTTCCCGTCCATTTTGTTCTCCAAGACATACTTGACGCACACATATAGCCATGTGAAATGTCATGAAATGATATGCTGCCCTCCTTTCTTTACAAACTGGAGTTTCAGAGGTGAAAAATTTTCGACAAGTCACTGCACGATGAATAAGAGATTTTCGGCTGATTTCAGATATATAAGCAGTGATAATCAGGTATAGGTAATTTAGGAAATTCACATATACAATGTGTAAAGAAATCATTTACGGAAAAGGGAATACAATGCCGAGAACAAAATATGAATAACAACAACCTCCAAGGATTATTACACAAACGTTGTTTTATATATAAGGCAATCTTACACAACACAGAGAGGGGTGGAACCCAATTACACAAGACGTATACGGTAGGAATTACCCAACTAGGAGATTATTACACTCAAAAGTAGATTGAGGTTGTCCCTCAAGGATGTCTTTAGATGCAAACACAAGGCAGAATGATTTATTTTAACCATAGGATTTGGATACTATGCAACTGCTGGACCACGATTTTGTCTAAGATTCTCGATAGAGTTCAATTTAATCACTTCTAAATTCTAGAAGTACTTCCATAACGATGAGGGGAGACAGAGGTTGTCAAGAAAACAGGACATATTAAAACATTTCCTGAACATTATGTGGAGACAGATACGCTATTGTGGTGTTCTACACAAGTATTCGTACGTTTTAGCATCTCTCAGTTGTTAAGATCTCGATGTCTGTTATTCTAACACGTGATAAGAAGGAGAAACTGGCTATGTAAATGCTACCAAAATAAGAAAAATATGCATTAAAGCCTCAGTAATGCAAGTAACAATCCAAGCTCAATGAAAAAGGTGAACAACTTATGTCAGGTCCTCTGAAACCGAGAAAGCAAATGGGCTTTCAGACAGCAGGACTAAGACCTACTCTCACATCCAAATAGAAAATGCCAAAAGGCTAGAATAGAATACAAATTGTTAATATCATCGAACATCCTATTATATTTCCTCACCTTGCAAGCTCAAGAAATACTGTAGTGTACTTGGTATTAAAGTTAATTGAACAGAAAATCTGAAAAAAAAAAAAAATGAGAATGGTACCTTTGAATCAAGAGTAGATAGCTGTGAAGAAGGTAACTGTGATGCTACCTTTCCAAAGGAAATAATTCGTCCATATTTCACAGGATCCTTCAGTTGGAGAATTCTCCTTCCATTACTGTTGTTCAATTTGTTGCAACTCACGGAGGCCTGTCCTTTTTTCGCAAAACTAAAACCATGCCCTTCCTCAGCAGACCAATCCAAGTTACCCCAGATTGTTTCACCACCCTTAGGCAACAATGAAACGATGGAGTCCCAAGTTCGAGAAACCCGCATGATATGTTCTAAGGTCTGAAGACCAAGAATCTCTGAATCTAAAAGACCCGGAGCAAAAGATCTGCAATGGATAAAGAGTCAAGTCCAATACAAACTAGAACAGATTGAAATTTTTCTTACTGAATGCGTGGACATTATATGGAAAACAATTTGCACACTTTTTCTATTTATATTGCAATTTTCATGAGTTTACTTCGATTCCTATAAGATTTCAGCTTGATAATTTTTTTTTAATCTGCTATATTTGTTAACTATTGAAACTATGTTTCGCTGTATACATCCTCTTTTATGCTGTATATGGGGCCATAATCAATAGGGTGGAATCGTGTTGTCTCTTCATATAAACTTGAGAATATCCATTCCTTTGAGGGAATGATGAAGGAGTTTGCATCAACTTAAATAATGCGGTTTATATAGCTCACAAATATCACAGGTAAATCTAAATGGTTAATCACTTCCATGACTTTACATTATAAGAACTGCTGAGAATCTATTATTGTAGTCAATTTTCAATATCAAAAATGCCAACTGAGGGGAAAGAGTGCAAAGACGAACCTGATAAATGCGATGTCTTTGGCCTCGGATGAAAATATATTACTAACTGCCTTAGGAACACCAAGAAATGCTGGACCAATATTCATGATTGCTTTAATATGCTTGGCACACCAATCTGAACCACCACCACCTCCCGTAGGAGGAGGTGATTCTACCCATTTCAGGAAATGGAGAAAATATATAACCCCCATAGAATGGGGTACCACTACCACTTTCTTATAGCCATTGGTTAGATACATAAGCTCAATTTTACTCTTCAATCTACTAAGAGCTTGGTCCCGGATCTGCTTTTCCCCAATTAAAAACTATGTCAGTGAAACTCAGCATTAATCTTTCTGTTTTTACTTGGTAGTAAATAGCTATGAAAGCTAAGAGCAACATATACAGAGGAAAACAATATAGTAAGGCGTGCTTGGAGACAATAAGGTAATGGAATGATCCATTGCCTTTCCTACGGAGTTTAAAAACACGGATTCCATTTATGTAAATTTGGAGGAGCAACAAGTGTAGCCATAAGAAACGTGCTTATAATTGGAACTCTCATTCTTTTCTGCTACATCAGAACCAAATTTATTGGTCCCTGAACGCTTTACCTTATTAATGTTAAGGAAATGTAGCTATTCCACTGAAACATGGCTTCATATTAAAATTAAGAAAGGTACTCTTATTTTTCCATATCATGAATGCCACAACTACTCTACTCACAGGAATGAAGTGTTTTGGGTCGGTAAAATGGTAGGAAAAAAAAGCATAACGAAAGAACAGAGGGAACTTATATATACCTCTGTATTTTGGAAAGATAACCTCCAATCATAGGCAGCCATATGCAAATTCTTTCCCTCATAGCCTACTTTTGCCAAATTCTGTATCAAGACAGCCCAAATAAAATAACCAGGAGCAAAATAGTCGGCTGAAACCAGCCCTGGAACCGCCCGGACCCGAATACCGGGCGGATCAAGTCCTGTCTCATCGTTCAATGATAGGTGCTCCAACCAACACAAAGGCCTGCAGTGGAACCCAATTCCAGATAAGTTCACAACTTCATTCTCAAAAGATTCCCAAAAAGCACAAACTTCCAAAATCTATGATGCAATCTTATATTATTTAATTCGATAATGAAATGCAACCTCTTAAAGATTTCGGAAAAACTCCCAGCCCAAAGCCGCTTTCTAAACAGACCCTCAGAGCAAGGCCTGCCTTCCCAAAGCTCTAGCCCATCAGTGACGATGCCGGGCACCAGAACTACAGGGTGAAGCGCGGTTAGGCCTTCGCGCTTAAGCCTCGTTCCAGGCGATTCAGGTACCTGAAAGCCAGGCCATGTAGCTGGCAAACAGTGGTACAGAAATAAGAGAAGCCACCAAGTTGTACACATATATCCAATCATCCAACAACAGTAATCTATGCACCTCCGTTCCTCGGGTTGTCTCTTCTTCTTCTTCTGCTGGTCCCTCTTCTTCTCCACTACTACAGTCTTAACCTTGGGAACAATACCGTCATCTTTCTTACCAACTTTTGGGGTCACATAAGATTGAAAACCCAATGAAGAGCACCTCACAGGCTCCACATAGCATAGCTTGCGAAACCGAAGAATGGAAGCCATGAAATACCAAAACAACTTATAGTTCACCAGTACGAACACGAACAAGACCAACCCATTAAAGGATTACAAGGAAGTGTGTGACATGTAGTGACGCATTGGGGTGGGTGGGAGGGGGAGAGTTGAATTATATTGCAGGAAGTGGTTATGGGCTTGGGAAAGCCGTTACAAAGCTAAGCCACGTGGTGGAGAAAAAGGAGAAGATAAAGGGTATGGTGCCTGTGGATGAGCCTCAGAAACAAACAGTTGAAAGGAGAAGAGAAAGAGAAAGCAAAAGTTACTTCGCCGTCTCCTTCCACAACCACCATACTAAGTGAGAAAATGTGTTTTCGAGCAAATTGCCGCGGTGGATGAAAGATTTAACAGACTGTGCACACCGCTAGGTTTTTCACAAAGACACTTGTCTTGTCCTTTACATGCAGACCTTTATCAGCTGTCACCGCCATAGACGTTTCCACATAATTCTTTGGCTTTCACGTGGATGCCCGTCTAATCTTTCTTTTCCACATACACGCACACTCTTTCGGGACAAAACAACAGGGTGACCAGTGTAAATGAGTACAGGTAAGAAGTAGAAAATCCTAGGCTGGGTTGCGTTCAAGAAGGAAATGATAATGGTAATGGTAAATTCCAGAGATAGGCTGCGTTTTTTCGTTTTGGTAATGGAGATCAGTGTAGCTTTGGAAAGTAATGGAGATCGGTGTAGCTTTGAGAGAGACGTCTACGACTCTACGTTTGCCGTAGCGAGAACCGGAGAATCCAAAGGTGGCAGGGGCATGGGTCGGTACAACCCCAAATCATGGGGAATAAAGCACACGTTACGAGAAACACAAATTCCCAAATTTTTCTATATTTACTCCGAATCTTATATAGCATACAAGGAATTTGGAGAGTACTCAAAAAAGAAAAAAAAAACTAAATGCACTATAAATAAAAATAATTATTAAGATATTAAATAATCTTTAACTTTTCATTATAATTCGTTTACTCATTTTTCTTTATGAAAATAAAACTCTAAAATTTACTTGATTTCAAGAATCCAAATAATAATAATAATGTTTTTAAAATTCCATCACACACTCATGCTAATAATTTGTCTACCTTGATAAAAATGTGTTGCTCTAATCAAGGGCGGCTCAATATTAATTAAGATCTAAGGTAAAATTTAAGTAAGTTATTTATAATTATAATATAATAAAATATAAATTATTATATAAAATATTTTCTAAATTTTCAATAAAATAAGATTTTATTTTAAAATCTTTAAATATAGTTTTTATGAATTTATATTTACAACAACAACTTAAAATAAGGCATCAATACATATTTTGTATCGCAATTTAATAAGATCTTAAAAAAATATTTAAAATATAAATAATTCAATGTATTACTTATAAAAAAAATCATTGTATTAAATATTAAATTTAATATTATGGGGCCTTGCGCACATTGAAAACTATAAAAATTATTTAAAATTTTATTTAACGAAATTGTTTTTATTTTATTTTTCAAAAAAAAAAACACCTCATTTTTTATTTAGAGCATCTTCAAAACTTGGCCAAATGAGAAAGTTGGCTAAAATTTACATAATTGATGTAAAAAACATCCCATATTGAATTTGACAAATCTAAAATAATTTAGATTTTTACTACATTGGTTGGCCAAAGATCAGAACTACAATTGATTCACCAAACATTAATATATTAATTTCTCAATCTAAGCAAATATTAAAATATTATTTTCTCACTCTAACCAAAAATACTATTTGGTTTGTAATTAAAAAATTTAGATAGAAATTTAGATGAGTTTAATAAAATATTTTTTATTATTAGCATTAAATGACTTTTAAAAATATGATTTTTTTTAATATTAATGTAATTAGAATATAATTATTATTAACATTTAATCGGTAGAGCTACAAAATGTGATAAGAATAAATTAAATAAAAAATATTAAATTAATAATATTTTATTATTATATAAAAAGTGAATAAATAATCCAATATAAGAATTGAATTTAAATAAAATAAGTAAATATAAAAAAATGTGATATTAATTAAATTTTAAAGATAAATTTAATCAAACTAATGAAAGAAAGTGCTCTAAGCATGGCTCGAGGCGGCCTGAGCTCTTGTTTATAAAATCTTATATCTTAAAGTTGAATTCATTATTTTGTACTCCAACCACAGAGTTGTTATATAAAAATAATCTAAATAACTTAACTTGATATAATTTCTTATATTATAAATTTATTTTTATTATAAAACATATCTAACAAATATAAAATTTATAATTTATAATTTGTTACGTGAAATTTAGGCTTCATTTGTTTTTATATATAAGATGAAATGAATTGATTAAATTAAAGTTAAAAATTTAAATAAAATATTATTAGAATATATATTTTAATATTATTTTTATTTTAAATTTTAAAAAATTAAATTTTTTATTTAATATAAAAATTTAAAAAAATTATAATAATTAAATTAGATAAATCGAGTGAAATTGTAAAACCAAACAAGTCGTCAGCTGCAGTTTGGCGAAATTTGGCCTTTCACATCTAAATTTTGGACGTTATGTACGAGCTATATATAGCCCTGTGTCAGGTCTCTCGCTGCAATTTCTTTCTCAGATATAAGTTTCAGTTCGTTCTAAAGTGGAGATAAAATGAAATGAAATAGATGATTTAAAATTAAAGTTATAATTAAATAAAATATTATTATAATAATTTTTTTAATAATTTTTTATTTTAAAATTTTGAATTATTTATTTTATTTTATATAAAAATTTAAAAATATTATAATAATAAAATAAAATGATATGAATTGAGAAGAGTCTAACCACGCCTTGGATTTTGACCTTTCACATCTAAATTTTGGACGTGATGTGATGAGAACTGGGAAACTTTTTTCAGATTCCTGCTTTGAGACAATGCGGTAGGTAGGCTGCGGTCCAGTAATCATCGTTGAGTGTATTGTTAGTATAAATTTATTTTATTTATTTTAATATTTTTTAAAATATTTTAATATTTTTAAGAAATAAAAATATATATAATAATATATTAAAAATCACTTCTTTAATAATTAAATTAAAAAATAAAATAAAATACACAAAACCATCAAAATGTGGAGGCCACGTACTAACTTTTCTCCTATAGTAAAAACGAAAATGGAAGAAAAAGGAGCGATTTGAGAGAGGCACAGTGTTTTAGGAAAAGTAGATGGTGGATATGATTGCGTATTCTGTTTTGTATTTTCTTCTTTGTCCAGGAGTGGAGGCTGAAACCGAGGACCAAGAACGTCGGTGGGTGGCACTTTGCAGCCGGGCGTTTTTCCTTTTCCTATTAACAAGCCAATAATTTTATTGAAAAATTCGATTGGGATGTAAATGGTGAGAACTGAGAAGAAATGTCAGCAAAAACATCAAACTACACATGCCTTTGGAAATTCATATGGGTTGGCTCAACTTATAAAAATTTTGGTTTTGCTAATTCCTATGAGGTTTAAGGTTGAAATCATATTGGGTGGACCTAGATTTTTTTTTTTTTTAAATCATTTGAAATGTATTTACGAGAAACTAATTATCAATGATTTGTGCATCTCGGAGATTAGTCGTGATTTTTTTTTTGGACACTTAGTACCAATCAAAAATAATAATAAAGACAACATAGGGAAAAAAAGAAATGATCCTGCTACTATGTCGCTCAATGTGTACTGTTGGGCATGCCTCTAACATAAATTATTATTATTTTTTCTTTTAAATAGTTTTTAAACATCTTTAAATATTTAAAAAAATAAAATACATCAATTCACTAATAGTCACTTCATTAACCATTAAAAAACAAATTAAAAAAATAAAATACACGAGCAAGCGGTCAAAATGAGAGCCAAAACCATGGGACATACTATTATTGTCCAAAAAGGAAAAGACACAAAATGTTACCCTGATCAAGTGAAATCAGATCCAGGTTCATCATAATTAGAGCTTTTTTTAATATTAAGATGGTTTCACCTCATCTCATTACATTTTGACATCTAAATACCATTCAAATATACAATTTTTAATTTTCAGTTTTTTTTTATCTAATCATTACAACTTTTTCAAACTTCTAAACAAAACATAAAAAATAATTCAACTTTTTCAAATCTTAAAACAAAAATTATATTAAAAATTATATTTTAACAATATTTTAACTTTATAATACTTTTATTCAACTTTTTCTCTCTTATTTTCCAAAATCCCATAAAACATCATAACTCAAACAATTTCTCTATTGTTCACAAATAATTTTACTACTATTCATAAATTTCTCATCTTATATCATTCTCCAAATATCCCCTAATCTATGTTTTATTTTTTTTGGCACCTTTCCAATTTTTGCAATTTAAGTTAGATTGAGCTAAAACAAATACCATTTCAAACTAGAAGAAGAGAAAAGAGTAAAAAGATGAATGCCTGTCTTACTATCGGAAAGAAATTAAAATGAAATAATAATTGAAATAAAAATAAAAATGAGAACGAGGAAAAGATATTTTAAAAGCTACATCTTAATTGCGATTGAATACAAAACGGAAGCCCCTATTTATAAAAATATTATATTATACAATGCTTGACCTGTTTTTAGAATTTCATACCACGAGAATCAATTTATAATTTCACCACACCTAAAGAATAATAATGTGATTTTTTCTAGTTTTGATCTATGAGAACTTTGGAACTCCTCTAAAAGAAATTTAGCTTTTATACCAAAATATTTCACATTAGATAAATCATATTTACAATTTTATTCTCTATGATAAGACGTCCATAACACTTTTAGTTAATTAAAAATAAAAATAAACATAATAGGATAAAAGTAATAAAAAACTTTATTTTTACCTTTTTTTTTTTCTTTGAAAGTCCTAATGTGTAAGAGCATTCTCATCGGAGTCCCTATAGCCCATATATCCCTATAATTTGGGAATGAATTTAGGATTTCCATGAAAAATCCTTCCCCATTAGATTTCCCATTTTACGGTAAAATTATACGGGTTCCCCATATATGGGAAACGACTATAGCTCCTCATCACATTCTCGTTGTTCTTCCGTCCCGCGTTCTTCTCTCTCAGCACAACCTATCCCTCGAAAATCAACGAGACGCAGCCCCGAATCTATCGACAAATTTGTAAGTTTTACTTTTGATTTGCTAATGATTTTGAGGCTTTGATTTTGCAACACCAAGATTTAGCCCCTCTCCCTCATTTTCGAAATTTTTTTGATTTGCATACCCCGAAAGCATATTCGACATCTTTTATTGCAGATTCTTGTGTTTTGACAAAATATTTCTTCTTATTCTCTTGTAGTGATGGAATCGTCTTCACAAAAGTTTGTCACTTGGGACAAATACCATCCACGAGATAATACTCCATAGTGTAGTCTTTCTAGCACATTAATATTGTTATGTGAACCAGGCATACAAAAAAATGCATGCCATATCCATAGATCATAAGGAGCACGTCCTTGGGCAAGTTCCTTGAAAATAAAAGCTCTCTAGCATATTAATATTGTTATATGAACCAAGCATACCAAAAATTTATGCCATATCCGGAGATCATATGAATCAACTGCTTCTAAAATAACAGTTGGTTCACGAATGTGACCGGAGTACATACATTTCCAGGCTACGGAATAATTTTTTCACTTTCAATGCATGCAGTCAATGCTTTCCAGCATTCCTAGGAATCTCCGTTGTTCACCAACTGCAAGTAATCGAGTAATATCATTGGCATTAGGTGACCGCAAGTATTCATCTGAAAAAACACTGACTATTGTCTCAGATAATTTTTAAGACTCTCCATTGCGGTGCTTTCATCAATACGTATATATTTATCCATAAAATCTCCAGTAATCCCATACGCCAGCATTCTAACGGCTGTGGTTATTTTTTGCATAAAAGATAAACCAAAATTTTCGACAATATCTCTTCTTTTGATGAAGTACGGCTCGTAAGACTCTACCTTATTTAGAATATGGAGAAATAGGGAACTATTCATCTGAAATCTCATTCGAAATATATCCGAGAGATATACTGGATTTTCTGCAAAATAATCGCGAAAAAAGTGCTCGTTCCCTTGAATATGATTTTGCCGAATGACTTATGGCGTTGACGATTGCCACGATGCCTCGATGACTGTCCTTCGGCTGAGTCATTAAGAACAACATCTAACTCATATTCAGAGGATAAGTATGTGAGCAATTTGCGAAAGAATATATGAGCCATTTGATGAAGGGAGTGGGCTATCAAGGGAGACACGAGAATTTCAGTTCTTTAGATCAAATGAGACTTGAGTTTGTGAGAATGTGAGTGTAAGTAAAATGTGTATGTATAGATAAAAAAGTTACCATTACATATAGGACAAAAAATGTTACCGTTAGAAAATGCACATATTAAAAAAAATTTACTATTTTTATAATAGGGATTCCGATTTGAAAAATAATATTGTATTCGGTAGTCAAAATCATATAAGTATTTAGTAGAATGTGATATTTGAAAAGAAGATAATAAGACAAAAGAGTTAGTAGTTAAGATTGTAAATGGAAGTGAGAGAAAAAAAATAATAAAGAAAGAATAGAGAAATATTATTTAATAGAATAAAGATAGGGATGGGAATAAGATGCATAAAATTTTTAAAAGATGAATAAAATTTAAAAAAAAATTTAGGAAATATATTTTTAAAGTTAAATTATAAAAAATTTTATGAAAATTCCAATGTTAATTGTTGATGCTCTAACATCAATATTTTTAAGTTTGGAAGGAATTGGGCCCATATACCGAGTGTCCTACAATGTGGGATATCAAGTAATAATAATGATAATAACCACTTCAAAGATTACCGTATCTGGAAAAGAAAAGGAACTCGTTCTTTTTCTTTATTTATTTTTTTGGTTGGTAGGAAAAGAATAAAAATCTGTTTGGTTGATCTTTCGATCGTGGAGAATTTATGCTGTTTTCTCGCTCCTCTTCTGTTAGAGCTATTTTTCTGGACAATCTTTCGAAGAAAACTGTCGATACATAAAATGCCCATGCTTGATTTTGATCAAGCGAGTTGTAATGAATTCATCAAAGTCTTGCAACATTTTTTATTTTGGAAAATGTAAACACACAATTATTTTCACTATCATGCTTTAAATTAATGATATTTTGTAAAATAATCTATGAAAGTATTATTATTTTAGAAATATCCCCCCACATAAAAAAAAAAGAAAATAATTGTGAAAAAAAAGTTGTCATGTCTATCGCTACTCGTTTATTTGTTAAGCATTTTTCTTTGGGAATGGTATTTGTTACAGTAAAAAAAAATTCTCTTGTACTAAAATCTAATAATATTCTAAGTAATTATACAAATTGACGTATGTTTATAAGATTCGTTAGATCTACTTTATAGTAAAAATAATTTTTTATAATAAAAATAATTTTATAATCTGACAAATCATATCACGCCACATTAGTTTATATGATTACTTTTATTTAATCCTTTATAGCTAAAATATTATTAGATTTTAGTACAAGAGATTTTGTTTTTAGTACATGATATAAAACCGGTATAAAGACAATATTAAATAATATAAAACTTAGATATTTAGTTGGATATCATTATATTAAATAAAATAGAATATCGAATCAGATTTTAATTCAATACATAACTTTAATATCATATGAAATTATCACTTATTTATAAATTTAAATAAATAAAAAGATATAAATTTAAGCATTTATATTTATCATATCATTACTCAATTCTCAAATTAAGATATTATGATTTTATTTTCATTTGTTTTCTTATATTACGAATTGTAACACTCATATTAATAATTTTAAATTTTAGTAAATTATGTTTAATCATTAAGATGGCGTTGGTTGGTCCAAAGGATACACGTTAACCCAGCTTGAACCAACAAAACGCCACCAAATCAAAAGTCAAAACTCCGCGTAAATTAAACTCCCACGTACAGCCATCAGTGCATTGAGCGCAGTTTTGTCGGTGCACATAAGAAACTTGCTAGGAGGAATTTGAGACAGCACAGCACTGCTGTGCGACCACCCTTCCGACAGAATTTCACCACGACACGCGCTAAAGAATCGCGTGTGATGATAGCTCGATTGATTGTTTGTCGGTGCTGCTTCTGTTGTACTTGAGTGCGTCACAGAATTTTTTTTAAAAATAATGAGATTTATTATTTTTATTTTTATTTTTATATAAATCTCATATTTTTTCATTTTATTTAAAATGATTTTATGCACTTGTCCAGTTCATAACTATAAATTTTATTTTTCTTTTATATTCGATCATCTAACCCACATATTTATTTGACGTGAATTTTTATTTTTATTTATTTTTATTTTTTATATAATATAGAAGTGTTGAATATAATTTTTATAACTATGTATATAAGTATTAAATATATAAATTTAATACAAATCTTTAATAACAGGTGTGGGTCCCACCCTTAGGCACGCTGTACATTTTCCTTTCTTTTTTAACAGGGACAAAACTTTGGTAAGAATCTTGCCTTCTTTGCATCTAGTTGCACCTCTTGACTTGACGAGTCAAGGAAAAGCTTCTTCCATGGCACCATGCTTGCCACCACCCTTTTATTATTTTAAGAAAAATAATTTAATTATTATTGACTTTAGTTCCCCTTTTTATTAAGATGTTAAAACGAATAAAATATACGTAGCACATTCTTTTTTAAAAGAATAGGTAAATTTGAGACTCATGCAAAAAATTAATTTTTAATAGTAGAATCTATAATTTTTCAAAAGAAGGCCTACACATTTTAAAATTATATTTAATAGTATTATTTTTAAGATATTAATCAGCATTTTTAATTAAATTTTCGAGATTATACCTTTGTTTAACTATTATTGTTTTTTAATTCTTTGCTATTGGATGCGGTAAATAAAAGAACTATTTGTAGGCTTTTATTTTATATACCCAGTATATCCTTGAAGTTGATCATACAATAATGAAAAGGAAAAAGTTCCTAAACGTGTCTTCCACCGGCTAATAAGAATATGTCCTGTAGGCATTTCATGGGAGAGTGATATAAAGTGAAATGCACTGGATCTTGTCTTATAATCAGAAGAATTACCTCTATCCTCTCTCCCTCTCCCTCCATGTTTTCTAAATGTGATGCTCCAGCAGTGTTTTGAAATTGTTCTTTTGTTTCTGATTTGATTATTCTTATTGACCTTTCAACCTACACATTATTTTTTTAGAGCTTTCAACGTGGTGGAGTGGAGCACAAATATGACTCAAGAAGGTTGGCTCCGTCGCACATATGGGTTCCATCGCGTATATGGGTTCTGTCGAGATAGGTGATTTTGTGTCAAATCATCTCAACTTAAAAAAATTAAACTCATCTAAATAACACTTAACAAAATTTTAACCTTTTTATCTCAAACTTACGAAAAAAAAAACTCAACTAATCTCAACAATTAGGAATGAGCCTTGCTTGCGAAGATGGCGGTGAGTAATGTCGCATTTGTGCGATGGTAGTGCGGACATGTGAGTGGCTTTGTTCCAATGAGCTGTATGTTTGTAATTGAAGCTCACGTGGGTGATTTTTCCTTTTCTTTTAGACATTGCATTTGCATCGGTTTGTTGGCGACCGACACACACACGCAACCTTTCTATTTTCCTATCTACTTATGTTCCCTTAATTTGAATTTTTGAACAATAGTTTTATTTTTAAATTGGCTTATATCCAATAATTAAAATATATTATATATAATTTTAGGTTGTGAAGTCTCGTACGCTCGTTTTAACAAAAAAAAATTGAGATACATTATTAAAAAATAATTTTTTTATATAGACTCTAAATTTATCTAATTTTTTTTAAAGAAAATATGCGAAACTTACACATTTTAAAATTTTTTCATGTATGGGTTATGTATGACATATTGATAGTATTCTTTATATCTTGAATTATATTCATAATACTTTTATACATTAGGAAAAAATGTATAAAAAAATTAGGAAACTATTGCAATTCTTGTTTATCTCTAAAGATGAATTTCCAGAATTGTTTGTTAAGACGAAACCGCAAGAAACATTTTGTCCTCCAACGTCTATTTTGGTATCTAATCTTTTAAATTTTTGGTAAACATCTTGGATAATAAGGATAAGAGGTCTCAGTACAGGAGTAGCCACATTTTGGATAAGGATGCATTAGAAGAGGTTGTCTGAAACATGGACGTTGCTTGTCAGAAAACCACACCACACATTTCTTTCTTAACCTTCTATTTGGATATCTAATACTTACATTTTTATGAATTTGATCTTGCATGTTTGATTCATACGCTCAATTTGAGTATCAAGAGTCGCAAAATGTAAGCTATAAAAGAGCCATTTGAAAAAAAAATATATGTATTTCTTTGCTTAAAGACCTCTGAGCTGCTACGTTTGGATGCTGAAGTGATTTTAGATGATTGATTTGATCTGTGAATAGTAGTATTTTGTGGGTCCTATTAAGATGTATTTGAATGTATGAAATAGGTTGAGATATATATTTGAAGTATGCATATGTTGAGATACACTTAACTTTTTATGAAAAGTTAAAAAAATGGCGAGCCTCATTAATAATTGGCTTGAGATAGATTTGACACCCAAACATCCCATTATGAGTTGTTTGGGAACTTTGAGAAATTCTTATCTCATCTCAAATTTCTTATACTTTTTTTCCCAAACTTCTTTCAAAAAAAAAAAATTCAATTTTTCAATTTTTTCATATAATCAATACTTATGTTAGGGATAAAAGTTGACGAGATCAACCCATTGAAAACTATCGCTAGTAGTAAAGGAAGAGATAAAACTAATAATCTAGTCTAGAGATAGAGAAAAGAATTTATCTAGAAATTAAGCAAGTTGACTCAAACTCCTAAAATGAAAATACTTCATAAGGTAAGTGAGACAATCACTCCAATGAAAGCAATAGATTTATATATAACAGAAGATCTCTACAAATCTAGGGGGATTTCTCTACAAATTTGGGAGGAGTTCTCTACAACTTCTTTACGCACAGACTCCACCACTCATGCTGACACCAAATGAACCCTCTCAATGGAGGCATCATGTTCAACCTTGAGAAATTCTAAATTCCTCCACTTATCTTCTGAACGTCTTTTAAAATGATACCCTCTTTGTAGGGCTTGAGTAATGACTAAGAAATTGGTCTCAAAACCAGTTTTATTTTCTTTTTTATCACCACTTTTGCACTGTGGTTGTTGTATTGAGATATTTGTTAGGAAATCCCACCCCTTAGCATATATCATTTTTTATTTTAATGAAGTTTGATTGTTTAGAAAAAAAAAAAAAATTTGATGGTTTTTAGGTTATCTACTTTAGTTTTTTTAATAAAAGTTTCAATTTATTTATTTTTTTTAAACAAATAGATTTTTATATTTTATTTAGGTGCTTTAGGCTTAACCACCTTTTATAATTTACTAAACATATTATTTTTTCTATAAAAGAATTTTTAGGTTGAGATTAGGTAGTGAGGTGATCTCAAATATTATGTGAATAGTAATGAACAAATAATAATAAAATATTGAATAGTAGTGAAGTATTCTGAAACTGTTGAATGAGAAGAATAAGAATACTCTACTACCCAAACTAACCCTTAAACTGTTGAATGCACTTCTAATCTTCCAAACTCAAAATCAATCAGGCATATAATTATCTAATTTACAAAAACTTTATTTATAAGTCGGACGTTTATACTAAATACATCACATAGTCAGTATAAAAGACATAAAAATAGTAAATACTTTTATTTTCTTCTTATGGTTGTTCTTGTTTTGCAAGAACTGTTGTGTTTACACCCCAATTTATCAGCAACATAACTATAAACTTATTCTTTAACCTCAATATATCGAGTGCTTGAAAGGGTTTTTAAACATACTTATTGCATATTCATAGTTAAAACATAATAACAAAGGAAAGTGTGAAGTCGTTGGTTTTAGCTTGACGAAAGAGTTGAAGTGGTGGATCTAAATGGACAATTATAACGATTAATTAGATACATTATAAATATATATATTTAAAAACAATAAAATTTAAAATGAAAGAAGACATTTATCTCATATGAGATGAGACAATAGTAGCTCATGACAATAACACTTTTGACAACGTTTGATCGAATTTAATAAATTCTCTCTTTAAAAAAAAAAAAAAAAATTCTAAACATTTGAAAAGAAAAACTGGTTAAATATTTTCATTGCCACTGAGCACGTGGTGACGTTAAAATGCTAGTATTAAAAAGGTCTTATTTATTTTCAAGATCAAAATTTAAAATTTTAAAAATTTTTCATTTCATTATTATAATTTTTTTAAATTTTTATATAAAATATAATAAATAATTCAATTTTTTTAAATTTTAAAATAAATATAATATTAAAAATTATATTTTAACAATATTTTATTTAATTTTATAATTTTAATCACATCTCGAACGAGCCACACATACGAGAGTACACGAAAGATATCCTTACACCGCGTATCAAGAGAAAATAAATCTCTGGTTCAAAAAAAAAAAAAAATCTCCTTCTCCCTACTGTAGTCCTCTGCTTTAAATACTTTCTCGCACCCCCCTCGCATTCCCTCCTGAACCAAATTCCCGCAAGACCGGTTATCTTCCTTTTGCACTTCGTTTCACCCCCGGCGCACGTTATTCTCCACGGCACCGCTCGGAGAGAGAGAGATAGAGGGAGTTTAAACGATAAAGAAAGAAGTAGAGAAGAGTGTTATTTCGGAAATGGCGTTGGCGAGGGTAGATCTGGACGGGAACCCGATAAAGCCGATGACGATATGCATGATCGGTGCCGGAGGGTTCATTGGGTCCCACCTTTGCGAGAAGCTGATGGCGGAGACGCCGCACAAGGTTCTTGCCCTCGACGTCTACAACGACAAGATCAAGCACCTCCTCGAGCCCGCCGGCTCGCATCCCTGGTCCGATCGTATCCAGTTCCACCGCCTCAACATCAAGAACGACTCCCGTCTCGAAGGCCTCATTAAGATGGCAGATCTGGTCCCCATTCCCACTCCCTCTTTTACTCTCTCTTTTTTTTTTTCCTACATTTCAATCCCATATCTTGCAAATTCTTGTTTAATTTCGTTTTTCATGAATTTCTTTTTTGAAACTTTTGTTTGCATTTGTCGTAGACGATAAATCTGGCTGCGATTTGTACTCCTGCGGACTACAACACGCGCCCACTCGACACGATTTACAGCAATTTCATCGATGCGCTCCCTGTGGTACGCGTCGATTGAGATATGGGAACGTGCATGTTCTCGGCGCGGTTCTTTGTTTTTTCCTGTTTTCCTAATCAGTTGGCATTGATTTGTCGTTGGTACTTTGTTACTTTTACGATGATTTGGTTGTTATAGTGGTAGGATTTGATTGAAGGTGATGTTCGTGATTTGATTAGGTTAAGTACTGCTCAGAGAACAGCAAGCGTCTCATTCACTTTTCTACTTGTGAGGTGTATGGGAAAACGATTGGGAGCTTCCTTCCTAAAGATAGCCCTCTTCGTCAGGTAGCCTCTCGCTTTCTTTTTTATGAAATTGCTTTTAAGCTAGGCACTTCTCGGATATAATTGGGATCTATGATTTTCTCTTACTAATTTTGTGTGCGAAAATCTTCCTTGTGTAACTCAGCTAGTTTGACGTTCAGCATTGCTTTTTTTTTTTTTATAAATCCGACAGTGACATCAAGATTTGAAAAGATCTGTGTAGTAGTGGCTGATTATCAACATTGTGAACACAATAGTTAAGGCTAATAATTAGAACAGCTGCCAATGACTGGGTAGAGGTCTTCTGTGGTGGTAGTAATCGAAGGTCTTTTTGTTAGCTTGTCTATTTGTCCATTATATATTTTATGTAAAGAATGTTATATATACAAAAGCCTGATCTATGCTTTTTGTATCGAAACCATAGAATTTCAGCAGATCTCTTTTAGCTACCAATTCATTTTTCTTGCGTAGAGACAGATCACTTCCCATAGTCGTAGTGGCCCCCATCTTGTGTGCTTTACATAGTTTTGCTAATGTGTTCTTTGTTTTGTCGATCTGCATCTTGCCAAAAGCATGCTGCTTGTGACTTTTCCCCCTCTTCATTTTGTGGGGGGAGGGGGTTGGGGCTAGTTTGATAGCTGAATGCATTGCATCATTCTTAAGGTGAAAAAGTTAACGTGAAAACATAATGGGGTATTTAATTCCCTCAGGTCGATCTGGTCGGATTAATGTTACAATGTTATCCTGATTTAACGATGGAGGTGTAGCTGTTATTGTGTCACGTTGTTGTTCAGGGTTATTGGCCAAAAATGTGAAGACAAGTCATTTTCATTTCTTTTCTTTATAGAGTTGAAGGGCCTTGGGGGGTAGGGGAACAACGCAAAGATATGTGCTTGGTATTTTGTTGCATCTTTGTATAAAAGGGCATTTGTAAAGAGCGCCAATTAGTTTATCTTATGGGAGCCCATTACAGTTGCTTTATGGATACCTTGACATTTTTGGTTGGTCCAAACAAACATCTCAAAGTTTAAATGCCTAGATATTATCAACCAATAATCCCCTCTTATAGGAAAGAAATATTGGCAACTATCAGATTCATGGTAACATATTGAATTGCTATCCCTGTGTTATTGATCATTAATAAAATGATCTTGTAAATTGAATCCTTTTAGTATTTTGTTTCTTATTCTCCTTGTTTGCCATGAGCTGAGTCTTTGTCTCTAATCTGTTATAGGATCCTGAATATTATGTTCTTAAAGAAGATGCCTCCCCGTGCATTTTTGGTTCTATTGAGAAGCAGAGATGGTCCTATGCATGTGCAAAGCAATTGATTGAGAGGCTGATTTATGGTTAGCTATATTTTCCATGACCTGGCTACTTTTCAATCGGTTTGAGCAATGTATATTTCTGACTCTTCTTATTAAATGCAGCTGAGGGTGCAGAGAATGGTCTCGATTTTGCAATTGTGAGGCCCTTTAACTGGATTGGACCCAGAATGGATTTCATACCTGGAATCGATGGTCCTAGTGAGGGTGTTCCAAGGGTTCTGGCGTGCTTTAGTAATGTATGATATGTTTCTGTCGCATTTTTGTCTCCATTATCTTTCAAGGGGGAAGGAAGGTCCACTCATTTCATTTGTTATTTGCTGTAATTATGCCGTCTTTTCTTCTCAATGCAGAATCTCCTGCGTCATGAGCCACTCAAGCTTGTGGATGGTGGCGAATCCCAGAGAACCTTCATTTATATAAAGGATGCAATCGAAGCTGTTTTGCTGATGATTGTGAGTCCAATATACATTGTCTTAAATTTATTTGGCATATAAAAAAGGTGGCTGAGTGGTGTATTTTTCTCCCTTTCAGGAAAATCCAGCTAGAGCCAATGGTCAAATATTGAATGTTGGCAACCCTAACAATGAAGTTACAGTTAGGCAGCTTGCTGAAATGATGATTGAGGTGAAGGGTTGTGTCAGATACATATATAAATATATTCTCTTCCTGATGAAAATACGTTAGTGGTTTTTCATGCTTTTTTATTTTTGGGAATTAAAAGTTAAGTATCGGCAATGTGCAGGTCTATTCAAAAGTAAGCGGGGAACCATCTCTGGAAGCACCTACTGTCGATGTGAGCTCTCAAGAATTTTATGGTGTGGGATATGATGATAGCGACAAGAGAATTCCCGACATGACCATAATCAATAGGCAACTGGGTATATTGACTGTATTCTTCTCTTTTTCTCTTATAAAAAGCATTGAGATTTAGGAGCATTGTGACAGAAGGTAATGGGTTATAAATTCCAGGTTGGAACCCCAAGACTTCTTTGTGGGACTTGCTTGAATCAACACTCACCTATCAACATAGGACATATGCCGAGGCCGTTAAGCAGGCCATTGCAAAACCAGCTGCCAACTAAAAGCAAAATGGTGTTTGGTGGCACTTTTAAGAAGTGGATTCTTTCTTTAGGTTGCTGCTGTTTGCAGGTGTTACCATTCTTTCCAAGTCCATCATAATATAATATATATGATTCGCATATACGCTACATTTTTTTTTCTCTCTTTCAATAGCTGAAGTAGATGAGGAATGTGTGTTGGATGGAGAAGAACTTAGAATTGTTATGAACATTTTAATCATACTACTACTACTGTAATTGTCAGTAAAAGGTTGGCTACGGAATGCTGCTAGGGGCCATTATACAAGGAAAGCTGCTTGCTGTTTTGCACTTCCTCTAGGGGGTAATGATTGTCGTTCCCCTAATTTGTCACTCTAAGGATGTGTTGTATTATTTTGTTTGACCCTCTCCGGCTCATGTTTCTTCATTTACTATTTATTAAATTTTACGCAATCAATCACTTCTTTTGGTTGCCTTACACTATTAGCGTTATTTTGTTGAGGGACAAGGTTTGGTTGGTTAATGAAATGGAAAAATTATCACCAACAATTAATTTGGGTTTTAGCAATTAATCATATATCTGGTGCGCTTATTAATGAAGTCGGTAAGCCCTGTTTGGTTGTTGGACTGCATTGAGATCAACTCAGTTCAGTTTAATTTTAAGCTGAGTTTAACATTTAAATACCGAACTCTCAAATCACTAAACTCATCTCAACTCAAAAGTTTTTTACACAGGGGATTTACAATCTTTTTCAACTCAACACCTCTTTGCACGCATGATTTACAATTTTTTTCAAATTTTCATAAATATATTTAAATTCATTTTAATATTCAAATACATTTAAATTCATCAAATGGACTTTACAAAACTTACTCCACAATTTTAACTCACTATTATTTATATCTTAACTCAGCTCATAATCTAAAAGCAGCCTAAATTACTTGCTTTGCTAGAATAAATTGTTACTCTTATGAGTATGGACTCTCCTATCAAAATCTCCTTCAAAAACAAGTTTTTCTTGAGGTCATGTTTGGATGATGAAATGATCTTAATTTATCTTATCTAATAATTATAATTTTTTAAAAATTTTAAAAAAAATATAATATCAATTTAACTTCTTTTAATTTCAAAATAAAAATTATATTAAAAAATTATATTTTAATAATATTTTAATCAATTTTCAACTCTAATCTCAACTTAACTAACTCTCCAAAACTCCCTTAATGTCTCCAAAATGAAAGAACAAAAATTCACCCCTTAAGCAACTCTAGAGATTCCCAAATCCCTTATCTTTGTCCCTCCCAAATCAACAAAAGCAACTTGTAAATACATCATCAACCCCGACAACAACTTTCTTTTTTCCTTAACTTATGGGTGCATAATACGTAGGGCTGCACACGGTTTGGTCTGGTTCGGTCTGGCGATGGACCAAAAGTTTTTGGTCCATAAATTGGACCGGACCAGACCGGACCGAACACCCAAGGGGACTGGACCGGACCGGTAGCTTTCGGTCCGGTCCGATCCATTCGGTCCGGCCTCTTTTTTTTTTTTTAATAAATCAATTAATAAAAAAAATAATTTACAATACTAAATTAAACTAAGTGACTTATTAATGTGGATTATATAACAAACTCAATAAAAAAAATATTTTATATGGTCAATAATAATAAATTAGATAAAAATTACATTATTAATGATGTTAATTATTACTTTATTACTAACTTAAAGTATGTTAATGCATAATGAGTCATATACAACTTTTAACATTTTGTATATGAAGCAATAAGCATGAATAATTTAATTATCCATACATATTATATCCATAATTAAGAAAGATACATAGTTAACATACTATTATAAATAAGAATAAAATATTTAATTATATATACTATTATAAATTTATAAATTATACATATATTATAATTTATACTATAACACTTAATACTTAATAATATTAGTAATACATTAAAGAATATATTAATACATTGATATTAAATATATATAGTGATAGACTTATAATGATTAGTATAAATTATAATTATATAATAGTATTAGTATAAAGTATTAAACTATTAGTAATACAGTGTAGCTATATATTAGTAATATTAGTATAAGTATAGCTATAGTATAATTTATGATTCTAATACTATGTCATTATAGTATAACTATATAATAGTATTAGTATAAAGTATTAGACTATTAGTAATATAGTATAGGCTATAGCTATATATTAGTAATATTAGTATAAGTATAATTATATAAGTATAACTATAATCTATACTTAATAGTTATAACTATGCTAAATCATTATAACTTATACTAATATATAATATAGTTATAATAAATCACTATAATATGGTATAACTAAACTAATATAACTATTAGTATAACTATATAATAGTATTAGTATAAGTATAATTGTATAAGTATAACTATAATCTATAGTTAATAGTTATAACTATGCTAAATCATTATAACTTATACTAATATATAATATAGTTATATTAAATCACTATAATATAGTATAACTAAACTAATATAACTATTAGTATAACTATATAATAGTATTAGTATAAAGTATTAGACTATTAGTAATATAGTATAGACTATAGCTATATATTAGTAATATTAGTATAAGTATAATTGTATAACTATAATCTATAGTCTATACTTATAACTATACTAAATCATTATAACTTATACTAATATATAATATAGTTATAACTCATAATAAATCACTATAATATAGTATAACTAAACTAATATAACAACTAATATAACCATTAGTATAACTATATAAATATATAATAGTATTAATAGTCTATACTTAATTATAATATAGTATAATTATATATAAAAAACATATAGAATATATTCGGTCTGGTCCGGTCCGGTCTGATCCGAAAAACAACCGGACCGTGGACTGGACCGAATTCATTCGGTCCAAAAAAAATTGGACCGGTCCGGTCCAAAATGACTGGTCCGGTCCCGTTTTCTCGGTCCGAACCGACCGATACTCACCCCTAGTAACACGCCATAAAGAAATGTAGGAAGAGAGAAGAAGATATGAACTTTTCTTAGAAGTATGGGTGTAAATTTAAATCAGAAAACCGGTTCGGTTTTGAATCGGTCCGGTTCGATACCGGTTTTTATATCTCATAAACCAGCCGGAACTGGTCCGGTTCCAGTTTTGAAATTTTCGGACCAGACTGAACCGGTTGATAAAATATATATAAAAAATAATATTTTATATATAAGTTTTATACAAAATTAAAATTATACAAAATATTTTATATATATTAATATATAAGTTTTATATATAATTTATAATTATATGTGAAATTTATATATAATATAATTATATTTCATATATGAAATAATTTCATATTATAATTTATAAATTATAACATAAATGTTAATCTTAAATATGAACATTTGTAATTTTTTTGATCATATGCTATTAATATAATTATATATAAGATAATGTTATTATAAAATAAAAGTTTAATCTTAAAAATGAAAATGTAATTGATCATGTATTATATAGCCATACTAATATAAAGTTATACTAATAGTATAATATTTATACTATTAGTCTAATATTATACTAATGTCAAATTTACATTTAAAAAAAATCAGAAAATCGGACTGGACCGGACCGAAAATCGGTAAAACCGGAAGTACCAGTTTAGGATGGTAACCAGTGCGTAATCAGTCTTGAAAAATATAAAACTGGTCATACTGGTTCGGTCCAAGATTTTGTCCAAAACCGGACTGGATCGGATAAGTTACACCCCTACTTAGAAGTTTTGCATAATTCTTACAAACTGCACGAGGTGTTCATATATCATATTCCTCCTACAGTTACGGGATACATGTCACGCATTGGGGTGAGCATCAGTCGGTCCAGACCGAGAAAGTCGGACCGAACCGGTCATTTTGGACCGAACCGGACAGGACCAAATTTCCGGTCCAATTTTTTTTGGACTGAATGAATTCGGTCTGGTTCACAGTTCGGTTGTTTTTCGGACCGGACCGAACCGAATGTAATTTTATATACTTTTTATATATTTTTTTATATATAATTATACTATATTATAATTAAGTATAGACTATTAATACTATTATATATTTATATAGTTATACTAATGGTTATATTAGTTGTTATATTACTAATATATAGCTATAGCCTATACTATATTACTAATAGTCTAATACTTTATACTAATACTATTATATAATTATAATTTATACTAATCATGATTCATAATAACTAATCATTATAAGTCTATCACTATCTATATTTAGTATCAATGTATTAATATATTCTTTAATGTATTACTAATATTATTTAAGTATTAAGTGTTATAGTATAAATTATAATATATATANTTCTTTAATGTATTACTAATATTATTAAGTATTAAGCGTTATAGTATAAATTATAATATATGTATAATTTATAAATTTATAATAGTATGTATAATTAAATATTTTATTCTTATTTGTAGTAGTATGTTAAGTATGTATCTTTCTTAATTATGGATATAATATGTATGGATAATTAAATTATTCATGCTTATTGCTTGTGCTTCATATACAAAATGTTAAAAGTTGTACATGGCTCATTATGCATTAACATACTTTAAGTTAGTAATAAAGTAATAATTAACATCATCAATAATATAATTTTTATCTAATTTATTATCATTGAGCATATAAAATATTTTTTTATTGAGTTTGTTATATAATCCACATTAATAAGTCACTTAGTTTAATTTAGTATTGTAAATAATTTTTTTATTAATTGATTAAAAAAAAAAAAAAAGAGGTTGGACCGGATCGGACTGGACCAATAGCTACCGTTCGGTCCGATCCCCTTAGGTATTTGGTCCGGTCCAATTGATGGACTGAAAACCTTCGGTTTATCGCGGGACCGGACCGGATTGTGTACACACCTAGTCACGCATAAAACTAACGTAGTAGACATGACTAGATAGTGGGCCACACGGGCTCATAACTATATGGACTTTTAAAAGGAGAAAAATATTATTCTAAGGCCTTTACATTACACATCATCTACATGTCATAATTTGATTTGTAATATTTAAATTTTAAAATTTATCTTCTATTTATACTATGTAGATGGTGTGTGGTGTAGAAACTTAAAATAGAAATATGGGCTTACTACTGGATGGACTTGGAAAAGAAATGGACTATAAAAGAAGATAGTGGCAATCTGTATTCATTGGCCCTGTGGGCCGAGGCCGAGACCGAGACAGTTTTGACACAATGAATTTTTAAAAATATAATAACTCCTTAAAAGCACGCACGGTGGGACTCGAACCCACAATCTTCCGTTTAGAAGACGGGCGCCTTATCCATTAGGCCACGAGCGCCTTCCCTCAGTAAAAGTAATACATCTTTTAGTTGACTATGGTGAATATACCTACTCAGGAAAAAAGGAGAAATAGAAAAGATAAATTAATAAAAATAAAGTTTCTTGAGTACCCTTAACTCGGTGCACTCAATTCCGAGTTCAAGTACCAGTTGCAGAATTCACCTGTCCTAGATGAAAATGCAGTCAAATATACACTCTATTTATAGAAAATAAAATATAATATATAAGAAGATAGAGAAGAGAGAAAGAGGAAAAGAGGCTTTGAGGACTACATCTTTACTTTCTCAATTATTATTGAATACAAGACAGACATCCTTATTTATAGAGAAATTACATTAAGATAAGATAAGGTAAACATTATAACAATCAAATCAAAATAATATTAAATCAAAGTGATTTGATAATTATGAAAATCAAACAAATATAATATCAAATCAAATTATTGATATTATCTTCAACACTATTGACATATCATGCATATTTGTAAACTTTGCAGTAGTTGGTAGCCGTTAATGATCTGATAGAGGAATTTCCATTTACTGCTTTTAATATTTTAATTGAAGATATATACATATACATACATATATATATATATATATATTCTAACCAACATACGATTATTTGGTTTAACCTGCTCTCTTGACTTTCCAGGCTAAGATGGTGGAGTTTTCAAAAGTTCAACGACCATTGTCCATTATTCAAATAAGAGTAAGACATGATATATCAATTGGTATGAAAGCTCAAATGAATGGATTTCCTAATTCTAGAACAGGTGTGTGGATAATATGAATAATAGACGTGAATGGAATAATGAATTGTGCAGACTAATATATATCTTTCTTCATCTTAGAGGTTGGTGTGGAGCTGTTAGGCTGTGGGGCTTTGGTGGAATCGAGTCTGAGGGCCCTTTCTCGTTTCTTTCATTGTTTTTCCAATTGATATTTGAAAGGGTTGAGGATGTCATTCTGTTGGTGGGATCCCTAATTTTAGTACATTTAGGCTAAGTTTGGATGTTGAGTTGAGTTGAGTTTAGTTGAGCTGAATTGAGTTTTTTATAAATAATAGTGAGTTGAAATGGTGGAGTGAGTTTTGTAGAGTCTACCTATGATGAGTTTAAATGTATTTGGATGTTAAAATGAGTTTAGATATATTTATGGAAAGTTGAAAAAAGTTATGAGTCCCATGTGTAAAGAAGTGTTAAATTAGAAAATATTGTAGGCTTTACGTGTAAAGAGATTTTTAGTTGAGATGAGTTTAATAATTTGAGAATTGGGTGCTTGGATATTAAGCTTAAAATTAGACTGAACTGAATTGATCTCAATTGATTCTATCAACCAAACGGGGCTTTAAGCAGTCCAAAAAACACAAACATAAACGTAAAATAAAGCCTGAGTAGGTTGATATTTAAAAATAAGGTGATATTCTAACATACCGATCACACATATACCGGCTGTTAATATGGAAGAAGGACTCGAAAGTATGACATTGGTGAAATATAGATTGATCACCGGGATACCGACGCTGTATCTGTCGGACTCATATTGCAGAAAAGCTCTAATTTCCGTATGGTGAGAAGTTTCTTGTGCTAGATGTATAACAAATGACTGGTACAGAGTTGCAGATCAGCTTTCATGCATCCCACACATGTTGCATGATGGGAATATCATGTAGATTTTATAACCTTTAGTGTTGTTCGTATAAGAATTTTGGCCCTGCACTCTACTTTATTTAATTAAATATTCTACGTGTTGGGCTCACTCGTTGAAGATGAGTTTGGTCCACAAGTGATGTAAGTGTTAAGATATAAAAATAAAATCAATCTCTTTCCATCAGCTTAAACTTTTGGGATAAATGGTGATTTTACATGAATCCCATACAAGCATTAAATTAATCTTAATTGGATGTGCGATGGAACTGCATATTGGATCATGAAGTTAGTGCTTAAGACCTATTCATTCTGGGGATACACAAAACATAATATCATTTATTTTTCTCACATATACTTGACCTCTCACTTCTTTGGGTCATCCTATGATGATGATAAATGCATGTTTTTATTGAAATTAGAGGCAGTTTACATATGTAAGATGGAATAGACAAGCACTATATATACACTTTCCATGTCAAAAACTCCCTCAATTGAGTAATACAGTAGATATTCAAGAAGATAGTGGCTGCTTTTGCAGATGTGAAACGAGCACCAACCTCAGGTATTCCTCCATTTACTTTGTTTTCGCCTTACCAAACCTTTTATCCTCTTTTAAATTTTCAATGCCAAGTAATATTTGAAGCTAATTACATAAGAAATTGACCAAAACAACATGGGTGCTCACGGATAAGGGGTGTCCCCTTCTAGATGCCGGGGGGCGAATTGGTCCCCCACGATTGTCCACCCCACCTTGCCCAACACTCACCCACAACGAAAAACAACCGGAAAAATGCCAAAAAAATAAAAAACCACAACAAATCCACATAATCACATATCCATCCGTAACAAATTGGAAAGCAACAAAAAAGACCCAAAACAACCTAAACAATAACATATATGAGCAAAGAACCACAACCACGCTTCAAGAAGGAGGAGAAAAAAAGTGGAGGAGGAAGAGGAGGAGGAGAAGAAGGGGGGGAGGAGGAGGAGGAAAAGGAGAAGAAGAATAGGAGAGGATACTCGACAGAGAACGAGAGCAATCGTGCTGACGAGAGAGAGAGAGAGAGAGAGAGAGGAGAAGAATAGGAGAGGATACTCGACAAAGAACGGGGGCGATTGTGCGGGGGAGAAAGAGAGGTTAGGTTTTAACTGAAACTTATTCTTGCAACGACGTTGTTTTATTAAAAAAAATATATTTTTCTTTAATATATAATATATATGTATATATATGGGTTGGGCCGAGTGGACAGGGTAAACCTCGGGCCAACATGGGTCCGGCCCAACCCAAGCCCCGCCCCCAACTCCTAGCTCTGCCCGTACGCCCCCGTCTGAGAATAAGGGTTCCAACTCTAGCCAGGTGGATGCCGAACAGGGTGGGGCTAGGTGGCAGGTGGTGCTGCCCCGCCACCCAATCCTACAAAACAATATCAAGCTTACTTAATTACAAGTTAGATTTAACATTTAGAGCCAATAAATGATGTTTTTTCACACAAATTTCCAAGAACATTATGAAACTATGATGTGGGGAAGTGTCCAATTACAAAGACAAAAAAATAAGGAGGGGGGGCCAAAATCCAAATAGGCTTCAAGAATTAATAAAAGTTGGTGAAACTTTCTATCGTTGATTATCAAGAGGACAAAGGAGAGGCCACCCCCATAATGCACAGCCATTTTGAAGAGTTTTTAGACGTACAATGATAGCAAACATCTACAAACGGCAAAAGGAAAAAGACAAATGTTGTAATTGTAATTTGGGCCCAAACTTTTGTCATGCTTTCTCTAGACTCCATTGGAAAGAAGATATGATTCTCCATCGCTTCTGTTGATTAAAGCTCTGCATTTATTATAGCAGTACTGGTGGAAGACAGTTTTTTTTGTTTTTGTTTTTCCTTCTCTTCAAAAGGTAAACTTCATTAATAAAATGTTCTTAATACAGATGGACTGAAAGAATAAATACATACTAATTAATAAAAAATTATGGAGGTGGATATTTATCGGTGTGAAAATCCAAGAGACATGTAAGAATTTTGATCATAACCATGAAATTTGAAGAAGAGATATTTAAAAAATATAATTCATAAATTGACGTTATTAAATATAATATATTAATTTTATAATCTAATGTATTGTATTTAATTATATTAGTTTATAAGATTATATATATAAATAATTTCTTTCTAAACCAACTCTTTTTAATTTCGTGTATGCTGCTGCAGGCAAAATTCAAATATTGTATTTGACAACAGCTAGAGGTGTTCTCTTGAAATTATAAAAAACAACACGCATTTGTTGCAAGAGCATCGCATCCCATTTTCTAAAATAAGTAAATCATTTTAAAAAATATCAAACATATATCATTCTTTAAATCTTTATAGACTCCAATAAAATATTATTTTTTATTCTTTGTCAATACTTTTAATTATTTTTTTATTTGGTTTTCAGTTTTGGAAAAACATCAATCGTTCCTACATTTGCTTTTACCTCTTCCTTTTGTTATTGCATGATGTGGCGATTTAGAAATGATATGCCGAATCAAATGAGGCCACGCATGATTTTTTAAAATAAACTAAATATTCTTAAAAATAAATAATATTTTTATTAAAATTTTATTTTATTATTCAAAAAACTTTTTAAGAAATCAGAAAAAAAGGAAACCATGGTAGCCACCACTGGTGGGGTTTTATTTTAAGTTTTCCAAAAATATAAAAATAATTTTTTATTAGAAAACATAATATTTCTAGTTTTTTAACTTTTTTTTAAATGACATGTGACACTCTTTGATTGGACCTAATCTCATTTTAGAGCAGTAAAGATTTTTCAAGTAAAGAATCGGGATATAAGAGCCTATTCATCTTCATTCAACCTAGAGCATTGGCATTGGCTTCTTTAAAAGTCGAATCAAATGTAAAATATAGTTTATTTCTTCCAAACACAGCTGCATTAGATTAGCCAAAAGATAAATTGGAAACTTTAAGCTACAATAAAACTTTTTTTTTCTTCATATTTGAAGTGTTATTGCTCACCAACCAAATGTATTTTTTTATTCCGATTTAATTCCACAACCGTCTTTTTTATTTTTCGTGTACAAGTACCAATACAGGTAAACAAGTACTTGACATATGGTGATGAGTGAGAGTCATTGAATATGGCAAGCAATAATTATGGTAAACAAGTAATATATGATGAGGCCGGAAACAAATTAGTTGGAAAATAATAATTTAAGTATCAAATTAAATCATTAATGTACATATGGTTAGTGTAATTATAGAATATGAAAAAAAATTAAAAGATTATTATTAAAAAAATATTATTATATTATTATTTTGATGAATCTAATGGCTAATTCAACGTGAAGTTATGGATATTGAGGTTTTAGATTTATAAAAAATATTTACTTTTCATCAAATTTTGAAGATGATTTTGATGAAGCTAATGTCAATACTCTAAGATTTTTCCTTCCCAATCTCTAGTAATAGCATCGAGAATAATGAAATAATGCTATTATGTCTTTTCAATTTGTCCCCTCATTTTGACTGCTCATTAATTAATTTATTTTTTTGAAATTTTTTTCTTTAATAGTTAAGGAAGTGACTATTAATATATTGGCATTTTTATTTTTAAAAAATATTTAAAAATGTTTAAAAATATTTTTTTAAAAAAAGTATAATTTGCATTAAGAGACATACCAAGTAGACAAATTGAGGAGTCATAGCACAATCCCTATCTGCTTATCAATTGCAATATCCCACTTAATCTTGACAAGGTGCCTCCCATACACAACATTCCTTTATATTCTTAAACAAATAAATAAGTTTGGTCCGTAAATTTTAACACACTATTTATTGTGGCCCTTTATATTTATAAAAAAAAAAAAAAGTAAAAAAGTAATACTTTTTTTATGTAAGTTGATATTGATATGATAATATCAACAGTATATTTGTTACATTAACTATATATTTAATAGACAATAAATAAATTTGCAAACAAATATATTCAATCTTCTATTGTCAAATAATTATTGTCACTTTGCTAGTTCGAAACTTTCGACAAAAAAAGCCTTTGAACGCCTCCGAGTTCCTTTAGAGCCCGTTTCTCTCTCGTTGCCAACAACAAGAACACAACATCTCGTTGCTAACTTTTTCTTCCACCCTTCATCCAGCTGAATGCTCTGTACTTCGGTTAGCTAGCCACATTTTATTTTATTAATTTCTCTCCTTCTAGGCCTTTTTTTTTCCCCATGTTTTTCATTGTTGCTTAAATCTACTTCTTACTGTTACACATGCCACACCTCACTGTAACCCTTTCCTCACTATCTTCTCTCCAATGATCCAAATCCTGACTCCATCTCGCGGTGTGTGGGCCTCATGGACACCACACATCTCTCCCAAATATCTCTAAAAGCTTAGCTTTCTAACTTCACACCGACCCATGCACCTACTCACCCTGTCCTTTTGGAAAACCATAATGCGAGAACCATAATGAGAGAATAGCAAAAGGAGAGTAAAGAGTAGAGAAAAATAATCATATAATACAAAATTTACATGATTCAATAATATGTCTAGGTCTACGGAATTGTAGATAATTTTTATTCAGTAGGAATATGAAGTACACAGTGAAAAATACAAGTTTCTCACTCCTCTCAAACTCTCCCTCTCTCTCTAAAGTTTTTCATACGTGTCATTACTTTCTCTATTGTTTAACAACATATATACATGCAAGGCGCTATGAAAACCTAAGGCAGTAAGTTTTTTGAATATTCGCTCGAGTGTGACTTGAGTAAAGTTTCTATATGGTATTTGCTAGAGTGCCAAGTCGAGCGAGACTCGAGCGGACTCTCAAGTTGAACTTCGCTCAAGTTTATTGTCAATCGCTTGTTGAGTGAACTTTTTGTCTAGACTTCGCTCGAGCCCACTATAGAGCGAGCTCTCTGTTTGGGCTTCAATGGAGCGATATTTCAAGTAAACTCTCAGGTTGCCTCAACTCGAGTATAAAACCATGCTCTAGACTCAACATGTATGCCTCCTAGTCACTATTCCAACCTTCTATTCCCAGCCACCACATCCATGTACGTGTACCATACACGCCAATGTTGGCACACATGGCCGCCAATGTTGCCACACTTCCTCCTCCAAATCAAGTCCTCAACCCTACATTGTCTCCCACACATTCTGTCCATCCTATGTTATGTTTTCTATTTGTTTGCTTTTTGTGTAGGTGTTTGAAAGTTTGATTTGTCGACGTTTGCGAGTTTAACTCTCCCATCACTTTTCGAAATCAGGCAGGTTCCTTTTGCTAGGAAACGGTTTTTGTCCATATACCGTATATAAGAATGCAAAATGTAACGTAGAAATAAAAATCTAATCGAGTAATGATACTAAATATTGATCTAATTTCGTGGTTGTTTATCATGAAGACAGTTGATGAAGCAATCCATTGATCAGAATGTGAAACCTCTATTGCAAGAAGATGAGCAAACCGTGAAATTAGATCAGTATTTACTATCATTACTCGACTAGATTTTTATTTCTACGTTATATCATATATATTGAGTTTTTGTTGGCATTCTCATCCCCCCTTATTAGAATATTACTTTTATATATTATTTTTTTATAAAAAAAATATTATAATTATAAAGAGATTATATAAAATAATCTTATAAATTGATTTGACTTGACATAATTTATTAAATTATAAAATAAATCTAACGAATTATATAAAATCATGTCAATCTAAAAATTAATTTTTATATAATTTATTAGCAAACGTATCATTACTTTTCTTTTTCTTTTTTTTCATTTAGTAATGAAATTATCTTCTTTGAGAGATTAAAAAACAAAAATGCCTAATTGCTGTCGCCAACTTTAAAGAGTAGAGATGGACAGTTAATACTGACCAGTAGTAGTTCCACGGTGGCAGTGGCCAGTGGGTCCAATACTCCACTGGCTCCTCTCCTTATTACAACCAATCCATGGCTTTCCCCCATTGTTTTTCTTTCCTATTAAATCTTATTTAGCTTCTGAGTTATTTGACTCATTTCTGTTTCTTTCCCTTCAAGAGTCCTCTTGCTCCCCGTTCTCTGTTCCAATCAATCTAAACCCACGCGGTTTCTAACCATGATTGCACCAACGTGTTTGACAAAAAGCGTGAGACAAACATCATTCCTCGGCCGGTTCCTTATAATTACCTATCATTCCTCGGCCGGCTGAAACCCCTACACGGCTGCATGCCCCTTTCCTCTGGCCCCGTCCCTTACACGCCCACTTTTGTTTAAAAAAGAGAGCGCTTTACCGTCTTGTGCTTATTTATCTATAAACCCTGTTTTACGTTACACCCACCATCGTTAAACACGCTTTTTGCTTCGCCGGTTGACGTCGTGATCCGTGCATTCTTTTTCTGTGGCACCAACGAATCCCAAAAGAATTGTTTTTCCTGTTGTTTGGTTTATTATTTTGATGGGCATGCAAACCTCCTAGCTGTAAAGGCCCACTGTTGCCGACACTGCCCCAGTTGACTGAGTGGGACTCGGTTTCTGTTCTGTTCCTTGTTGGCATCTTTGTTTCCTTTTTTTATTGGAAGAATAATTTCTAGGTCTCCAACCAGAAATGAAGAATTGGACTTGGTAGAGAGAGAGAGAGAGAGGGTCTCTCCTTCCGCTCAGCCATGGCTCCCGCAAGGAAGGTTTCTGAGTTTCGTCGCGAAGGCAATGACTGGTATTCACACTTACAAACTTACTTCTCATAAGCTTTTGATTGGTAACTATATCTGATAATTTTCCGTATAGTCTAATTCTTGTTAATCCTCCTTTATTGGGTCCTTGAATTTAGAATTCATAACAGCCTTGTGGCCGAAATCAAGTAACACGACAAGTTATGGCTACAAAAATTTATTACCGGTTTTGTTAGACAAGATCCTTGGAAGAATAGAAAGAAGAAAATACTTGATTTTTTGTGTGATAATTGGTGAATTTCATGGTCTTGGCAGGTTCTGCACTTCTGGATTGCCTAGCGATATTACTGTTGTGGTTGAGGGTGTAAACTTCCATTTGCACAAGGTATCCCTACCCCTTTGCTTTTATGGGCATTTGTAAGAAAATTTATCTTGTTTCCGTTGCATATATTTATGTCTATTGATCGTTTCCTGATTCCCTAACTTCTTTGGTATATCTGCTTAAGTTTTAGTCTTTCTTGCTAATTATTCTGACTGAGTTCCGATGATGAAATATTGAATATTGATCCCATTTTAAACACTTCTTTTGTTTCACCTTTATATATATTAGGGAAATTCTGAAAATGTAGAGAAGTTTACGTTCTTGTTAAGGTGGGATTTAAGAATAGTCTCTCTTATACAGCTATCTCTGTTTGAGTTGAAGTTTTACACCACAAGCGACATAATTATTTGAAGCTTTTGTTGAAATTGAATCCTGGGGAGGGCCTTCTACCTGATTTGTATTAGAACCTGCTTTGTTTCGTTGTGTTGGTTTTGTCATATAATCCCTCCAACTCAATTTCTCATTATTTGGCTCTTATCACTTTTGGGTCTGGGAGTCTCCAGGAGCAATTATGGAATGCGCATCAGTGCATGGCAGTAATTATTTCCATCAAAGACCGAATTGATTCGTGTATGTGTGTCGCATCTCTCAGCATAAGTTGCCTTAAAGTGGTCCTGTTATAGTGCTAAGCCTGACTCCACATTTAAAAGAATATTTTCTGACCTTTATATGGTAATTTGGTGGCACATCATATTTTTTTTGAAAAATTGGTAAATTATGTATTATAGATTTTAAGGGCTAAGAGATCACTAGGGGCTGAAAATTCTTAAATTAACTCTTTAAATAAGGTAGAAAAATTAAATTAGAAGTTATTCTATCTTCCTCTATGTTAAAAGTTGCAATCCACTATCCGAAAACTGAGTTCTTTACTTCATTTTCAACCTGCCAAATTTTCATGAAAATCAACTCTTACGAAGTAGCTTGTGTTACTTCTCAATTTCTCCTCTGTGAGGTCTAGTTTCCATCCGTTGTCTCTTGGAATCCATATGAGTCCTGGATCTTTTACTTGGACTTAACTCATAAAAGACTTGGGATGGATAATCAGGTTATGAATTGGGCAACTATGCCATTTGGTTTTCTGCAATGACTATAGTTATTATGCACAATGGAATACTTTTGGTATGGAATCAATTATCCCCCCCCCCCCCCCAACACACACACACAAAAAAAAAGTCTTGCCATGGGGATGAATGTACTTCCCTTTATTGCTACTGATGTAAACATTGATTTTATAACCGATTTAAGCTTTAAAGTTGGGTTTTTATTAAATAAGACGCTCAAGACTATCTCGGTCAAACTCAAGTTTGACTTGGTTTGTTTATTAAATGAACTGCTCGTTATGATTGATTATTATTTTTTGACTTATAAAAAAAAAATGATTGATTATTATTTTTTTATAAGAAAATAAGAGAGACTTCTGAGGGAAAAGCCAGCGATTTAACCAATTCCGTGTAGAGAAACTTCCGAGGGTGTGGTGCACAAGACCGGGGTTTACTCTGCAGGGGTGAGTTCGAAGGGCCCTGCGTTGGAGAGGTTCCCCGACATCCCAAAAAAAAAAAAAAAAAAAAAAAAAAAAAAAAGAGAAAAGAAAAGAAAATAAGAGTTTTATTGATGAGAAATAGGCATAGCTCAAGTACACGGGACATATACAAGAGCAACACCTAGGCATGACTGACCAGAGATACAGGAAATCATAAACATTTAGACTATTGAAATCTATTACAATCAACCAATGGAGTAAAGTGTTAAAAACAAGAACTCTAATCTCATCCATTAAACGATACAACTCATATAAAGCTCGGCTCGACTTGTATAACTTAGGAAAATTTCATGTTTATTATTTACTTATAAAAAAAATTCATGTTTATTATTTTATAACATTATTTTAATTTTACAACGAGACTATTTGAAGTATTTTAAAAGATAAGAGAAATCAAGTTCCTAATATTTTGTATGTGTTGCTTGAGGTCATATGAATATAATCATTGGCATTTCTATATATAGATAGTTACCAAATTCTAAATTTGTATATTAAACTTTGTAAATAAAGTTTTAAGATATGATGTAAATAATCTATTTTGTTAAAATTAAGTAGCTCGTGAATAAGCTTGAATTTGCTCGAATAATAATTGAGTTATTTATAAACAGAAAATGTAACTTGGTAATAAGCCCTTGTTCGACTCATTTGTGAATAAAAATTAAATGAACAAGGCTTGACCACCCACTACACGTATGAACTCAGCTCATTTAGACTCCTACCTTAAGGCTATAAGCTTTACTCATAAAAAAAAACCTGTTTGAGCTGTAAAATGCTGGAGTAGCTTAGTTCAATCTACTTTACATATACATGTACATGTGTATACATATTCAGTTTCTTTTTGTTCATGTTTGATGCGTGCACTTGCTTTTATGAGTTTCAGTTTTTTTTTTTTTTTTTTTTTTTTTTTTTGGGGGGGGGGGGGGGATGAGAGGGAAAGCGCAAAGGACATTCAGATCCATGCAGATTAGTGGTTCACAGTTAGTTGTAGGCAGGATGACTGCTTTGAATTGTCACGTTTTTCCATGAGGTCAATGCAGATTGGTGTCACACAGTTGGTCCGTTAGATCCGTGTTTTCAACAACAGGGAGATCTTGGTTAAGTGATTCTGCTCTCTAGATTTAAGTTGTAGAGGTCATTGAAACCTTTTACACAAGCGAGCTTCTTGGTGTAATGGTGATACACCCCATTGATTGGCATATTCTATTTCTTTGACATTTTTTTTGCAGTTAATTTTGTCGTTGTTATTGTATAAAAGTACAATTAAATGTCCTAATCCGTACTGCAGTTGAATCAATTTGCTTGATTCTTCATGTGTTCCTTATTCTTCATTTACAATGTTCTCTTTGTAGCCTATACATTGGTGTTAAGTTGAATTTAGATATGATTATAACCATACGTAATACTCCAGTTTCCTCTCATATCAAAATGTGGGAAGATGGCAAAAATACATGAAGAATCCCAAAGCACCCGTGAGAAGATTTTAACCACAGTGCTGGAAGAATTTCCTGGTGGCCCTGACACTTTCTTGATTGCAGTTAAGTTTTGCTATGGTGTCCGTCTTGAAATGACACCAAGAAACATAGTAATGGTATACTGTGCAGCAGACTATCTTGAAATGACAGATGAGTATGGAGAAGGTAACTTAATATCTAAGTCAGAAAGTTTCTTTCATAAGAATATACTTCGTAACTGGAAAGATTGTATTTTGGCTCTTCAAAGTTCTGAGCCTGTCATGTTAAGGGCTGAAAAGCTCCAGATATTGAGCAAATGTTTTAATGCTCTATCTATGATGGTTTGTACGGATCCTAGTTTGTTTGGATGGCCCATGATGATGTATGGTAGTTTGCAGAGCCCTGGGGGAAGTATCTTATGGAATGGAATAAACACAGGGGCAAGAATTAGAAGCTCAGAATCTGACTGGTGGTTTGAAGACATCTCATATCTTAGTGTTGGTTTGTTTGTGAGACTTATTAAGACAATGGAAGGAAGAGGTATAAGACCTGAAAACCTAGCTGGTGCAGCAATGTACTATGCCAGAAAATATCTACCTGGTCTAGGCCGATGGCAGGGTGGACAAAGTGGCAAAACCAGGACAGTTGCAAGTTTTAGCTTGACACCTGCAGCAGTGGATCAAAAAGATCTATTGGAAAGCATTGAGAAGCTTCTGCCAGCAAAGAAGGGCAAATCCTTTTGCCGTTTTTTACTGGGACTTCTTCGTGTTACATTGATATTGGGTGTCACTCATACATGCAAGGACTCTTTAGAGAAGAGAATAGGAATGCAATTAGAACTGGCAACTCTTGATGCTCTTCTGATTCCAACTTATTCTGATTCTGATACATTATATAATACTGACTGTGTTGAACGGATCATCCATCATTTTATGTCTTCCGAGTCATTTATAACATCATTTTCTCCATCATCATTTGACCTGGAAACCTCACCATCATCTGGGCCATTAAGAAAAGTTGCAAAGTTGATAGACAGCTATATTGCAGAGGTTGCTTCTGATGTGAATCTGAAGCCAGGAAAGATCCGCTCTATTGCTCAGGCCCTCCCAGAATCTTCAAGACCTTTGCATGATGGGCTATACAGAGCACTGGATATATATTTCAAGGTTTGGTTTTACTGCACCAACTATAAAAGTAGAAACTTATCCTAAATTTTGAGGTTTATAACTGCTAATAACATTATGCAGGCGCACCCTTGGCTTTCTGAGAAGGAGAAGGAAGAACTCTGCAATGTCATTGACTACCAGAAACTATCCATTGATGCCTGTGCTCATGCATCCCAAAATGAAAGGCTGCCACTTAGAGTTGTTCTTCAAGTTCTGTTTTTTGAGCAAATGCAGCTAAGAACAGCGCTAGCTGGTTGTCTCCATGTACTGGACACTGAAAGTGCCCCTGCAGGTCCTTTGACTGTCCCAGGTGACACGGCGGGCCAGATTGTACAGAGGGATGGTTGGGTAACAGTAGTACGTGAGAACCGGGTTTTAAAGGTTGATATGGAAAGGATGAGGTCTAGAGTTGGGGAACTTGAGGAAGAATTTAGTAAAATAAAGCAAGAGATGAAAAAGGTGACAAAATCACATAGTACCCTTAGTTCTCCTCGTTTGGTTGCAAAGAAAATTGGATGCAAGCTTGTTCCAGGATCCTCGGATGCTCAACCGGATACTGTTGAAAGCACTGGACCCACTCCAAGACCTTCACTTGAGCAGTTGCGTTTTTCACGCAATTCCAGACACCGGAAAAGCTTCTCTTTGTTTTGAAGGCATTAGCAAGGAAGCTGATTATAACTAGTCAGAGAAGAAAAGCAAGGAAGCTGAGATGATGGGATTTTCATACATAGAGGCTCTTTGGTCCTGAATGTGCGAGGGAAAGGGAAGGAAAATGTTAAAATTTGCTTCTGTTTTTTAGCATTTTTTTAACTGATTGAGCATTTTCCTTTTCTTTCCTCCGTTTGAATCTGGCACTATTTTCAAAAGGGCAGTTGAAAAGAGATCCACTCTTTCACCACAGAATTGTTTCTTGAGTGCTTGGCAGTAGACTGTAGAATTGTTTAAAGTTCTCTCACCTTTCATAGGTTAGGGGTCGGTAGGCTCAAAGAATGAACCAGGGAGTCAGGAAGTGAATACTTTGCCATTGAAGATGAAATACTGGTCCCATCTGAAACTTGGACTCATAATGTGGATTCCATAGAAGTAAATATACCAAGTCACAGTTATATATGTTATTTTGTCTTTGTTGCTTACACATTTACAGCACTGTAAATCAAGTTGTAACTCTGTCGAGCATTGGGAAGATAAGTAAAGGTCCGTGTTTTCATTGTCTGAACTTGCAAATGAACCTACTTCTGATTATCTTGTTTACCGTTTGGTGCACCGACAAAAATGATTTTGAAGTGAAGCAGCTGTATGAATATATTGATATATATAAGGACGAGAAGGCTTTTCATAGATTATGGGAACGATGGGCTTCTTCCTAGAAACTTGAGTTGTTTGCAGGGTTTTAGGATGTTTGGAAAACGAGATGTGATGAAAATTTTATGAATAGTAATAAGATGATTTGTGTATAGTAATGAGGTAGTTTGAGTTAAGTATTTTTTAGATTTTAAAAATTGAGAGAAAAAAAATTGAATAAAAAATATTATAAAGTTAAAATATTGTTAAAAGATAATTTTTTTAATATAATTTTTATTTTGAGATTTGAAAATATTGAATTATTTTTTGCTCGAAAGTTTGAGAAAATTGTAATGATTGGTTGAAAATATTTGTGCTTGAATGATGTTTGAAAAGTAAATAAGATGAGATGAGAATTATTTCCAAACATAATTATTGATATCTTTTATTATCATTTTTTCAGATTAGGGGGAGCTCGAGCTGTCAACTTGCCTCGCCTCACCCCAAACGGGAGTGGCTGACCACCCATTCTATCCAACTTTCTTTTTTTCCAATTTAGTATGTATTATTTTTTAGGGTTCATTGTAACATCAGTATAGTAGTTTCACTTTTACAAATTGAGAATTAAGTTTTTTAAATCTTGTAAAATTGATACTCAAACTTTATCTCGCAATAGGCTTTAAGAGGTTATTTATTTATTTATTTATTTATTTATTAATTCAGACATTAATTTTGTAAAACTGGAAAACTTAGGTCTCAATTACAAGAAACATGAAAATTCAAGTACTAATTTTTTATTTAGTAATTTTAGTAAAAATCTATTTAGATACTGACGTTACTCATCAAGGCACACTTCATTTTATAATTGGATGATATTATGTACACAACCATTTAGTATTTTATATCAATATATATATATATATATATATATTGATATGACATTATTTATCAAGTTTTGGATTTATTATTTTAAAAGAAAACTGAACGTAATTTAGTGGTTAAAAAATAGTATCACATCATTCCATTGTAAATATATAATGTACCTCTTTGTTAAAATATTATAGTAAAATTAAATTGGTTGTAGGTTTAACACTTTACTTTTGCATAATCCAATGCCATCTAGATGTTTTTTTCTTAGCATTTTGTGTTGATCAAACCATGAATGTAAATGATAGTTTTTCTTTTTCTTTTTATGAAATATGCTCCACTGTGGTGGCAGATTGTCCCGTTTAGATTCAGAAAGTGTTTATCTCATAACAACTTTCTCAAATTTTCACACAAAATATTATAAACAATTCAAAAATTTTAAATCCTTATTCAATTTTTTCAAATCTTAAAACAATAATAATATTAAAAAATAATATTCTAATAATATTTTTTTCAACTTTTATCTTTCATCTAAAACTATTTCATTTCTGAATCCAAACCAACCCTTAAAGAGCTGATGATGTTGATGAAGATGAAGATGATCATGGTCTTGTGCCATCAATATTGTGTTTGATTTCTACAAAATGGCAAATTGCATGTATCATGTAAAAATCCCCAAGACTTGTTGTCGTTGTACTAATTTAGGAAGAAAAATTCTTTAACCACAAAGAGATTTTACAAAAGTAAACTCACTAAAGAACGTGACTAAATGTAGTATGTTATATTATAAAACTAATTTTATTATAAAGTAGATCTAATGTAATAATATATCATATAAAATTATATTAGTTTGTGAATTTACTTTTGTGAAATATCTGTGTTTGTACTATTGAAATTTGACTACGATCTAACAAATGTTTTTTTAATCCTTTTCTACAAAAGATAAATTAAAAAGTGCAACATACAATGCAACTGTCGCTTTGGCCGAGTGGTTAAGGCGTGTGCCTGCTAAGTACATGGGGTTTCCCCGCGAGAGTTCGAATCTCTCAGGCGACGGTTTGTTGGATTTTCCGCTTTTTCCTTTTCTCCAATTTACTAAGATCTCATTGGACTTACCTGTTTCAGCTCACTGGACTCGGCCCCATTCAATCATAACCCATCCGCCTCTGCTTCGCCTCAAAAACCTCGACAAAACCTTCGTAGAATTTCATTGGAAATTCAACCTTCAGCTACCTGGACTCGACCCCATCCAATCGCCACTCATTCGCCTCGGCCTCCGTACAAAAACCTTGACAAAACCTCCGTCTTTCTCAGACCTCTTTTGAACATTTTTCAGGCCGCTGGCATTTTGACTCGTAGTTTTTTGTACGCGGCCCCGACAACATGTCGCTCTGCTCTCCGAGCTTCAACCTCGCGCGGGTCTGCACCTTGTGGGACGACACCACAGCCAATCCAACGGCGCAATGCCGGATTTTGGGATGCTCGCTGAATCCTAGTCTTGATTCCACGAGTCATCGGCCAAAGATGGTGGCTTTCCGCATTCGAGAACATTATTATCCGGCCCAGAACCGCGGGTTCGGTCTTCGATGCGTCGGGTCGGAGCCCGTGGCGAAGGGGATCACGGGGTCGGAAGAGGGACAAACTGGTGATTTGAAGGAGGAATTCAGGGTGGGGGGTGATTATGAGGCAAATATTGATGGTGGCGGAGGAGATGGTAGTGGTGGTGGAGATTCGTTTGGAAATGGTGGTGATGGAGAAGACGGCCGCGGTGGTGGCGATAACGACGAGGAGAAGGAGTTCGGGCCTATACTGAAGTTTGAGGAGGTGATGAAGGAGACGAAGGTTCGAGGGGTTGAGCTTCCTTCGGATATGTTGGAAGCCGCCAAGACCACTGGAATTCGGCAACTGCTCCTTGAGCGGTATTTGGATTTGCAGGTGCATGTGCGATTAAAGAAAGATTGGGATCTTGATGTGTTTTAAGGCTCTATGATAAAGATTTTTGGATTGAATGGAAAAAACAATACGTAGATTGAATCCAGATTTTCGTTTCTTCAATTTAAAGCTGAATAACTAATATTTGATGTATGTTCATTTTCATGTTTCCAGGGGTCTGCTTGGCCACTAGGCCTTTTGATGAGGTACTGCTCTATGCTTCGTAACCGAATGCTGGCTGATCCTTCGTTTCTTTTCAAAGTTGGGACAGAGGTTTGTCTCGGGTGGATTTTTGTAATTACTCTTTGATGATGTACTGTCTATGTTTCGTGACTGACTGCTGGGTGATCCTTCTTTTCTTTTCAAAGTTGCGACAGAGGTTTTTTTGGGTGGATGTTGTTTTAATTCAAATCAGTAGAATTAAATAATCCTTATAGTTTGTAAAATTGTTTACGCATTAACCCACATTAGAACATTAATCAGTCAGTTGGTGTGTCATCTCGAGCAGTTCTGTGGTCTGATTCTGTTTTTGTGGCATGTGCATCCAGTGCTTGATTGGTGTTTAGGGCTGTAAGCACTTCCGATTGAATGAGTGCATATTTTAGGGTCTTGGAGTTTTTTTCAAGTTTATCGTGTTAATGTAATGAAGAAATTCTTATTATTGATCTCGTGTTATGCAGATAGTCATAGATTCCTGTTGTGCAACATTTGCGGAGGTTCAGAAAAGAGGGAAGGATTTTTGGTCAGAGTTTGAGTTGTATGCTGCAGATCTTTTAGTTGGTGTGGTTGTGGATATTGCTTTGGTTGGTTTGTTAGCACCTTATGTTCGATTTGGCAAGCCATCCACATCGAGAGGTTTATTTGGACGCATACAACATGCTTGTGATGCTCTTCCTAGCAGGTTTTATTGCATACTGGCGCTGTGAAGTTTTCAATTTTATGAGATCCAGCTAAAGTTTATTTCTCTAGTGTTATTCTGGACCTGATTGTTATATGTACAGTATACTTATTTCTTTGGCCCAATTCTCCTTGCTGCTGTGGGCTGGATAAGTTTATATACTAGATCAGTGATTGTTTAGTAGATATAGAGTGCAACCAGTTTAATTTGCTTTGGTTCATATCTTTTATTGAAGGCTTGGGGCAAAAGATTTGGATGGGTGACGGCTGGGGAATTTATTAACAGAAAGGAAGCGTGGTAGTTTGGCTGAAAAAGAAATCATAGGTACCACCACCCCAGGCAGAGTTTGTGAGCTGTGTAGGCTACCATTTCGTGTAATTGCTGTTTAGAAGCTAAGGTGTGGAGTTTATGGGAGAGAGATGATAATAGATAGAAAGCTACTACAATATACTCTAAAGCATAAGTTAGGAAGGAGAGTAGTGTTTTGCACATTCAAGTAGTGAACTGGATGGACTCGTAAAAGAGCACTTGTCCAAGGTCTTAAGATTTTGTCATAACTACTACTTATTNACCCCAGGCAGAGTTTGTGAGCTGTGTAGGCTACCATTTCGTGTAATTGCTGTTTAGAAGCTAAGGTGTGGAGTTTATGGGAGAGAGATGATAATAGATAGAAAGCAACTACAATATACTCTAAAGCATAAGTTAGGAAGGAGAGTAGTGTTTTGCACATTCAAGTAGTGAACTGGATGGACTCGTAAAAGAGCACTTGTCCAAGGTCTTAAGATTTTGTCATAACTACTACTTATTAAAAAAAAAAAATGTTGTCATAACTAAAATGGTTAATCCTGGATGTACTTACCTCTCTGCTTCATTATAATGTGGAAGATCTTATGTTATGGGTTGAAATCTGGAAAAAAAAAAAAAAAACCAAAGATTGAGAGATGGAATCTAATCAACCAACTATGGGACCCACAGAGGCCATGTGGGGCCCTCTAAAATATTTTTCTTTGTGTCTCTTTTGGAGAAAGTTTTGAAATTGCAGTATTTCTCATTGCTCTTCTTGCATGAAGCTTTAGATGATTGCGAGTGCTTCACTCATGGAAAAATATTCCCCTAATGCAGTGTTTTTGAAGCGGAAAGGCCAGGCTGTAGCTTCTCGGCGAAGCAGCGGATTGCCACATACTTCTATAAGGTATCATTTGTAAAATGAGCTTTTTGAATAACTGGAAACTAATTTGTTGCCTTCTGGGCTACTTATAAAAAACAAATTAGTTGCCTTCTGGACTATAATCTTATGGGAAATGCTCCTGCCAGGCAAAAGATGGGGGTTTGAGTTCTTGGCTTTCATTGTGATATCTCCTCGCCAAAACGTATTACTATTATCTTCTATCCCTGATAATATAGTTTGTATATTCTGGATACAGGGTGTATTATATGGATCAGTTGGATTTGGATGTGGTCTCATTGGCCAAGGCATTGCAAATATGATCATGAATGCCAAACGGTATGCTTTTATCAGGATAACTCCTGTATCTTTTTCTGATTCTTTGTCATACCTCAAACTTTGTTGCTTGGTCTACGCTCTATATGAATATGTCGTTACAATACTATGATTTTATGTATCAATAGAAATGTGATAAGAAAGGATTGATTGGGCTTTATCTTCTCCCATTTAAAATTTAAGCAATTATTTCAAAATACATCCTATATTGATGAGACTCTCTCTCTCTCTCTCTCTCTCTCTCTCTAAGATTTCATGTCAATATCTGGCATGAGCAAGTGATCCGTAAACTGCACTTGCATGATGCGGATATTTCTCACTGAGTTTGCTCTTGATTGTTTCTGTAGTTTCTTACACACACAAATGCCACAGCAGTGCTTTCTTTACCACAGCTCATGCTGGCTTTTAGAGATTTTTCCTCTTCCATTATGCGCAGCAGATGTTGCCTCCTCAGAGAAGAAATAGAAAAGGGATATGCACCTAGATTTGAAATTAGATGAATTGCTGTCCCAAAATCTGGAAGCTAGTTTTGTTTACCCTTATGGTTCCTTATTACCAGAATAAGACAAAACCTGTACAAAAGTAGAAGAAGAATGTTTTCAACATGCTTGAAAGCTCAGTTTAACCAATATTTGTAAGACTGGAAACCTTTCTTGGTGACATCTGGAAGATGGTCCAAGACGTCGACCAATTCCTAAACCCGGCTACTAGGTCACCATGGAGATCACATTTTAGATTATATCAAAAAAAATTAGTTACATATGAAGTCATGTCAGTTCGTGAGTTTACTTTTGTGGGATATCTTTGTGCCTATAACACTTCTCAAATCTTGTTCATACAATTTGTTGGAATAGTTGTAGATAGACAAAAAACTATTGACCATAGATCAATATAATTTGAAGTGTTAAAAAATACAAGATGTCAAATGTATTATATGCTTCCACCATTCATACTTCTTCCCACAGAGAAAGTGCATTTGAAAGATATGAATACAACATGTCCCTAAGTGTGTATATGCTAAGAGAAGTGCTACAGGCATATAGAGATATCACAAAAACAAACCCACAAACTGACATGACTTAATATGATACATTAGATCTACTTTACAATAAAAGTAGCTTTAGAATCTAATGTGCTAAATTAAGCCACGCCAGTTTATTGGTTTACTTTTGTAGGATCTCTTTGTGGCTAAAGAATTTCTCATAAGATTTTTACCTTGGGGATTTATTGCAACAATGGAAGTTCTAAGCTCTTCCTTTTTCTAGTTTCTGTTACACCCAAGATGCTTAGGTGTTTCATCTAATGAATGCATGTAGGCTATTAATTTCACTGCCTTTACCCTCGTTCTTTGAAGGAAGTAATAACTTTCCACCTTAATTGTATGCCTGCTCAGGAGTTTAAAGAAATCAGAAGAGCACGTACCCGTGCCTCCTCTTGTGAAAAGTGCTGCTCTTTGGGGTAAGTTTTTCATTTTTTTCATATTCCAATATTTTGTATTATATTTTTGTCCTAACATGACCAAGCTCCAGACAACCATGTCCAGTGGTCTATGTGCTTCTGTGAATGGCTTTCTGTTTTAGTTAGTTGCTCCAAGTATGAAATCATGGTGTTAGGTGTTTTCCATGAGGATGCTCTTTGTTCTTTTTGGCTTTTGCCATCAGTCTATATTTATACCCAAAGAGAGCGTAGATACAGTCATCATCTTGTCTTCTGAAGCTGTATTGTTGTTATAATCTCTTTATTATAATATTTTGAATCTAGATATATGCACTTTTGGCATTATGTTTGGTGTGCTCCTCAACTTATAAAAATGACTTGTCATGTATTTTATAGCAAAACACTTTTCAAGTGTTACCCCATTTTTGGAGGAGAATATACTTCTTCTGGAGCAGCTGATAGCTTGCTCTCTTTTTCAGGTGTGTTTCTTGCTGTGTCTTCCAACACTCGCTATCAAATCATAAATGGACTGGAGCGTCTGGTTGAAGCATCATCTTTGGCGAAGCAGGTTCCACCTGTTGCGATGGCTTTCACCGTAGGCGTGAGATTTGCCAACAATATTTATGGTGGAATGCAGTTTGTAGATTGGGCTAAATGGAGTGGGGTTCAATAGCTCTGCCTGAATCATCTAGATTGGATAAAATGATTTAGAATTTTAAAATATTAAGGGCAGGTTCTTCAAGTTTTGCCATTAGTTCTGGCTAGAAGCTTTCTATTTTAGTTTGGCTTCCTATCTTACAAGGATGATAAGTTATGCTTAAATCATCAAGCAATAAATCTAGCTCTTTTTTTATTTTTATTTTTTTGTGGCCTTCTTTATTACTTTGTTTTCACCTTTTTCTGTTATAATCAATCCTACAAATAGGATCAGAGGCTATAAATTTTTGCCGAACTGTGTGAAATGGCTGAACCTAGTCAGGAAATTTGTCTGAATTATGATAATTAATCATATTCCAGCCTGCTGCATGTATGCTGCTGTGGGCCTGTGACCCCGTATATTAGGGCTGGGCATCCCGGATGCGGGTTTGAAAAACCGGACGGATATCTGTATTTGGATCCGGATATCCGGTTTCAAACCGGAAATTTGGATTTACCTTCTTTTTTATCTTTTTTTTTTTTTTGGTGAGTTTCTGTTTTTAAAAAATAATATGTTCTTACCACTTTTAAAATGCTTTTTTTTTTTTTCTAAAAAAGACTTTAACTTTTTCATCCAAATTTGGACTAATATCTGGATTTTATACCTTGTTTTCTTTAAAATAAATATGTTTTTAACACTTTTAAAATGCTTTTAAAAAAAAAAGACTTTTTAACACTTTTCAAAAGGCTTCTTTATAAGTTTTTATGTTTATTATTTTTTATAGACATTTTTTTAACTTTTTTATTGCCTATTCAAATGATATACCGTGCCAATTAAATTAGCTCCTCATAGCAAGAAAATCACTTGAAATTTTTGAATGGGAGCTGCAAGTCAAGCTATTTTGGAGCACCTTTATTTTGGTCAGAATAACAAGTACATTAAGCTTTCTTTGTTTTTGCAAATAAGATAAGATGAGTTGAGATAAAAGTTGAAAATTTAATAAAATATTATTAAAATATTTTTTTAATATTATTTTTATTTTAGAATTTGAAAATGATGAATTATTTATTTTATTTTATATAAATATTTAAAAAAATTATAATAATTAAATAAAATGAGATGAGAATAGTTTTAAAAACAAACGTGGTCTAAACCAAATAAAAAAGAAAAAAAAAACTAAAAAGCTAAATATGATTCTGCGCTTTAAAAGCAAGTTTCTCTCTCTTTATTATTATTATTTTTTTCTCTCTGAAATTAATTAAAAAGTGGGTATCTTCGTGCTGATTAGCAATGCCTGTCCCTGGCATAACATTCACGTTGAATTGGCATGCCAGGAGGCCCACAACTGCCATGATAGCATCTCGTTACCACTCTGCAACCACAATGCCCTACATGATGCCAAAAGCCATTTCAGATTGCGAATAGCAACAACACCAAGTATTGGAGTACATGAAAGAAACGCAAGCATACTTTTTGTCTGTTGCCATCACCTTGAGTGCCAATAGACACCACTAACAACATAGTCAGTCAGCCACTGAAGGACAGCCTCACTCGCCACCATTTATAAAATCAACATACCATTTACAACTACTCAATTGGTAAACAAATGAAATGACCCATGGGCTAAGTGACCCGATGAATCTGCTTAATGTTTTAATCTCAAAAGAATTTTATTAAACTAAGCTAAAAAATTGACGGGAATATGTACTTATTTTTATTGTAAAATAAATCTAACGTATCATATAAAGTACCGTCAACTCGTAGATTTATTTAAAATCTCTTTATGATTGCAACACTCTTTGTGAGATAATGATTGAATAATAATAGTTATATTCCTTAAACTTTTAAGATAAAAGGGAATGTAGTTAGGAAAAGAGAGATGAAATTTTATTAAAAATAATTGAGAGTCGATCGGACTAGTTTGAATTCAAAATCTATCTTAACTCAACTGATCTCATCATTACAATTTTATTAAGTTTTCATATAAAATATAAATAATTCAATTTTTTCAAATTTTGAAATAATAATAATATTATAATAATATTTTATTATATTAGTCACAAACCATCTCAACTCATTTCAAAATTCAAACCACCCATTAAAGCTTCGTTTGTTTTTATAAATAAAATGTGATAAAAATTGAAAGTTGAATAAAATATTATTAGAATATTTTTTTAATATTAATTTTATTTTAAAATTTAAAAAAATTAAATTATTTATTATATTTTATATAAAAATTTAAAAAAATTATAACAATTAAATGAGCTAAAATAAAAAGAAAATTTTTATAAAAGTGACGAGGCCTAACAAGCGAAGCGATTTAATAATAGCAAAAATAAATGACAAAAAGACAGAAAAAGTAATAGATGGAAAAGGAAAATGAACGGCAATTGGAATTTTATGGGAGGCGTGGTAAATAAAAGTCGTCTCCGTGCTCTTTGTGACGGCTTTTCCAATTA
>QEOT01001837.1:0-12089 GCA_003123785.1 Pterocarya stenoptera
TATTACATTGTCCAAGATTAGGGCTATAATCGAGCCGAGCTGAGCCGATCTTTGGCTTGCCAAGCTCAGCTCGACTTAAAATACTCGAGCTCGAAATTTTTTTTAATCTTTGTTCGAGTTCAACTGGATAAGCTAAACTCACAACTCCAGCTCAAGCTCGAGCTCTTCCCACAAACGAGTTCGAGTTGAGCCAAGCTCAAGCTTGAGCTTGAGCTTGAATTGTTTATTTTTTTTAATTTATTGAATAAGATTTAATAATTAATAAATAAATAAATAAAAAATTTAATGTTCAATTTATACAACTAACAAGTAGAACCTCTATTGAATTATAAAATTTTTAAAAATTTAAAAATTATTAATATCTAACTAGTTGATATTTATCTAAAATAACAATATATTATATACCTACATATATTATTAATACATACACTTAATATGATAACATATATTTATTTCATATATGGTTCCCACATACTAGTATATGAAATTATTAAATTTTATAGACTAATTATTATACAAATTATAAATTATACCTATGAAGTATATTCACTGTATAGACTTGAGTAATTAGATTACATATTATATATTTAATTATAGAAATTGTATACTTATATTATTAGCTAATACATATATATATGTATATATACATAGGTGTATGTATATATTTATCAATATATAAATGAGTTTTAATCAAGTTGAGTTCTAGCCGAGTTGAGTGAAGTTTGTCGGGTATGTGTCATTTACAAATCGAGTGGGTATCTACTTTCACGAACGAGCTTTTTTTTTTCACAAGTAGATTTTGATTTGAGTTTAACTGAGCGAGTAACGAGTGTGCTATCGAACAGACTGGTTCATTTACAGCCCTATCCAAGATCAACCTACCTAGGATCAAGGCACTCTGATTTTTTAGCAATGATCTTATCGAGTACCAACTTAAGTCTATTTGCAAGGGTCTTTGAAATTAGCTTGTACAAAACATTGCACAAGCTAATTGATCTGTAGTCACCAACCTTCTTAGGCTCAGAAACTTTTGGTACACAACTAAAATTGATGGACTTTTCAAGCACACCCCCATTCAAAAAACTCAGCACAGCAGCACACTCCTTACCCTCTACTATATGCCAATAGGTTTGATAAAAACATGCCCCAAACCCATCAAGGCCAGGGGCTTTCAAGGGACCCATCTACTTAAAGGCTGCCACTTCATCCCTTGTGAAAGGCTTTTCCAATTCCTCATTCATCTGCTCAGAGACTCGAATCCCAATGGATTGTACCCTTTCTGTCACCTGATTACAAGAAGGAGCTTCTATTTTATAAACCTTAGTATAGTATTGCCTAAAAGCCTCCTCAACCTCCTCATTCCCTTCTTTCAATTCTGAAGCAGCATCCACAACTGGGGTGATTTAGTTCTTCTTTCTTCTCTGCTTAACACAAGCATGAAAAAAATTTGTGTTTTTATCTCCTAAGGAATACTAATTCCTTTTTGCCCTTTGTCTCCACCTTATATCCTCCTTCTCCAATAACAAACCCACCTCTTGTTGCAATCTGTGAAGTTATGCAGAATTGTGAGGCCCCTGTCCATCTTGTAGCTCCTTTATTCTCTTGTATAACTTTTCAATATCATGACATCTTCGAACATCCCTTCCTCTGAAGGTACTACTCAATTTACCACTACACACCCTCAAAATCTTCTAAACACACACAAGAGGTTCCCTACCAATCTGAGAAGTATCAACCCAAGCTTTTCTAATCAACTCTTCACACTCATCCTCCCTTATCCAACTTGCCTCAAACTTAATGCATTCATTTTTAACCACATATCTGTCCAACCTTTCCTTTGTAAAAGTGTGGTATGAATGGTTGTCACTCCAAGCGAAAGGGTTACCAATCATTCCCACATCCACCAGTTTGTTTACTTCTAAAGCTTCTCTGAAACTCGATATCAACTTCTCCTCTCTTCTATTACCTCCCCATTTCTCATGATGTGATAGCAGCTCATTGAAATCCACAACTACACACCAAGCCCCTCCATCAGGTGGATTCAATAGCTTGAGAAGCTCCCATGACTGCCACCTCTTACTTGCATCAGGGTGTCCGTAGAACCCAGTAAAAAACTAGCTTCCTTGATCCCCTCCTTTAACAGAGGCACTAATATGCCACTGTGAATAACTCTCTGCTACTATATCATCCTCCATCACCCAAAACAAGGCCGGACCATCTTTTATTCCCAATGGATTAATTGCCAAACACCCTTCATCCCCAACATCCTTTTTAATTTTTCAATAGTAGCTACTTTTATTAGTGTTTCACTGAGAAACACAATTTTAGGCCTCATATTCTTCACCAAAAGGTAAAGATCCCGAACTATCTGAGAGTTCCCAAACCTTCGGCAGTTCCAACATAGAATATTCATAATGCTAGGTGGTGCCGCACAACAGCCACCACCCTTAGTCTGCCATCACATACCATAACATCACTCCTTCTCATTTTCTTCCCTTTCACTTGCATATCACCATCTTCCCCCACAACCTCAGTACCTCTTCTCACCCCAGAATTTGAGCTAGAAAACTTACTTGACTCAAGCCTAGCTCTAGCCCTTCTCTTCCATTTCGTGAAGATCTTGCACAAACATGGGTCGACTCAACATCATAATCTTTCAATCAACAAATTATTCTTCTACACAACAGTCTGTACATCATTAAAATCACCCGTTTCTCTCTTTTTCCTATCCCTTTTTGCTCTCCAACCTTAACTGCTCCTTTTCTAGTTTGAGGTAAAGCTCTAAGCCAAACACCATATTGGCCTGCATTCCCCTCATTCTTCTTACAACCATCATTTCCATGGACAATTCTTCCACAACTAAAGCATAATCTAGGTAACTTTTCATATTGAAAAGGTACTCAGTTTTTCCTTCCATCCACAACAATAGTCCTACCTCGAGCTACAGGTCTTCTCAGAGCACATTCCACCTTCACCCTCAGGCACCTCCCCCAAGCCGAGCCATCCTCCTACACATCAACCTCCATAACCTTCTCCATCGAACTCCCAATTAATACCCCCATCTACTTATTCATGTAACTCAAAGGCAGATTTAGCATTTGCACCCATATATAAGCATGATCGAAATCAAACAAACTAGGTTGCATTCCACCATCAAAATCAAGCAACACAAATAAGTAACTGTCAAACAACCATGGACAGCCATTGAGAACTGTAAACGTATCTCGCCGATTAACAAAGGTAATCACAAAACAATTACCTCCAATTTCTTGAAATTCAAGAGGCTTTCCAACCTTCCAAAATTTCTCCATCATAGATCGAACATTTTCCTTCCCAATCCTACGCTCCGAGATTATCTTCCCCACTAGACTTCTTTCCCCCTTTAGTTCCATCGAACCGCACACTTATTTCCCAATCTCAATCGGACAATCCTCCTTATCGTTCAGCTTCAATCTCCTCCACGTTTATGATATAGAGTAATGATAGGTATAAATTCAAAATAAACAAGCCGGCCTTTTGTAAAATTGTGGGTGTTGCTAAAAAAGAAAAGTTTTTTCTAAACATTTTCATGATGGGATCCACTTTTTTAAAAATAGACTGCACGAAATTTATCTTTTGAGTCTTATACTAATCATTTTTATATGACATATCTTAGTACAATTTTTTTTGAAGGTGACATATCTTAGTACAATTTGAGTTTGCAAATAGAGGTTTTTTTTTAATAAGAAATATATATTTATATTTATATATAGTTTTATACTAGTAACAATTCATATGGGTGTGTTTACTGTTTACTGTGTACCATTAACTAGTAAATAACCGTCCTGAAAAAAAAAATTGTAAATAAACGTAATATTTGCAGAAAAATGAAATTTGCAGTAAACGAAACAACGGAACCAAAATTTCAAAAAACGGCAAGTAATTCCAACGGTCCGAAATTTTGTCGAAAACTCCAAACTTTTCAAAGGGCTATTTGAGTACTCTGCATTTCCTCGACGCCTCTCATATGTGTTTCATCTTCTTCACCCACGCATAGGGAGAGGGAGAGAGAGAGAGAGATTGCTTCGTGTACGAAGCTTTTCCTTACGCGACTCAGAGACCAAAGATTTTTCCCTGTTTTCTTTCTTCTTGGTAATTCTTTTCTGGCACCCATCTGGTACTCCTCAGCTCTTTGTTTGTTTTCTTCTGATTCTTTTCCCAGATGTCCATCTTTCTTCCTTGTCATACGTTTCTTTTCTTGCTTTCTTTGGTAGCGGAGAAAAAGGGGGAATGGCTGTTTTAGTTGTATTCAATGGTACATCTTTTTCTTTTGCACACCAATGCGATGCAGCAGTGCCATTTCTAATTCTCCTTTCTTCTCTCTCTCTCTCTCTGCTTTGGATCTTTACTTCTCTGTCATTGCCTTTCAGAAAAGTTATTTAGTGTGGCATATGGTTTTTGATTCACATTGCTGCGTCTATCCTAAGTATGCTAGACATCGTCTACGAAAAGGCCAAATTCTATCTCTGCCATGCTTTATTCGTATTGGCATGATTTGAGTAAAAATCTGTCAAATTCCATGTTTACTTCTGGTACATCCGGGTTTTCTTTCTTATAATAATTAAAAGTTCAAAGTACTTATCGAAGGAAAAAAATTGAGTAGACATGTGTGATGGCATTCTGGGTGTCGCTCCAAGCTGTTCGCCGTTAAGGGTCTTTTGCATTTTCACGTGAAGACCACGTTATATGAAGTCAATTGTGGGATTTACAAAATTATCCTATAATATCATTCTTTCAGATTAGAGCATAGTTCAACCATCAGAGAAAACACCTTTCTTACTGAATGAAAAATTCCAGGTTTCTCGGTACAACACTTGAATGAAAGGCAGGTTCTTTTGATTTAGAGACCTTGAACGAAGCAATATTCATGTTGGTATAGGAATCTTATTTTGCTGTCACAATGTTGGATTTTTGAAGTCGCCTGCCGATAGGGTTTTAAGTAAAAAACGGCGGATTTTGGGTTTCCATCTTCTTCTAGTTATAACTAACCCATTTGATTCAGATAACGAATCTGATGCTAAGCCTGCAAGATGAACTGCTCCGGAACATGTGCTGATAACCCCAAATTCTAATACCAACCCTTTTGACGAGGAGGACGATGATGATGGAAGAGAAGGGCCTTCTTCATCGTCATCCTCGTATTCTAGTTCTGCAGTGGCAAGAGATATATAGAAATAATTTTCGTGATTCGGGAGGATTGCAAAAATAGAGTGTCAAGAACTGGAGAATTATGCTATGTACAAGGTTGGGGAGAACACAGAGACGGTTAACAACTGCCTGAAGATTGCAAAGGACAACAGGGATGGTTTGTGATGTGGGGGTTAATGTAATCGAACCTTTTTTATATCCTGCCCATCTTTGACTTTGATTATGTACTTTCTTGAAGATGGTAGAAATTTATAATTTGAAGTACAACACTTGAGAACCTTTTGCAATTCGTTTCTCGGGGGAAAAGCTGGTTTGCATAGCAAATTGACTGAACTAAATTTATGGTTGCATATGATTTCAAAGAACGTGGGTGTGAGGTTGTGCATGCGTGGCTGGCTGTGTGATTGTGTACGTCTGCGGGGGAGGGGCGTGTGTGCATTTGGTTGTGGGTGTGGGTGTGCATGCATGTGCATGGGTTTATGTTCGTGTGTGCGTGCGTGTGTTTGGTTGTGTATGTGAGGGTGGGTGTCTGGTTGTGTGCTTATGCGGGCAAGCGTGTGTGTGTGGGCGGCAGGCAGGTGTGTGTTTGGTTGTGGGTGCGTGTGTGCGTATGGGTATGGGTGCGCGTGTGTATGAGTATGGGTATGAGTGTGCATGCAAGTGCAGGAGTGCGTATTCGTGTTCATGGGTGGGTAAGTGTCCATATTTATTAGCGTGTGCGCGTAATTGTTTGCATGTTTGTAGTATTTTGATTGAAACTGTACGTAGGAGGAACTCAACCTGGACATCTACAAGTTCTACAAGCATGCAAAGGTATGTCTTACATTTCAAGTGCTTTCTCATTTTCTCTCTATTTATCTTTATGAGTATTATTTATTTTCTTAAAACAATATCTTGGAAGAACTCCAATTAGTTGTCAATCTTTATAGGTATTTTTTTTTAACCATATATGCACTACTTTGCAAGGCAGTTGCATTATTGTTTTGTTAGTATTTTGCACTACTGACAATATCTATGACAAGGAATATATCTTTTGGCATTTTTTCCATCATAAAAGAAGGTGCATGAATTTTACTGTAAAAATTGCATCCAAAATTAGAATGGCTTCAATAATGTGTAATTTAGTTATCAATGTTTACTTTTAAAATTATGTTTCTTTTTAGTATAACGTACTCTCTGCTTCAATAACTTTGCATTTACTAGGGAATATTTATATTTATATTAATAACCTAAGAATTATAATTTTTCCTACATTTTCTCATCTTCTCATATTCCCCGCCATTGTCTTCGTTATCAGCTTCTTCTTCTTCTTCTTCTTCTTCAACTCCTTCCTCTACTTCTCCTCCTCCTCCTTCCTCCTTCTTCCTCCTCCTCCTCCCTCCTCCCTCCTTCCTCTTCCTCCTACTCCTACTCCTACTCCTACTCTAACTCCCTTCTCACTTGTCTACACATTCTCTCCATCTTCTTCTCATCCTTCCACCACCTCTTCATCATCATTTTGCTTTCGCTTTGGGTGCGTATGGGTGTGAGTGCATGTGCAGGGATGTGTGTTCGTGTGCGTGCGGGTGGGTGGGGACTGTGCGTGCTTGTTCACGTCTGCGTGTGGTTGTGTGTGGTATTTGATTGAAATTGTATGCAGGAGAAACTCAACTTGGATATCTACAAGTTCTACAAGCATGCAAAGGTATTGCGTCAGTGCTTTCTCATTTTCTATCTCTATTTATCTTTATGTGTTATTTATTCGGTTGAAACTTTATCTTGGAGGAACTCCAATGAGTTGTAATCAAACTCTAGACGTGCTTTTTTTAATACAAGTAATACTCTCCTTCTTCCATCATATAAGAAGGTGCATGAATTTCGCTAGAGTAGTCATGTCTGACATTCTATGGCTTTCAATAAGGTATAATTTATTTATCAATGTTGTTTTTGAAATTATGTTCTTTTTGGCATAACGTAGTTTGCTTCAATAATTTTTCATTTACTTGAGAACGTTTATATTTATGTTATTAATCTAAAAATTCTAATTTTTTCTTCATTTTGCTCATCTTCTCCCATTTTCCACTGTCGTCATCATCATCTTTTTCTTATTCTCCTCTACTTTCCTCTACTTCTTCAGCTTTAGCTTCTCCTCCTCCTCCTTCGATAACGAAGCCTACTCTTACTCTTAGACCTACTCCAACTCCCTTCTCCCTTTTATTCCCCTTTTCCTACTCTTCATCTTCTTCTCGTCCGTCCTCTACTTCTTCTCCTATTGCTTCTGGCTCCTCCTCTTCCTCCTACTTCTACTCTTGCTCATACTCCTACTCCATCTCCCTACTTGAACTCCATATATCTCTCTTCTTTGCCTTATCCTCATCTTGATCTCATATTCTTCGTCTAATTCGTCATCTTTCTCTCTTATNCTCATCCTCTACTTCTTCTCCTATTGCTTCTGGCTCCTCCTCTTCCTCCTACTTCTACTCTTGCTCATACTCCTACTCCATCTCCCTACTTGAACTCCATATATCTCTCTNTCCGTCCTCTACTTCTTCTCCTATTGCTTCTGGCTCCTCCTCTTCCTCCTACTTCTACTCTTGCTCATACTCCTACTCCATCTCCCTACTTGAACTCCATATATCTCTCTTCTTTGCCTTATCCTCATCTTGATCTCATATTCTTCGTCTAATTCGTCATCTTTCTCTCTTATGCCTTCTTTACCTTCTTTTCTACTCATATTCTTTCTTCTCCGTTCATTTATTTTCTATCGATCCTCGAAAGCTTTCTTGTTCTTCTTCTCAACTTATTCTTGGATTTTATCATTTAGATAGATAGATCTAGGAATTTTACTTTGGCTTTGGGTGTGGGTGTGGGCGCATGTACAGGGGTGCATGTGTGCGTGCGTGTAGGTCGATGGGTGAGTGTGCATGCTTGTTTGCGTGTGCATGTGGTTGTGTATGTGTGTGTGGTATTTGATTGAAAATACATGTAGGAGGAACTCAGCTTGGACATCCTACAAGTTCAACAAGCATGCAAAGGAATAGCCTATTACTATTTAGCAGTGCTTCATCCTTTTGTCTCTCTATTTATCTTTAAGTGTATTGTTTACTCATTTGAAACTATATCTTGGAGGAACTCCAAATAGTGGTCACCAGGAGGTATAGGTGTTTTTTTTTTAACACATCTACACTATTTTGCAAAGCAATTACTTTTTTTGTTTGTTTTTTTGCATTACAAACAATATATATGACAAGGAACACATTTTTTTACTTTTGTTCCATCATATAAGAAGTTTCGTGCATAACTTTTACTGTAGCAGTCACATCCAACACTCTGATGGCTTCAGGTACAATTTATTTATCAATGTTTACTTTTAAAATTATGTTCTATTTAGTATAACGTACTCATTGTTTCAGTAATTTTTCATTTGAAATATTTAAGATTATATAATTAACCTAAAAATTATAAATTTTTTCCTTTATTTTTTTCATCTTCTCTCCCATTCTTAGTTGCCGTCATCGTCGTCATTTTCTTCTACTCCTTCATTTACTTCTTCTCGTTATGCTTCTGCTTTTCCTCCTCCTCCTCCTTACTCTTTTACGCATTCTCTTGATCTTCTTCTCATCCTTCCACCACCTCCTCCCCTCCTCCTTCTTGTACTCCGACTCCTACTCCAATTCCGACTATTACTCCAACTCCCTTCTCACTCTTCTATGCATCTTCATCTTCTCATCCTTCAAACACCTCCGCCTCCTCCCCCTCCTCCTCTACCTCCTCCTACACCTACTCCTAACTCCTACTCCTACTCCGACTCCCTTCCCACTCTTCTATGCATTCTCTTCTTCTTTTTCCTCCTTTTCCTCGTACTCTAACTCCAACTCTTACTCCTATTCTAACTTCCTTCTCACTCTTTTACACATTCTCTTGATCTTCTTCTCATCCTTCTACCACCACCTCATCCAACTCATACTCCTGCTTAACCTCCCTACCCTCATTTCTTCACATTCTCCTCTTCCTCTCCATTTTGCTTTGGTTTTGGGTGCATGTATGGGTGTGAGTGCATGTGTGGGGTGTGTGTTTGGGTATGTGTGGGTGGGTGGGTGAGTGTGTGTGCTTGTTCGCATGTGCGTGTGCTTGTGCTTGGGTGTGTTATTCGATTGAAATTGTATGTAGGAGGAACTCAATTGGACATCTACAAGTTCTAATGCAAAGGTATTGTTGTGTCTTACTTTTTACTATTGCTTTCTCATTTCCTATCTGTATTTATCCTTATGTGTTATTTATTCGGTTGAAACTTTATCTTGGAGGAACTCCAATTAGTTGTAATCAAGCTCTAGATGTGCTTTTTTCTACAAGGCAATTGCTTTTTTTTTTTCCCCTCCATTACAGACAATAATGACAAGGAACATATTTTTTGGCATTTGTTCAAATCATATAAGAAGGTGCGTGAATTTTGCTAGAGTAGTTGCGTCCAACATTCCATTGGCTTCAATAAGGTATAATTTGTTTTTATCAATGTTATTTTTTGTCATCGTCATCTTCTTATTCTCTTCCTCCCATGACTTCTTCAACTTCAGCTTCACCTCCTCCTTCAACTGCGACGCCTACACTTACTCCTACACCTACATCGACTCCGACTTCCTTCTCCGTCTTATTCGCCCTCTTCTTCTCTTCATTTTCTTCTCGTACTGCTTCTGGCTCCTTTCCTCCTCCTCCTTCAACTGTTGTTACCCCTACTTCTACTCCTGCTCATACTCCTACTCCAACTCCATATTGTCTCTTCTTCACCTTCTCCTCATCTTCATCTCCTTCTCCTCATCTTCATCTCTCATCTTCTTGGTCTAATTCATCCTCTTTCTCTCTTATGCCTTTTTTACCTTCTTTTCTACTCGTATTCTTCTCTTCTCCTTTCCTTTATTTTCTCTCAATCCTCATAAGCTTTCTTGTTCTTCTTTTCAACTAATTCTTGAGTTTTTATTTTTATTTTTATTTAGATAGATAGATAGAGGAAATTGGCTTTGGCTTTGGGTGTGGGTGTGGTTGTGTATTAGTGTGTTGTATTCAATTGAAACTATAGGTAGGAGGAACTCAGTTTGGACATCTACAAGTACTACAAGAATGCAAAGGTATTGTCTATTACTATTTAGCAATGCTTTTTCATTTTCTCTCTCTATTTATCTTTATGTGTATTATTTACTCCGTTGAAACTTTATCTTGGAGGAACTCCAATTAATGGTCACCAGGCTACATAGGTTTTTTTTTTTTAGCACATGTACACTATTTTGCAAAGCCATTACTTTTTTTTTTTTTTTTTTTTTTTTTTTTTTTGGCATTATAGACAATATACATATTTCTTGACTTTCGTTTCATCATATAAGAAGTCTAGTGCATGAACTTTACTGTAGCAGTCGCGTCTATCATTCTGATGGCTTCAATAAGGTACAATTTATTTATCAATGTTTACTTTTAAAATTATGTTATTTTTTTAGTATAACGTAGTCATTGCTTTTGTAATTTTCCATTTGAACTATTTAAGATTATTTTATTAACCTAAAAATTAGAAATTTTTTCCTTCATTCTTTTCATCTTCATTCCCATTCTCCGTCGTCATCGTCGCCTTCATTTTCGTCATCTTCTTTTTTCTACTTCCTTTACTTCTTCTCGTTCTGCTTCTGCTTCTCATCTTCCTCTTTCCTCCTCCTACTCCTACTCCAAATCCAACTCCAATTCAAACTCTGACTTCAACTTCGACTCTGACTGCTACACTTACTCCAACTCCCTTCTCCTCTCTATGCTTTTAATCTTCTTCTCATCCTTCCTCTACTCCTCCTACTCCTACTCTGACTTCGACTCCTATGCCCACTCCGACTCGCTACTCACTCTACTCTGCATTCTTCTCTTCTTCTTCTTCTTCTTCTTCTTCTTCTTCTCATCCTTCCACCACCTCCTCATTCTACTCCTACTCTTGCTCCTACTCCAACTCCTCCTCCTGCACCTACTCCTACACCAACTTCAACTTCAATGCCTACTCCAACTCCCTTCCCACTCTTCTATGCATTCTCTACTTCTTCTTCTTCCTTCCTTTCCTCCTAATTTAACTCCAACACCTACTCCTACTCTAACATCGACTCTGACTCCCTTCTCACTCTTTTATGCATTCTCTTGACCTTATTCTCATCCTTCCACCACCACCACCTCCTCCTCATCCGACTCCTACTCCTACCCAACTTCCCTACTCTCATTTCTTCACATTCTCTCCTCTTCCTCTTCAATTTGCTTTGGTTTTGGGTGCGTGTGGTTGTGGTTGTGAGTGCATGTGCAAGGGTGTGTGTTTGCGTATGTGTGGGTGGGTAGGTAAGTGTGCGTGCTTGTTTGCATGTGCGTGTGCTTGTGTGCTTTTGTGTGTGGTATTCGATTGAAATTGTATGTAGGAGGAACTCAACTTGGACATTCAAGTTCTAATGCAAAGGTATTGTGTCTTACTTTTTACCATCGCTTTCTCAATTCCTATCTCTATTGATCTTTTTGTGTGTTATTTATTCAGTTGAAACTTTATCTTGGAGGAACTCCAATTAGTTGTAATCAAGCTCTAGACGTGCTTTTTTTCTAAAAGGCAATTGCTTTTTTTTTTCTCCATTACAGACAATAATGACAAGGAACATATTTTTTTGGCAGTTGTTCTATCATATAAGAAGGTGCATGAATTTTGCTAGAGTAGTCGCGTCCAACATTCTGATGGCTTCATCATCTTTCTCTCTTATGCCTTATTTACCTTCTTTTCTACTCGTATTCTTCTCTTCCCCTTTCCTTTATTTTCTCTTGATCCTCAGAAGCTTTCTTGTTCTTCTTCTCAACTTATTCTAGGATTTTTTTTATTTAGATTGATAGATCCAAGAAATTTGCTTTGGCTTTGGGTGTGGGTGTGG
>QEOT01001842.1:3170-26675 GCA_003123785.1 Pterocarya stenoptera
TTTTTTTTTTCATACGAAACTGAGAGTTGTATATATAATTTCTTACGAAACTACTTCTTGAAATACAAACCAGTCAAACCTTAACTTCTTGGTTTGTCAATTCCTTAATTTTTTTTTTCTATAACTGTCTACCAAAACCTTACTGACTGTTGTCTAAATCCCTCGTGAAGGTTGCAGTTTAGCCTAAGTATGCGCCGCCTGTTATCTATACGCGTTACAACAAGATCAATTATAGACTTTGTGGCTAAACTGGTGGAAGGGATCAAACTCACCGACTTCAAGCTTATTAAAGACTTTGCGGCGGGAAAGACACCATTAAACTCACAACAAGATCGATTAAAATCCTAAAGGAGCATTACTAGCAACTACTACTAACACAATTAACATGCAGTTGCAATTTCCTGGACAAGACTACAATCTAACCAAAATAATGATTCATGACACAAAATGCAAGTGGTTCCAACAAAATTTATCCTGCAAAGTACAATATCAGGTGCCCAGCCAAGTACAATAAATCTCAAAGCCTGTTATTTGTATTGGTTGATAATCTATATTTGCTTTTCAATTCAAATCACAATGAAGGACAACCCGTACCCATGGCTTCTTTTCAACCATTTCAAAACAGAGGATCTAGATCCATCTAGCCAGAGATATAGGCTCCCTCTCATTCCATTTTGTCTTAGCACTTTTGTAAACCTTTACCAGAAAGGTCTTCCTCCATTCCCAACGCTAGAAACAAACCGACTGATTGACCCCAAAAATAATACAAATAAAATTGGGAGAAATTAGATCATGGAATTATTTATGATGTCACCCACATTGACCCAGAAAGCAGTGGGGTCAGGAGGGATTGGGACCCACACCCCATTCTATGCAGAAATTTGAAGGCCACCCACATTGTTGGATCTCAGAAGGGTCAAGATCTGTGGATCAGAATGCTCTCCAAATCCAACCTTAGGGCTATCATAGGTGGGTGTCAAGTTTAAGAAGAATTGAGGTTTTGGTTTGTGAGAAAAGATCGCTGAGATGAAAATAGAAAAGATGAACTAGAAATACTTTCATGAATGAATTGGATGATTAATTACAAAGTACTTGAACTATATTTATACAAGGAAAAAATGAGAAATAACAGACTAACTATAATAACTAACTCTTCTTCTCCTCTTCCAGTTTAACACATGCAGCTTTAGATTTTAACTCCATTTGTCCAATCTGTGAGGCTATATTCCAACACCCCGATTAAGATGAACATGTATATTTAGGATGTTCATCTTGCAGAGAGTATGATGAAATGGAAGAGAGCCTAGAGGTTTTGTTAAAAGATCTGCCAGTTGCAATTTTGAAGGGACATGGAAGAGCTTGATGATATTTTGTTGCAACTTCTCTTTAATAAGATGCCAATCTATTTGTATGTGCTTTGTTTTCTCGTGTTGAACTGGATTAGTTGCAATAGATAATGCTGATTTACTGTCTGTATAAACCAAAGTTGGCTGGTGGTGGTTGATACTTAGGTCCTGTAGTGCATAAATGAGCCTTTGAATCTCACAAGCTGTTGAAGCAAGGGCTCTATATTCTGCTTCTGCAGAAGATCTGCTTATTGTAGCTTATTTTTTACTCTTCCATGAAATTAATGAATCACCCAAGAAGATGGCAAAGCCTGTTACACTCCTTCGAGTGTCAATACACCCTGCCCAATCATTGTTTGAGAAAGCCTTGAGCTGCAATTCTAATGAAGTTGGGAAGAATAATCCTTGTCTAGGGATTGCCTTTAGATACCTGAGAACTCAAATGGTTGCTTGGTAATGACTAACAGTTGGTTTGGCTAAAAACTGACTTAGAGCTTGGATTGAATAGGCAAGGTCAAGTCTAGTTATTGTTAAGTATAACAATCTCCCAACTAATCTTCTGTAGGCTGAAGGATCTTCATACAAATTAGAATCTGAAGCAGTAAGCAGTGAGCTTTAAATTCAATTCCATTGGAAAAGTTGCAAGTCTTGCACCAAGAATTCCAGTTTGTTCAAGTATGTCTAGAACATACTTCCTTTGACAAATTGATATGCCAATTTCAGATCTTGCTACCTCCAATTCGAGAAAATATTTGAGTTCCACCAAATCTTTAATTGTAAACTTATCATGTAGAAAAGTTTTGAGCAGTTGCATTTCAAGCAAGCTGTCATTGGCCCAAAGAATATCATCTACATAGATTAGTAAAGCTATGAAGGATGATTTAGATTTCTTGATAAACAAAGAACAATTTGAGTTACCATGAGTAAAACCATAATCAAGCAATGTTGTAGATAGTTTAGCAAACTATTGTCTAGATGCTTGTTTCAAGCTATAGAGACTTTTAAAAAGTTTACAAACTTTCATTTGACAACCAAACCAGTGGGCAACTCCATATAAACTTCTTCATGCAATTCACCATGTAAAAATGCATTATTAACATCTAATTGGTGAATATGCCAATTTTTAATAGCAACTATATCAAGCAGTAGCCGAATGGAAGTAATATTTGTTACTGGAGAAAAAGTGTCAAAAAAGTCCAATCCTTCTTGTTGAGTGTAGCCTTTAGCTACCAATCTAGTTTTGTGTCTTTCTATAGTTCTATCTGCCTTATACTTGATTCGAAATACCAACTTACAACCTATGGTCTATTTATTTTTAGAAAGAGTAACAAGTTCCCAAGTCTTATTTAACTCTAAGGTATTTATTTCATTTTGCATTTCAGCTTGCCATTCAGGAATTTTAGCAGCCAATTTATAATTTTTGGGTTCTTGGGAGGCTGAAAGGGATACTAGAAAGGCTTTATGAGTAGTGGACAATCGATTTGCAGAAAGAAAATCAAATATAGGATATAGAATACCTTTATTAGGAGAGCAATCAGTAATAGCAAATGAGTGAGTTGCATTTGAAATTTGTGAAATAATACCACAATAATAATCCTACAAGTAATTAGGCATTTGTTTAATTCTTGAAGATTTTCTAAGATGTCGTGAGGCTATTTGAGGAACAGACTCATTGTTCAAAGGTAGTTGATGGTTTGTAAGATTTTAATCTGAGGTGAGGTTTTGATTTAATGTAAAATTCTTATCTGAATTAAAGTTCTGTTGTGAATTTAGATTTTGATCAGAATGAATATCATAAGAATGACTATCAAAAGAATGAAAGTAGAAATCTGAAGCAGAATTTGTTGGAGGAAATAAGAAGGTATGTGTTTCAGGATTAGATGGAAAGCCTTGAAAGGAAAGACATTTTCAGAAAAGACTACATTTCTTGAGATGAATACCTTATATGTGTTAAGGTCCATTAATTTGTAACCTTTTATGTTAGAAGGATAACCTAAGAATAGATATTTTGTAGCTCTCGAGTCAAATTTATGTCTATGATTTGTGGGTGTTGATGCAAAGCAAAGACAGCCAAACACTTTGAGGTGAGAAAGATTATGTGGTTTATCAAATAGCATTTCAAATGGTGTTTTATTTTTTAGAAGAGGAGTAGGAATTTTGTTTATAATGTGTGCTGCAGTTAATATACAGTCACTCCAAAAAGTTAAAAGTATGTTTGCTTGAAACATTAAGGCCCTGGCAATGTTTAATAAATGTTGATGTTTCCTTTCCACAACTCCATTTTGTTGTGGAGTCTCCACACAACTTCTTAGATGTACAAAGTCATTGTCATTATAGAATTGAGTCAAAAGGAATTCAGGTCTATTGTCTGACCTTACTGTTTTGATAGGAGCATTGAACTGTGTTTCTACCATTTTGCAGAAATTTTTAAGGATAGAAGGAACTTCAGATTTCATTTTGAGCATATATACACAAGTACAACGTGTATAGTCATCAACTATAGTAAGGAAGTATTTTAAACCAGAGTAGGAAGCAACATTGAATGGACCCCATATATTACAATGGATCAAGTCAAACATTTTATTTGAATTGGTTTGAGATACAGGAAATGAAATCTTCCTTTGCTTTGCTAAATGACATACATCACAGACATTGGTAGAATTGAAGATATAGATGTCGCTAGCTGTCTAAGAAAAGGTAATCTTGAGTTAGACACATGGCTTAATCTGTAATACCAAGTATCTAATTGATTTTGAGTAATAGTTGAGACAAAAAATGAAGAATTTTTATTGCAGGTAGCAGCTTTTGAAGTAGCTTGAGATAGGTGGTACAATCCATATTTCTTAAAGGCAATCTCAATCACCTTCTTTGTTGATTGGTTCTGTAAAACGCATTAGGAGTCCAAGAAAGAGACACAAATATTAGATTGCTTTATTAGTTTAGAAACATATAGTAAATTGAATGAAAAACTGGGAACACATAACACGTCAAGCAAATATAATGTGTTTGAGAGACAAATACTGCCAATATGTGAAGCTGGAACAAAGTTCCCATTTGGCAAATTAATAAAAGTATTGATGGATTTAAGTGTAGATGAATATAATAGTGGTGAATAGATCATATGATCTGTTGCACCTGTATCCAGAATCCATAAGGATACATATTGTAAAGATGAAGAAACGGAATAGCAAAAGTTTGAAGGTTTACTAGAAAACTGAGAAGTAGCACTGTTTACAGCTAGTGAAGTTGTTTAGGTAGATATTGGAGTTGAGTTAGAATTTGAAAGTGCTAGCAATTTATTGAATTCCTCATAAGTTAAAGAAAACTTTTGATTCTCGTTACTGTTTTGAATGTAGACCTCAGAGGTTGACATAGCAGCATGAGTAGTGGGTGGATTCTGTTTCCCTTTTGGTTCAGTCCAGCTAGGAGGGTAACCATGAAGTTGGAAATATTTCTCTATTGTATGTCCATTGTATCCACAATGAGTGCAATATAGAGAAGATCTCTTCTGTTTGTCTTTGGAAAACTTTGATGGAACAGATGGAACATATGGCTGATTATTTTATTTGGCAAGCAAAACATGAGTTTCATTGCTGACAGAATTATTGAGTTGTCTCTGGCTTTCCTCTTGAAATAGTAAAAAGAATACTTTTGCCATATGTGGCAATGGTGAAACCATAAGCAATTGGTTTCAAATTGAAGTGTAGGAGTCATTTAAGCCAACCAAGAATTTTAACACATAATCAGACTGCTGTCTAATTAGTAAGAAATTAAATATGTTGTAGGTACATGTTGCCATCTTTCCACATCTTCATGTTGGGAATGATTTATAATTAACATACTCGTCCCATAAGGTCTTGAAAGAACTAAAATACTCAGTGATCGATAAAGAATTATGAGTAATAGAAATTAGAGATTTTTCAAGATGAAAAACTCTCAGACCATCGCTTCTTAAGTATCTTGTTTTCAACGCTTTCCAAAGACCAACAGTAGATGCAACATAAAGAACATTGTTCCTTATTTCCTTGGAAATAGAATTCATTAACCACGAGATAACCAAATTATTGGCACGCAGCCAAGCAATATGAAGAACACATTGATTAACCGGAGGAGCAAGAATCGTATTATCAATGAACACTGCTTTATTCTTGATTGTTAGAGCAATGGTGATTGATTGACTCCATGCAATGTAGTTATCACCAGTAAAGATTTCTGAAACAAATAATGCACCAGGATTGTTGCTTGGATGCAAGTAGTATGGACTTGATGAATCGTCTGAAAGATTGATCGTGCAATGAGAAGTATGAGAACTGATAGAATCTTCGTCATCATAAGTCATTTCTGGAGTTTCTCCAAGAAATGCAAGAAAGTATGTATAAGGAAAATTACAAAGATTTCAGAGCAAAATCTTTGTAAGGTTGCGGAAACAAAAAATGATTTTCAATCTGATACCATGTCAAGTTTCAGATGAATTGAGGTTTTGGTTTGTGAGAAAAGATCGTTGAGATGAAAATAGAGAAGATGAACTGGAAATACATTCATCAATGAATTGGATGATTAATTATAGTGTACTTGAATTATATTTATACAGAGCAAAAATCAGAAATAACAGAGTAACTTAGAAATAACAAACTAACTATAATAACTAACTCTTCTTCTCCTCTTCCAGTTTAACACATGTAGCTTTAGATTTTAACACCATTTGTTTAATCCGTGAGACTATATTCCAATAGTGGGTGAGGTATCACAGTCTTTGCATTCCACTACTTGTAGAGGTGGATGGTGATTGAGACTGAGGATGGAGTCATTATAAACGTCCCTGATCAGCCTGCTAAACATTGAGGTATCTGGGACCAATGCTTCCAGGGTCTAGAGTCCAACAATGAAAGTAGCAAGTTAGATTCCATTATCAATTAAAGTAGCAATATTGCTACAGACCAAATAGTTCCAAGTCCTCTTTAGACTTTAGAGAAGAGTTAACAAGCTCTCACTTTTCTTTTTTTTTTAAACACAAAAATGAAAACACATGAATATGCATTCACAACAAAATTATATCAGAGTGAAAGGGAAGTAACACATATATACAATACTATATTTTAACAAATACAACCCACGTAGGCAGAGAGAAAATCAAAAACTATAGCTGATCAAAATGTCATATATAGGCTAATTTCCCTATTAACCATCGTTCTGGACTGATAGCCACTGATCCACGTATAACATTAAATCTCGACAAGATGGTTATGACAAGGAAAAATGGCGTCAGTCCATAGAGAAAAGTCGTCGGCAAGAGAGATACCATAATACCAAAGGGAGGAGATGAAGACGTAGGGTTTCAGAGATAGATCAAGATTTAAACGAAGAACAAGATTCAACGCCCAAGAGAAATGAAATTGACTAAATCTCCAGATTTTTAGAGATAGACTAAGATTTTTTAGGCTTTTTTATACTAAGTTGAGTTTTCCCCAATTTACCTTTTTATTGAGTTTTTGCGACGTTTATATATCGCCACAAATAATGAACTTGTCGCCTCAAATAATCAAATATCGACAACGACCAAGTTATTGGTGGCATTGTAATGTTCGTCGCAAAAATCTAGCATTAGCGACACTTCCTTGCTAGTCATAAATAAATCAAAGAAGTTAAAATTGACTTTTTGCGACAAAGATTTTTTGCCGCAAAATAATTCAACACAAAAAGTAATTACTTGAAAATATTTGCGGCAATATGATTTTTGTTGCAAAAATCAAGAATTACCGACAGTTTCTTAAATGGTCATAAAAAAAGAACAAAAATGTAAAAATTGACCTTTTGTAGCAAAATTTTTATCACTGTAAAAAAATATTATCTATAAATTTTTTCTGATGAACTTAATTTTATAGGAAAAAGTCTTTAATTTTCAAAGATTAAAACTCGTGACAAATAAATTTTGGTCCAATATAATTATTTGTGGCGAGAATTTTCTGATGACGTGAATTTGGTGGTAAAACGTAATTATTTATTACCAAATAGTATTTGCGGGAATTGTAAATTTTTTGTTACCAACCAATTTCGTCACTAATGAATGCATATGTTATCGTAAAACATATTACTTTCAAACTTTTTTTAATGAGCTTAATTTTGTGGAAAAAAAGTCTTTGATTTTTACAAATTTTAACTCGTGACAAAAAAAATGGTTCAATATAGTTATTTACGATGAGAATCTTCTGACGACGTGAATTTGGTGGCAAAACGTAATTATTTGTTACCAAATAGTATTCATGGGAAAATTTTCTATCCCGAAAGCCACTATATGTTGTAGTGATGCACACAGAAGGTGACAATAACAGTCAAACAAACACAACATAAGTCATTACTCAACACTTGTAGGTTAGATTTCTCATTCACTAAAGTTATTTAATTAAAAGAAATGCGTATGATTTACAATAGAGTTGAGTAAAAATTCAAAAATCTGACTTTGATTTCGACTTCGCTCTGGCTCACTCCAACTTCAATAAGTTGGAGTTGCGCAGAGTCGGAGTTTTTTCCCCCAAAAATTTGGAGTCAGAGTTTTTTCCCCCAAAAATAGTCAGAGTCAGAGGTGGTGTTGTATCAACTCTGACTCCAACTGTCTGCCTCTGCCTATGACTTCAATTCCAATATTGTACATTTTTTATAAAAATATATCTATTTTTTATATATTGATTGTATATATTTTATATAACTATAACTTATATAGTTAGTTAAATTTAGTAATATACTAGTATAAGCAAATTATTATAAAATAATATATTTGTACTATAATATAAATAGACTAAATTGACTTATAATAGTTTAGTATATGTAAATGCTATACTATTACTACCATGTAACACCAATGTATAATAACATGTAATACTAATGTACAAACACTAATATATAATAACATGCAATGCTAATGTATAAACACTAGTATATAATAACATGTAATACTAATGTATAATAATTAATGTATAATAACATTTAATATTAATGTATAATAACTAAAGTATAATAATTTGTAATACTAATAAATAATAACTAAAGTATAATAATTTGTAATACTAATAAATAATAACTAAAGTATAATAACTTGTACTACTAATATGTAAGAACCAATGTATTTTAACATGTAATACTAATATATAAACATTAATGCATATTAACATGTATAAACACCAATATATACATTTAAAATAACATGTAATACAAGTGTATAAACATTAATGTACAAATTTATAATAACATGTAATACTAATGTAGAATAACTAAAGTATAACAAGTGGTTAATGCTATCAACAACACAAAGGAGAAATAGAACTTAGTTGGAATGATCATTAGAGATGTTAAAAATTTGTTGAGGAAGGTGCATCATTGGTCTCTTAGGCATGCTCCTAGGAGTATTAATAATGTTGCTCATGGTGTGGGCAAAGAATGCATTAGATCTCTTTGAGGAGAGTATTCAATTGCAGGATATTCCTCCTTGCATCCATTCTTTGGTTTATAAGAAGTAATAAGATTAGTCTTTTTCTTAAAAAAAATAAAAATATAATATAATAACATGTAATAGTAATATATAATAACATTTATACTATAGTATAATAACTTGTAATTAGACACTAGCTAAATAGTAATTGTTAATACTAAATACTAACAATTAAATTTAGTGATAAAAGAACTATAAAAACCATAATAAATAAAAATTATGATTAAAAAAAAGATTAAAATTGATTTAAGGTTTGAGTTAGGATTTAGCCAAAACAAGCCCCAAAAGCCTAGCTCAAAAGGGCTAAAACCGCATCTTTGGCCGCATGTAATGTAAAACAACATCCCTTTTATAGGGTAAAACGGCACCGTTTTACATCTTAGTCACTTAATCCTAAGGACTTAAATTTGATCCTTCCAATTTTGCCTCCGCCCCCCCTCCCCAAGTCGCCTCTCTCCCTGCGAGTCTTGAGGATCCCTGAGTACCTTAACCTCTTAATCCTAACCCTAACTACACCCCCCAACCGCTGCAGTCCGCTCTGGCTCCACCTCTCTCTTAGAATCCCACCGCAGGACGCATGTCCTCTCTCTCCCTGCAAGTCTGTATTTGAAACTATGAGGATTTGTGACCTTCCGAATCCCACTGTGAGTTTTTTAATTTACTTTGTATTTTATGTTTTTGTTGGGTCCTATTTTTGTTAGTTGTTAATTTCTCTGAGAAATTTTTTACGAGACTGAGGAAATGCCAAAACTTCTTTGTTAATTTCTTATACATTTCTTTGCTTTGTTTTGATGAGTTTTGGAATCTTGGACAATCGAGTCTCTGTTCTTACAGTAAATGAGACTGAGGCACGGGATAATGGATAGACTTGTGTTTTTGCATAAATCCCATGAGTCTCTTTTTTTCCCTTGCTTACAGTAAATGAGCATTGGACGAGTCTCTATTTTTGCATAAATCCCATGAAGCATTGTGTGACGTGTATGATAATTTGTGTTTTAGACTTGTGTGTGATAGACTTGTTTTTTTGCATAAATCCCATGAGTCTTTGTTTTTGCATAAATCCTATGAAGCATTGTGTGTGATAATTAGTTTACAACATTGAGGAAAGATGAGTGAACTAAACCTAAATTAGAGTCTTAGACTTGTGTGTGATAGGCTTGTGTTTTTGCATAAATCCCATGAGTCTTTGTTTTTGCATAAATCCTATGAAGCATTGTGTGTGATAATTAGTTTACAACATTGAGGAAAGATGAGTGAACTAAACCTAGATTAGAGTCTTAGACTTGTGATGTTTTCCATGTTGTAAACTGGTTACTATGTAATACTAATCACTATAATGAATGTGACAACGTGTAACATTTATATTTTGTTTTATAAATTAGATGGATTCTTTGTCGTCTCTAATTGATGTTGATGCATCAAGTCCAACCATTAACTTGAGAGATAATTTGAGGGAGAACCAGTCATCAAAACCCCCTGGTGCCCCTACTAGTAGTACTTGTCCATTACCTAAGAAATGAAAAGTGAAGGATCTATCAATTGTTTGGAACCATTTTACAAAGGTAGAGGGTTGTCCTATAGATGATTCAAAGGCTAAATATAATTATTATGGCAAGATGTACACTTGCCAATCAAAGAGGAACGGAACTTCAACAATGTAAAACCATTTGCCTTCATGTTCTAAACATCCACATAAACGTGGGCCTTTGGATGGGTACCAAAAAATATTGACAGGTAAAGCAACACCTGAAGAGGGGGTTGGAGAGAGTGATGGTATATCAAGGAGTCTTATAACCCACAAATATAGTAAATAGGCCGTGAGTTTGGCGATTGCAGATATGATAATTATCGATGAGTTGTCATTTAGAGTTGTTGAAGGACATGAATCTAGGAAAGTATGTTGGTCTCTTGAATCTCGGCTTAAAGTGTCATGTCGTGTCACAGTTGTAAGAAATGGTATGAAATTGTATGAATGTGAAAAGGAAAAACTTAAAAAAGTGTTCAAAGATGGTGGCATGAGGATTTCGTTGACGACCGATATATAGACATCAGTACAGAATTTGAATTATATGTGTCTAACTGTACATTTCATTAATAAAGATTAGAAATTGAAGAAAAATATCATTAACTTTTGTTTAATCCCTAATCATCGAGGGGATACTATTGGCAGATATGTTGAGTCATGCTTGTTTGTGGGGCATTGATAGAATATTTACTGTGACTGTTAATAATACAAGTTTAAATAATACTGCAATTTCATATTTGAAACAGTTTTTGAAAATTTGTTGGGGGGTAAGTATATACACATGAGATGTTGTGCTCATATATTGAATCTTATTGTGAATGAGGGTTTTAAAGAGTGCAATGACGCTATCACAATGGTTAAAAATGAAGTTAGATATGTGAATTCATCCATTGCAAGATTAGACAAGTTTAAGAGATGTGCAGAAAAAGAAAATATTGATTATAAGAAAATATTGTGTCTTGATGTACAGACAAGATAGAACTCTACTTATATGATGTTGGAAGCGGCTGAGAAGTTTGAGAAGGCTTTCAGGCGGATGGAAAGTGAGGATTATAATTACCTCTCTTACTTTGATGATGGCCTTGGGGCTGAGCACATAGGACCTCCTAAAGTTAGGGAGTGGGAGACAGTGAGTTTTTGGGAATGTTTTATGATGCCACTAATAGATTTTCTGAGTCTTTTTTGTGAAAGTCAACACTAATTTTTTGAAGATTTGTGATCTCCAAAATAAGTTAATGGAGTTGAGCGAGAGTCTTAATAGTTGCTTGAGCAGTATGACCATAAATATGAGAATAAAATATGATAAGTATTGGAGGTCATTAGATAGGGTGAACTTGTTCATGATAATTGTAGTTGTGCTTGATCCACAAAGCAAGTTAGGACTTCTTACTTTCCACTTGAGGAAAGTTTATGATGAGTTTCGTGCTGAGGAGTTAGTGTCGAGTGTGAAACATGTATTAAGAGATTTGTATGCGGAGTATAATGCGAAATTTGGTTTCACCTTGAGTACCCAAGAACATGAACCCCCTCGACATCTAGAACTATGAATGATGGTGATGACAAACATGAGACCAAATGGTTCTACGAGTGGTATAAAACATCTTCTGTCATGGGATCTAATATTGTCTAAACAAAAGTGAATCGATATTTATCAGATGGTTGTAAGGCACTCTCCACATTGTTTGACTTGTTGACTTAGTGAAAAATTAATGAGACTAACGATCCTATACTCACGAGGATTGCATGAGATTTATTGGTCATACCTGTTTCCAAGATTGCATTCGAGTCAGCATTTAGTACAGGAGGTCGTGTGGTTGATCCTTTTCGGAGTTCATTGTCTCCGAGAATTATTGAGGCACTTATTTGTACTCAAAATTAGTTAAGGTATTTAGGAGGTTATGGATAATGTGGAAAGCTTCATAGTAGAATCAGGTAATATTTTACTTATTTTCATTGTAATTTAATTTTAGTATTTTTTAGAATCCAAATTCACTAACATTTGATGTCTTATTCTTATTATTAATATTTGTATATAGAGTTGGGCATACAATCAAATGTAACAACTATTGAAGATTGCAGGTTGAAGACTTGAAGTAACAAATATGAAGATCACTCACAATTTGTTGTCATTTATTTATGTTATATTTTTTAGTTGTGCTTAAGACAATTTATTTTTTTATTTTTTGTAATATGTATTATGTAATACTAAACATCTAGTGAAGTTATTTTTATTTTTTTAAATTATGTAATAAGTAATAAGTAATATAGTTTGTAATAGTAGAAAATTATAAATGACATTACTATTAAAATAAAATCAACTAAAAAAAAGCTCAAAAAGAACTTGGATAATGAATTGAGAAAAAAAAAAGCCCAAAACAAATGTTGAATTGGCCCAATTAGGCAAGAACAAAGGCACAAAAAAGGGCCCAAGAAAAAGCCCAAACCGGCTTGATCGATTCCAACCAGTTTCACCCCTTAACACCGGTCGGTTTTGGCCCGTTTTCTCCTCCAAAATGAGGGATTGGTCGGTTTCGGTTTTTTCACAAAATCGAGCCGAGTTAGTCGGTTTTCAGCCCTAGCTTCCCCCTGCAGTCCGCACCGACACGACCTCTTTCTCAGAATTCCACCACACGATGAACGTCCTCTATCTCTTCTGGAGACATCGCAAACCTATCTCTCTCTTCTCCCTTCTTCTTCTCTCTCTCTTCTCTTTTCTGCTTGCTTTCTCTTAAATTTTTTCACTTTCTTAAATATTTTTAGGGTGTTGAGGGGCTAAATGTTAACGATTCACGAAAGTTTTGTGAAGTTTCTCCAGCCTTAAAAAATCCATGTTGTGCCATCACGATATAGGGTGAGTTTTGTTTTTATTTTTATTTTTTTAAATTTATCTCTTTTAGCTTATTTGATTTTGAAGTGGAGATGGAAAATGTGAAGTGGTGTGTCAAGCTTCGGTGAATTTTTGTAAATGGAAAATGAAAGATGTGAATTTGTGTTGGTGAATGATGAATCTGTGTAGATGCTTTGGTGAATATGTGTTTTCATACGCATGTATGTATGTATGTATGTATGTTTGTATGTGTAGGTATACGTGTGTATTCATGCATGTCTGTGTGAGCTTTGATTTTTCAATTTGAGGGTGTTATACGGAGAGATTTGGCTGCTGTTTCAAGATCTTACTAATTTTCCACAAATTGATATGGAATAGTAGGCATTCTTGGTACTTTGTTGGTGAATTTGATTGCTTGCTTTAGTTGAGTGTGATCTAATTGGAGTTTTAAAATACGATTCTTGTAGTATAGAATTATCAACCCAAATAAATCTATTTGTTTCCTTGTTTAGATCATGCAATTTCGAATCAAATGACTTATATTTTATTAATGTGCTTGTAGTTTTCTTCAATGGACTCTGCAAGCTAATACACTTATTTAGTTGTTATTCGAGGTTGAATTGTTGTGAGAATTAGTTTTCATATGCTTTTCTTATGATGTGAATTAGTTAATATTTTGGATAGATGACTTTCATATGTTGTTCTCACAGAGTTGATGTTCTCATATATATGTTGTAAATATGTGAAACTTTTATATGTTGAGACACGCGGGTTAACTTCCCTCAGCAGCTTGCAACAACTTTTATTAATTCATTGTTTGTTAACTTTATGTAGCAACCTGTTCTCTAGTGTTAACTTCATGCATGACTTTGTAAATCTATAATTTGGTTGTGAATCTGGTTGTGATTCCTTGGTTGTGAATTTGACCATGAAGCTATTTTGTGTTGTATTGTGTTTTAGTTTTATTTCAAATTTATTTAGTTTTGTTATATATCTTGATTTGTCATTTTTTATACTAATTTCTTATATTTTAATATCTTAATGCAGAATTGACGACAATATGACGGGTTTACTACATGAAGACGACTAAGGTTTGAGGTGCATTTGTGAAATTGTGTAATTTGTTGTTTCTTCAATTTTACCTTCATTATTTTTATAAATTTATGTGGTATCTTATTTTGTTCTTTTTTCTTTAGGCACAACTTGGAATGGTGCTCACTTGGTTATATTTTTTTAACTTGCAGTGATTTTAGTGAATAATTTAGTTTTGTAATTTTGATTATGTATTTTTAATTTATATGAATGATTTGTTTTTGCAATTTCGGTTATGTTTTAATAAAATTAAAATCTAAAAAAATATTTTAAAAAAAAAACTGAAATTTGGAAGTCCGAATCAGATTAATGAGAGTCCAAAATTATCAAATTGAAATTTCAAATGGGCTAAAGAAAAAAATCCAATAAAAAGGTCTAAATCCGGCTCTACTCCAAGAAGTCAGAGTTGGAGCCAGAGTCAAATCGGAGGTTGCAGGAATCAAAGTCGAAGGTCAGATTCGACTTCCAACAAAATCAAAGTTGGAGTTGGAGTTAAGGCACTCCGACTTCGACAATATCGGTACTCAATCCTAACTTACGCATCTTAAAAGTGTATATAATATTATTCTTAATTAAATGAGATAATGTGTAGAATCAAAATTTGAAATTAGTACTTATGCTATGATAGTAAAATTATTACTTATTCCAAAAAGTTTGACACCATAAAGTCCAGAAAAAAGTTGCGAAAAGGAACTCCTTACGGAGGAAGCAGAGCCAACGCTGCCAAGTATCTTAATTTCCTCCTTTCTTTCATTCAAGATGTAAAAATATTCATTTAGATGCGTATAAGTGGATGAAAGGTAAAAATATCAAAATGTGGAACATTTTGTATCAAAGAATGAACATCATATGTTAAAAATTTACATGAAAAACAATAAAAACTAGCAATTTAAATTCTTAACAATAAAATTTTGGTTAAATAAATCATTTAAAACCGGTCAATAAGATGGTTACGTGTTTTTTTTCTTCTCATTTACTTCAATATTTAAATCTTAAATAGAAATGCAAATTATTAAACTGTGACAGTTTGGAGTAGAAATGGTCAATTTAGATTGTCTAGTATGTGAGTTTTTTTTTCTTTAAAATGATGATATTTGATGGATGTAAAATTTATGTATTTATTTCTATATAATATTTAGAAAATAAATGCCGGAACTTGAATATTAAAAATTATAATAGCGTATACAAAATGAACTGATACAGTGCGTTTATATTTTGCCCTTCATTGATTTAGGACGTGCCACCTATTACTAACAAGAAAGGAAGCGGGCATCGCAGATTCACATTCGTGTAATTGACAAGTCTCGATCCAACGGCTGCAAGAGATGCAACGCAAGACGTGAGGGCTTCGTTCATGATCAGTGGATACCATTTTGGAACTTCTGAGAACAAAGATGATGGAAACCTTGAAACTCCGCCTGTTACAAAATTACACACCCGCATCATGCGAAAATAAATAAATAAATCTACGGGTTCCTTTGGATACAGAAACACTTTCAACACATCTCATCTCATCATTATAACTTTTTCAAATTCTCACACAAAATATAATAAGAACTTCAACTTTTTCAAATTCCAAAATAAAAATAATATTATAACAATATTTTATTTAACTCATCTAAAACTATCTTATCTCACTATCCAAACGAGCCTTATATATCTACTTTTTTTCCACTTGAAACCCGCAAGGTCTCGGGAACACATTATCTCCAACACAAAGCTCTCTATGAATATATAAAGTTCTAAAAAATTGTGGTATTTTTTAAACAAAGAAGGCAGGCACATCTCTCTGTCTCTCTCATAGCACACCATGTATGCCATACACAATAGCGGGTCAGACCCATCCAATGGAGACATCATTAAAAATGGTACTGAGAAGTGAGAACTGGTCCATTCATATCTGACATGATTAAGAAAATGACTACAAGAAAACTTAAAACTTCAGCAATTGCATAATGTCAATTACCACGAAACCAATCCCAGCCACAACTGTAATGAAGCTTGGGTTCTTCAAACGACAATTTTCAGAATATGCCATGCCTCTGAACCTCGAAACAAAATAACCAAAAGACTTGTATACATTTTGGGTTTGGCTTAGGTTCACTACAATGTGATCATTCACGTTCACCTGATATGTAACAAGAATCTATAGGGATTGGCAATCCATACGCCCAAAAGGTAATTTGTAGTTCTATGACAGCCAATGAAGTGAGTCAAGATACCATGGGGATAATTGCATTAAACAAAAATACTTTCAGATGACATCAAACGTGAGGATCAATAATCACCTATTGAAGAAAGCATTATCTTCCTTGGCAGCGATCGCTACAGACCAGTGAAAGAACTATTTCTCAAATTATATACCTGCTCATAGTGACTAGGTCAAGAATTCAGAGTGCAAAAGCCGATCGTGAATGCAATTCTTATCAATTAAGTATATGGACCTGCAAATTAAAGTAAGTTTTGTGAGGTGCGGACAGGAAAATATAGTGGACGCGGTTAGTTGACCAAATGCTTATGGTTCCAAGCTACAGAAGTGAATATTTAGATAAAAATAGAATCGCGTAAACATAAAATGGATGAAAGAGCAGTAATCGCATGATTTACATTTGGAAGCATATCTCCTGGTCAGAAATTGCCTGAATGTGAATACAAGTGAATCTCCATCCTGTCCAACATACCAGCCTACCGTCAGGTTGAAGTTTCATGAAATGGAGACTGATATAACAGCTTAAGTTTCAAGTGAAGTTATTCAATGCATAAAAAAATGCAAATAGCTAAGTAAATCAAGATTTTGATAACATTTTTCACTCACATGACATTACAAGAACCATGACAGCTTAAAGAAATCTTCAACCCTCCAAAAAGCCTCCATGATTTTGATGAAGCTGGTCTGGGGACTTCAACAGTTTGTATTCCAACTCTACCAATAATCCTTACAAGAACAATGACCATTTTTGAAATAGTGGAAACACTGTGAGTCGTTCAAGTATATTTCAGATCCATATGCCACAGAGATATATTTGGCTGTCCTGTGGCAATCATCACACATTCTCAGGTTTTTTACGATCCTTATAACTTTAGGTGCATTAGAGCCTTCCATGGCGAAAGCAAATGCAAGTTTTTCACTATGAACTCCACCAATCTCTTCCCTCTCTTCCCCCCCAATGCAAAGCCCATGTTGAATATCATGTCCCTTAACTTTCTCTTGTATTCTTTGTATCCAAGAATATAGCACATCTGAGGATCGATCACCTGCAAGAAACGTATGGACTATGTTTCTAACTTCAATCCAGCATTGCCCTCGAGATTTTTTTGACGCATTCTCTGTTTCAAGCTTTCTTGTTTTGGAAGCATCCCCAAACTTCCCACATAAAGCATATGCCTCAAGAATTAACTCGTGAATCAGGAAATTCCCCGGTTCTAAGTCAAGCAGACTTTCTCCCGCACGAATTGCCAAGCCAATATTTCCATGAATCCTACAGCCAGTGAGTAAGGCAGCCCAAGTAGAGGAATCAGGTTCAATGGGCATATCTTCAATAAACTCCATTGCCTTTGAAAGCCTCCCTGCACGGCCATACAGGCATACCATGGCTGAATAATGCTCCAAAGCTGGTATAATTCGAAACTCTTCAGTGATGCTAGAAAAAGCTTTCTCCCCCTCATCTACCATTCCAGCAAGACTGTAGGCAAAGATAACGTTCACAAAGGTACCTCTATTGGGTCTGAATCCGAGCTTCTTCATCTTATTAAAGAGATCAAGTGCATTATCAGCATAACCATGTAAAACATAACCACCAATCAATGAGTTCCAGGTGATGATGTCTTTGGAAGACATTCCATCAAATATTGTTCTTGAATAGGCTATATTCCCCGACTTTGCATAAGTGTCAATAAGCGAATTTGCAATAGAAAGTTCGGTCTCTAGGTTTCTACGGATCACACAACTGTGGATTTCTTTTACCTTCTTCCCCGCAACTAAATTTGCACACGCAGGTATGACACTTAAAATTGTGACTGAGTTGGGAATAACAAAGGAAGACTGCATTTGTCTAAATATTCCAAACGCTTTGTTCTTTTCCCCAATATGCAGGTAACCAGCAATAAGAGAATTCCATGAAGCCGTATTACGCCTAATTTTCCCATCCTTTTCCATCATGTGGAACAGGTCCATGGCCTGATCCTCATCTCCATTCTGTATAAATCCCGAGATCATCACATTCCACGTGACAACATTAGGTGGTACACCAGATTCCTTCATTTTCATAAAGAGAAGATGGGCTTTACCACAGTAGCCAGTGTGGCAATATCCTCCGATCATTGAGTTCCAAGTGTATGCATCTTTCTCTAAGATCATATCAAAGACTTGTTGTGCTGCTTCCAAGTCTCCACACTTGGAATACATGTCAACAAGTGAATTTCCAACCAATACATCACATATTAAACCCATCTTAACAGCAATAGATTGGATTTCCATTCCCTTGTCTAGCGATTTCAAAGACGCACAAGCTGAAATTGCACTTGTAAGCGTAACCCCATTTGGTTCAACCCCTGCCGAAAGCATATCCTTCAGCAAATCCAATGCCTGACTTCTCCTGTTGTTTTGAGCAAACCCCGAAATCATAGAAGTCCAAGTAAAGACATCGGGAGTTATTCCAAAACTATCCATCTTCCTCATCAATTCCATGGCAACATCACAATGCCCTAACTGGTTATAACTGGCAATCAATATGTTCCAAGTCACTGAACCTGGTTCAACCCCTTCTTCACGCATTGCATCAAACAATCTACGAGCTTCCTCGTTATCACCCTTCTGGCAATACCCAGATATGATTGCATTCCAAGTCACCCTATCCCGCTCATCCATGTTTTCAAAAAACCTCCTCGCAGAACTCAATTTCCCGCTCTTTGCATATACAGCCAAAATTGAATTGTTAACGCGCAAGCAACGACTCATCCCACATCGAACCACCAAGGAATGTATCAGCTTCCCAGTCCCAAAATCCCTGCAATTCGAACATGCCTGCAAGATCTTTGGGAACAAAAAACTATCAGGGACAAAACCACCTTCCATCATATCAAAGAAAAGTTCCACCACTTCCCTCCATCTCTGCTCTCTCGAACAGGCACCAATCATCGCCGACCAAGTGTACAAGTTTTTCTCACGTATTTCATAAAACACTTTACGCGCATCATCCAAACACCCACATTTAGCATACATGCTCACGATCTTGGTCTCCACGTACGGGTTCACCTCCTCGACTAAATCAATACGTGCATGTAGCTTCCGACCCAATTGAATACAATTCGCATCAATGCAAGACTGTAACAGATTAAGATAGGTTTTGGACTTTACCTTGGACCCGCGTTGAGCAACGGAATCAAGAGCTGTTATGGCCTCGCTAAGGCGCCCATTTTTGCGAAGGTCATTCAAGTAGGAGTCTGCAACTTTTGGGTGTGGTTTTTCGGCGAAAGAGAGAGTGGATTTGGGTGAGAAGTTGGATTGGTTGCCTAGTTTGGATGGGATTGGCGCGGGAGTGCAAGAGTTGCAGGGTATAATTAGGGTCTCCATTGCTCAATCTCTCTCTCCTACTTGAAATTTCCTTGGTTTTTGGAGAGTAACATACAGAGCAGAGCAAGATTGGAAGAAGACTGGGGCTGCCATCCATGCCAACGATTTCGAGGTCCCACCCACTTGAGCGTGCTATCCGGAAATCCCCATTTGTTTATCGTCTTATGGATATGGTACGCACCACTTAAGAGGCCCAGATTCTTGACAATTTGGGCTGCTGTCTTCTTGAGGTAGTTCGGTCTCTGTCACTCCGAGTTACGTCACTTTTGCATGTACCAATCTGATCCATATCGATATACCGTGCTTCGTTTTGGATATGCAGGCCGAAAAGCCCAAGAAAGAAGACTATCTATCACCATAGAAATCGTATGATGTTTTTATTTCTTCTCGATCGGCATAAACCACAAACGATCCGAATAAAAAACTCCGAGGCCAATAATCTCTCTCTCTCTGTGCTCGACTGTAACCTGAAAACGATGCAGCAAACAACAGGCACCACCACCCCCACATGGACGTTCGTACGTGCATGGAAATTTCAAATTTCTTTTTGTCATGTAGCTAGGAGACATGACTTCGACACGTACATATATATCTCCATCTACAACCCGACGAGGAAATCCAAAACCACATCCAATTATCCTCAGCTCTTCATTTCCCTTATCCACATCCTGTCTTTCTTTCACCTTTGAAATTTTTGATAAATGATATTTGAGCTCGTGTATTAAACAAATGTCGCATAATTTCTTTAAAAAAATTGAATAAATAAGATACTTACATAAAAATAATTATTTTTTTAATAATAGACCTCACTCTTTTTAAAAATAATTACATAGTACTTACACACTCTACGATTATACTTAGCATTACTCGAAAGTTTTATGGTGCATAGTTATAGTCAGCACTTAATACATCGATTTTGTACATTTTAAAGAAATTATAATATTTATAATGATAAAAAATAATAATTTAAAAAGATAATAAATATATAATATTAATTTTTCGTGTGTATATATAAATTATAAAATCTATTATTTACGAGTTGGTGTTTAAAAGTGTATGCATGCATAAAGTGAAATAAATAAATAAATTTTCGCACACAAAGCAGGCATTAATGGCAAGCTAACCAGCGGGGAATGGCATTTCTTCAGCTTATTCCCTCTTCGTCGCTCTCTCACAGACCTGCTTTAAGTTTAAACCCCGCTGCTAATATTCTTCCCTCTCGCCTACATCCAATCCCTGTAGTATTTTCTAAGAGAACCCATTCCCTCCGCAGAAACCGCAATTCTCTCCGGTGCTCCTCCTCCTCTTTCTCCGAGAAGCACCACACTAATCCTCCGAAATCAAACGACGTCGTGGAGCTCCCTATTTTCCCCCTGCCGCTCGTGCTGTTCCCGGGCGGGATTCTACCCCTACAGATCTTCGAGTTCCGGTACCGTATGATGATGCACACTCTTCTCCAGACCGATCTCCGCTTCGGCGTCATATACTCCGACGAGTTTTCGGGTGCTGCCGACGTCGGATGTGTCGGAGAGGTTGTCAAACACGAGCGCCTCGTCGACGACCGGTTCTTCCTCATCTGCAAGGGCCAGGAGCGGTTCCGAGTGACCAACCTCGTACGCACCAAGCCTTACCTCGTCGCAGAGGTGACGTGGCTGGAGGACCGGCCGTCTGGGGACGGGGAAGAGGATCTGGAAACGCTGGCGAACGGGGTCGAGGCGCACATGAAGGACGTGATTCGGCTTTCGAACCGGCTAGGTGGGAAGCCGGAGAAGGAGGCGATAGACCTACGGAGGAACCAGTTCCCGACGCCGTTTTCGTTCTTCGTTGGGAGCACCTTCGAGGGTGCCCCGAGGGAGCAGCAAGCCTTACTTGAGTTGGAGGACACCGCCGCGAGGCTGAAGAGGGAGAAAGAGACCTTGAGGAACACGCTCAATTACTTGACGGCGGCCTCGGCGGTTAAGGACGCGTTTCCTTCGTCGTAATCTGAGATACTGTACTGAAAGTTACACTCCTTTACCTGGTTTCAAACTTTCGAGGAAGGATTTTGCAAAAAGTTGTAAAAAGAAAAAATGTTTTATGGGTAATTTGGGAAGTGTAGTTTCGATATAATAATAAGATAGTCGAATAAATAATATTTTTTTTTATTTTAAGTTGTATTATTCCTGATGGCAATTTTTATTTTTATTTTTTTAATAGCAGATCTCGTTCCATTAATTAAAAGGACATATAAAATTGACTTAAAATAAGTCAATTATATACGTTAATTACTTCCCAATACATTATTGTGACTGGTATGGTCTCATCCAGTCGACACTGATAGCAATTGATATTATTTACAGAGGACGTAGTTTTCGCATACTTCCTTAGAAAAGTTGAATAAATTTAGAATCTAAATAAAAAATTATTTTTTAATAGTAATTCCCACTTTTTTAAATAAAATATACAAAATCTGCACACTCTAAAACTATACATAGTATTACTAATTTTTAATATATATTATAAATAACTTCTAAATAAATGCATGACTTATAAAATCATTTAAAATTAGGATGCTACCTGCACCCTCTGATGGGGCCCACCCTGTTCCTGCCCTTGCATGGGTGGGGGAGAGTTTGGCCCCCTTGGCTCGGCCCTGCTCCTCATGGGCAGATGCTCCCGTCTAGATGTTGGGAGGTGGATTGGACCTCGCAACCACCCATGCTCAAAATCAATCCAAGTTTTTCATCAAATCCATAAATCTAGCTATAAGATCTATAGATTTATTGTAACACTCCGTATTTTAATGTATTTTAATGAAGGATTATTTTAATTAATTTAATGATTGATTCTCTAGTTTTAGTATTTTGGGAGTTTTAAAATATTATTTTATAATATTTTATTAGGCTTTCTTCTTATTAATTATTATTTCAGATTTAAATTGATCTTTGATTTAAATTGGTTCGTTTATGGGTTTTAAAATTATTGTTGTTTTATTTAAAGCATTTCACTGCGTTTAATTTATTTTAATTAGTGTTATGCAATTTAATTGCCTTTGATTTTAAAGTATGTTATTGTTGGAGTTTAATATTTTATTTTAATTAGTTTTGAGTTTATTTTGTTTTATTTAATTTACTGGTTTAAAAAAATAATGTTTTGAGGATCAGTTGTGACTCGAAAGTGGTGAGGATTGGACCTCATTTCTTTTCCCCTATCTTTTCTTTTTCCTCTTTCCTTTTTCTCTTCCTTTTCTTTTCTTTTTCTTCTTTTTTTTCTTCTCCCCCGTTCGGACCACCCAGCCCCGCGTACACTCTCTCTCTCCTCTCTCTCACGTCCGATCGATCTTAAGCCACCAGCGCCGCCTCCGGCCGGCCGTGGCCCTCACCGCCGGCACCATCGGCTCCCCCGTGCGCCGGCGACCTTACCCACCCAATATCCGGCCGCCTAACGCTGCCGTTAGCCGCCAGTAGCCGTGCGAAGCCTACGGCTTCTCCTCGCCGTTCTGCACCGTCCGGCCACCATTGGCCACCGTTTCTTCACCACTTCTTCACCGGCCCAATACCAAGCTTTTCCACCCAAACCCAACCCCGATCCGTCGCCGGAGCCGCCCGTGCGAGCTCCATTTCCGATTTGCTATTCTCGGCCTTAAACCACCATTTCGGCCGCCACCCACGGCCAACTTTC
>QEOT01001842.1:28344-58289 GCA_003123785.1 Pterocarya stenoptera
CCTGAGGAGTAGGGACATGGCTATTTTTGTGTTGAAGATCATTTCTGTTTTTGTTTATTGTATTTTATTTGACTTGAAGCTGTTTTGTAAACAAAATTGTATTATGTTTACATGTGGATTTTCAGTACTCTGATATTGTATTAAACTCTGGTACTTAGTTATTTGACTTTACCGTTCCGCTGCGTATTTTATTGTACACGTGTTGCATTACACACACTCAGCACATGTCGATGGGGTGCGTGACCGCGTTGTCATCATCCCGGGTGTCTCGATTTCCGTGTGTGTCCGTACATGGAAGTTGAGGGCGCCACATTTATCATCCATCAACAAATACACATAGTTACAAATATAGATAAAAAAAGCATCTTAAAAAAATAACCTTTTCATCTAGTAAGACCACAATGTGGCCGTGGGTCTCTTCACAAACCTATAGCCATTCATGGCCTCGTACCAATGGCCACGCCGTGGCGTGTAGGTGTCTCACAACCTTTAAGAAGAAAAAATGAAAAAGAAGCAGAAGAAGAGGAAGAGAGACTTCTACTTGTGCGAGGTTGGGGTGGTGATGGAGGAAGAGGTGAAGAACAGAAGAAAAGAGATGAGGAGATAGAAATGGAACAACGGAGGGAAAGAGAAGAGATGCGAGAAAGTGATTTAGGGTTTTGTATTTTTCCTTATATACTATCCAAGTAAAACACCAAAACGATGTCGCTTTCTTAAAAGAATGTTTTTTTTTTTTTAAATATATATCTATTTATTTATATATATATATATGGTGGGTTTGGACTTAGTTCGGGTCTCGTCCCTCGACACCTAATTGTGTATGGGCATCCTCTTGCACACCTTTCGTCTTTGGACGGGATCCCCGCCCTGTCCAAGCAGAGGCCAAATGGAGTGGGCAGGGTGGCAGACAGTGGAGCCCTACTGTCTACTCCTAATTCAAAGTATGTCACATTATGGCTGAAGACAATATAAATCAAGACAAAAAATAGCATTAAGGCCTTGTTTGAATTCATAACTTTCCTCAACTCATTTCAACTCATTTCATTTTCATCATTATAACTTTTCTAAATTTCCACACAAAATATAATAATTTTTTTTTCAAATTTCAAAAGAATCTTTCTAAATTCCTAGACCAAAACAATCTTACTTTTTCAAATTTTAAAAACCCTTCGCCAATTCCCATACAAAAATTAATAAACAATCAATATTTTTAAATCTTAAAATAATAACAATATTAAAAAATAATATTTATAAAATATCTTATTTTACTATTTATAAACTATCTCAACTCTCCTTCCAATCTAAAGTGTCCTTAGTTTCAGATGGTTTAAAAATAGCATCACTTTGGTCACTAGATAACTGATTTAAAAATTTCTAGCGGTACTGGGGAAAGTAATAAATGGGCAAATAGTTTCAGCCACATATTGAATTGTGAATTTGGCTTCACTGGAAATTATTATTAATTAATCACGTATGATTTTTCTTCCCAATAAAAATGGTTTGGTTATTTAGGTGCACGGGTTTGTTTGGAACTTTTTTGGGAAAAGTTATTTGCAGGACTAATTGCTTGTCGATAGGAGCCTTAATATTGCTAAATCAAGGTTTCAATTTTCCATGCACAAAGAACACATATACTGCGACGAAGCATAATTGAGAAAATCTTACTTTGCTATTTCTTTCTCGAGGTTTGAGATGTCTTGCCTTTGAATGGGACTTCGTTTCATAATAAATATATTTAAATATTTTTTAAATGAGTAATAATATACCTATCACTTTTTATAAATATATATTTATAGACACTAAATTTAAAAGGCGATCGGAATCAAAGTCCCATCTCAATCATAAAATTAGTTAATGGTCTATTTAGATAGTAATATGAGATGAGATAAATTGAGATAATAGTGAAATTATTAGATAAAATTAAATTATTTTATAATATAAATATAGTCATTTTATTCATCATCTTTATACTATACACTACACATAATTTCTTTATTTTTTATTTTATTTTGTTTTGTTTTATTCTTACTAAACTAAAAGAATTTTTCTACTTATCATCCATACACTACATATTTAGTAAGGAAAAAAATCATATGTGATGTATTGTAAGAATGATAAGTATAATTTCTTATAAATATTAGTCACCCACTTGAATTTTATTATTTTTAATTATAATTGTTAATATGACATTATTATAATTATAAAAAATAATATTAGATATACTAGTGAATACGTACTCTCTTAGCTTAAAAAAAGAGAAAAGAATACGTACTGACTTTTAAAAAAATATATAAATCTCTCCATAAAAAAGTTGAGTTTTTTTCAATATTAATTCTAAGTTTATCCAATTTATTTAAAAAGAGTGGACTAATTATCTGGCATTTCTTACTAAAATGTGCTGTCTCCCCTTAGTCTGACACCTCATGAACTCGTGGACAAACGAAGGACGAGGCCAAGTGTGTCCAAGAGAAATGAACAGTGAGGTTGGGGGTTGACACGGGCAGTCCGGTTCCTCGTGCCATGTAGCAGCAGCACCAGTTCATCCCCAGAAAAGCCACGTCTCATTACTGTTTATCCAACTTATCCTATTTCACGGTATGCTTCACGTATAAAATCGGATCCTCAATCTGCACCAAACCCTGATTAGATATCTATCCATTTCTCTTCTGGATTAATAATGTTGAAGTCGGACATGGGTCTCGTGGAGAGAAAATTACTGGTAAGGAAGCCTGCGCAGGCGAGCTCGAGAAAAGGGTGCATGAGAGGCAAAGGTGGCCCGGAAAATGCTATGTGCACCTACAAAGGTGTCCGGCAAAGAACTTGGGGCAAATGGGTGGCCGAAATCCGGGAGCCAAATCGTGGTGCGCGCCTCTGGCTGGGGACATTCGACACCTCCCTCGAAGCTGCCATGGCGTATGACGCTGCTGCACGTAAACTTTATGGCTCCGAGGCTAAGCTCAATTTACCGGACTTATCCACCATTAATAATTCGCAGGCGCATCCAGCGACTTCCAACACCAGCCATATTTCCCAGAATTCAAATAATACAGCAATAGTCAGGGATGCTGACGATGTTACGCCGCAAGTACTCTGCCAAAATAGTTCTGCCCTTTCTTTTACTGGCGAAAACATGGAGCCCGGAGAAAAACAATCGGGATACAAAAACGTGAATTTCTCCGAGAACGAGGCCGACGGGATTGATGGAATTTGGGGGAGTACGAACCCAAGCTTCCCAGCCTTTGATGAGACAATATGGGCGGAGGCAGCCATGTCATTAGATTTTCCATTCATGATGGGAAACTCGGGAGTTTTCTCCGGCAACTTGGTTGACGGAACTGGCCGGGAAACGTTGCATTCTAAATGGTGCATGTAATCAAAGCTCCAAGAGTAAATATTTAGCTATATATATAGGTATAGATATAGTATAAGCTGTCTATATATAGTGTATTATATATCTGAGCTAAGTACTAAAGGTTTCGAGTACCCAATATGAATTTGGCTCTTGTATTATCTATCCTCTCTCTCTCTTCCCTTCCTTTAGGATAAAGCTCTTGTATGTATTGATATGTCTGTTAGGAAATAGAGACTGAAGGGATAAAACAGAGAAGATGAAAGAAATCGCACATACTCAGCTATATTCAATAACAAATTATGATTATTAAATAGCCTTACAAAGGAAACTGAAAACATAAACATAACCCACGTTTTACAACTACTATAATGTGGTAGTAAGACTAAATCAACAATTAACAGATACCAAAATAAAAGGACATTATAGACGTAGTGATAACTAACCACTTGACCACTAAGTTAAACATAAAATTAACATTTCCTCCCTTAAACAAACTGAATGCTATGTTCTTCAATTTATATCATTTTTAGAATAGACTCCCAATTGTTCTCGCAGCTTGGAAAAGGCGTTCAGCTTGAGTGATTTAGTCATTATATCAGCCAGTTGATCTTGTGTATCACAGTGTACTAACTCCACAATACCATCATTTGTAAGATCTCGAAGAAAATGAAAATGAACATCTATGTGCTTGCTCTGATCATGCATCACAGGATTCTTTGAAAACTTGATTGCAGAGCTACTATTACATTGAATTACACATAACTTGCTTTGATTTTGATCCAATTTTGCCAAAACTCTTTTCAGCCATACTACCTGACATGCACATGAAGTTGCAACAATGAACTCTACCTTTGTGGTAGATAGACTCACCACTGGTTGTTTTTTTTATGACCAAGAAATTGCCCCTAAACTCAACAGAAAAACATAGCCTGATGTACTCTCTCTATCTTCTAAATAACCAGCATAGTCACTATCAGTGTAGGCAACAAGTTCATCATATCCTCCTTTTCTATAAAAAACCTCAAAATTAGTTGTTCCTTTTAAATAACACAACACCGTTTTGCTATCTATAGATGTAGTTCAGTAGGATTCTCCATATACCTACTAATAATGCTTACTACAAACCTTAAATTTGGTCGAGTGGCTGTGAGGTAGAAGAGACTTCCTACAATTTGCTTATAGTAAGTCTTGTCCACTTGAACTCCTCATTCATCCTTCACAAGTTTGCAATCAGGAACAATGAGATTAAAAACAGAATTACTTTTATCCATTCCAAACTTGTGTAGTACCTCAGATGCATATTTCTTCTGGTTAACAAAAATACCATCAGATTTTTGCAAAACTTCAAGACCAAGGAAGCACCTCATCTTACCAAGATTAGTCATATCAAACTCATGTTTCATGGAATGTTTAAATTCTGTAAACATTGATTCATCATTTCCAGTAAAGATTAGATCATCGACATACAAACTTACGATCAAAACTTTATCTTCCTTGTTAGTCTTGATGAATAAAGTATGCTCATACTCACACTTTTCAAACACTTCATTCCTAAAATATGCTTCTATGCGACTATACCAAGCACGGGGTGCTTGCTTAAGCCCATAAAGTGACTTCTTTAGCTTATAAACTTTTTGCTCATTTACTTTTTGTACATAACCACAAGGCTGCTCAACAAAGACTTCTTCATTCAACTCACCATGTAAGAATGCAGATTTCACATTCAATTGATAAATGGACCACCCTCTTTGAGATGCAAGTGCAATCACCAAACAGATTGTCTCCATAAGTGCCATAGGTGCAAAAACTTCAGTATAGTCCAACCCATATTGCTGTGTGTAACCTTTCGCTACAAGTCGGGCTTTGTGCTTTTTTATTTCTCCATTTTCATTTAACTTGGTCTTATAAACCCACTTTACTTCAATTGTCTTTCCTCCCTTAGGTAATTATGTTAATTCCTAAGTACCATTTTTCTTTATTGCTTCCATTTCCACATCCATAGTTGTCCTCCATTTCTCACTTTTAACTGCTTCTTCAAAATAAATAGGATTAGCAACTGCAAACATGGCAAGTTGAACTTCATTCTCTTCCTTGGAAAAACCTTCTCCAATTTCATAATTTCTCATACAGACAGGTGGTCTGCGATTTCTTGTTGCAGAAGTAAATTGAAAATCTGTTTCAGTAGCACCATCATCTTCATTTACTTCTACATCAACATCAACATTTTCTTCTTCATTTACAGTTACTTCTTCTTCTTCAGAATCACCCCATTCCAAATCACATATAATACCTGCTTCATACTTCTTATCCCAATCTCAGTGCTTGTCTTCTTCGAATACAACATCTCTACTGATAATAATCTTTTGTGAAACTGGATCATAAAGTCTGTAAGCCTTTAATTCTTCACTAACTCCCAACAAAACACAGCTGAAACTCTTGTCATCCAGCTTAGTTCTCTTATTATCAGGAATATGAACCTGAGAAATGCATCCAAAAACTCTAAAATAATCAACTAAAGGCTTAACTTTACCCCAAGCTTCTTCTGGAGTCTTGTTTTGAACTGCTAAAGTTGGACTTCTATCTATACATGCACTATCCAATTTACTGCTTCAGGCCAAAAAGTCTTGGGAATTTTCTTTGCTGCCAGCATGTTTTGAACCATATTCATGATAGTTCTATTCTTGTGTTCCGCAACACCATTCTATTGTGGTGTATATCCAGCTGTTAGCTGTCGTCGTAGCCATTTACAACACAAAAAGTTACAAATTCTTGGGATGTAAACTCACCTCCTCGATCAGTTAGCAGGCTTTTCAGAAAATAATTGGTTTTCTTCTTAACACTGAGTCTTAAAATTCTTGAAAATAGTAAAGGCTTTTGGTTTCTCTACCAAAAAATAAACTTATGTTTTTCTACTAAATCATTAGTGAAAGTAAGCAGATACCTTTTGTTGCTGTTAGAGATGGGTGTAATGGGTCCACAAATGCCTGCATCCACTACCTGAAGAATCTCTGCAGCTCGCCAAGTACTCCTTTTTGGAAACAAATCCTTGTGTTGTTTCCATACCAAGCAGTCCTTGCATAACTTGGAAGGAGGTTGAAATTGTGATAATCCATTTACCATTTGCTTTTGCTGAAGAGTCTTTAAACCTTTAAAACTCAAATGTCCATACTGATAATGCCAAAGCTGTACAATATCTTCTGTGATTGTGTTGAAACAAGTGGATACTATAGGCTAAGATAAAGCATGCAAGACAAACATTCGATTTGAGGACATTTTCAAATCCATAATCAAACCTTTCAGTGAATGGAACACCTTACACTTGTCGTGCTGAAATAAAATAGTAAGACATTTTTCCTGCAACTGTCCAATACTTAGCAGATTATTCTTCAACTCGGGTACATAGAATACACTTGTAATGATTTGAGTTATGCCATTCATTTGCAGCCTGACATTTCATTTTCCTAAAACAACCATGCTTGTGTTGTTGCCAAGCTTCACAAAATCTCGAAAATTCCCATCAAGATCTGAGAAATACTCATTCTTTCCACACATATGATTGCTGCATCCAGAGTCTAAAAACCATATATATCTTCTCTACTAGCTTTGTTTAGATCCACATATGTCATTAACAGCATCTCTTCTTGATTCTCTGCATAATTTGCCTCTATTTTTTTGTTTGGACATTCCCATGCAAAATGTCTTAACTTGTGACAATTATAGCATTCCACCGTGGTCTTATCAAAAGACCTCCTGTTTTGACCTTCTCCTCTTCCTTTATAGTTGGCATGAACACGACCTCTTCCTCCTGAGTGATCATCATGAGTAATCTTCAAGACTTGTCTTTCCTCAAAATGGGAGCTCATGCGTTGTTCATGTACAATTAGGCTACTTTGCAGTTCATCAATGGTTAGAGTATCAAAATCTTTAGATTCCTCAATAGAACACACAACATAATCAAACTTAGGAGTCATGGATCTTAAAATTTTCTCAACAACAGCAGTATTACCCTTATCCTCACCATTTGCTTTCATCTTGTTGGTGATGGTCAGAATGCAAGAAAAATATTCATTCACAGATTCTCCTATCTTCATATGAAGAACTTCAAACTCCTTTCGAAGAGTTTGCAAATTTCCATGCTTTACTCATGATTTCCACGAACTCTCTGTCATCATTTGTAAATCACTCGTAGAAGATGCTTCTTTTATTTAATTAGGCCCCCGGTATGGGGCTTTGATACCAATTGTTAGAAAATAAAAACTGAAGGGATAAAACAGAGAAGATGGAGGAAATCGCACATACTCAACTACATTGAATAACAGATTATGGCTATTAAATAGCCTTACAAAGGAAATTGAAAACATAAACATAGCCCACGTTTTACAGCTACTATAACATGACAGTAAGACTAAATCAACAATTAAAATATACCAAAATAAAAGGACATTACAGACGTGGTGATAACTAACCACTTGACCACTAAGTTAAACATAAAACTAACAATGTCATGTACGACTTTGAAAGTAAAAAATAAGAAAGAAAATGAATCAGTCACCTTTTTTTTTTCTTTTTTTTTTTTTATGAAAATAAATTTCATTTCATTCAATAAAACCGAAGTTACAGTTATGACTTGTCAATACAAAGAAAAACCCAAACTAGAAGCCAACTTACGCATCTACTCTGAACACCCCCGTATACAAATTTCTTTATGACGGATATTGTTTTAACTTCTATAAACTCTCTCCAAACAAACCTTCTGATTTGTCTGAGAGAATAGCATTCTGTAAAAACAGAACTACACGACTCATCTCCAAAAGGAAAGAAGTACTATCACCTCCGTCCTCCCAAGGAGGAGGAGTACCATCACTCCACCTCCTCCCAAAGGAAGAGTGGGACTCTACTGCTATGGATACTAAGTCCAATAGCCTATTTCTTTTATTAATAAAGAGAGAAACAAACTAACAAACACTAAAAAAACACTGTAAAAAATAGAGGTGCACTGCACAAAAAACACAGTTACATAAGAACAGTCCTTGGGTTCATCTCTAACTTGTTCAGCCCCTCTCCTTCTTTCTTCTCTTTTTTTTTTCCTTCTCCTGCTATCGTCCATAGCCTTCGCAGCCTTCTCTACCTCTTATCCCCTTCTCTGCCTATGAACACCTACTCCTCCCAAGCACCGGCAAGACTCTCACCTCCAAGCTAGCCAGCATCGACGATTCTCTCTACCACCTACCAACATCACTGCACAAGCACCTTGCGCCCAGCCCGATTTGCTCCTCCTACCACCACCTGCGCAGGCGGCCTACCTACTCATGCCGATTGCACAAACACCAGCCGCACGATCAAACGACCATTTCCTCCACCGTCCATCTTGCCCAGCACCAGCTTCACCCACACTGAAGTGCACTAGTTGCACCCACACCAGCTCGGCACCACCGGCCACCCATCTCGAAACCCATCGCACGAACACCCAACTAAACGATCTAGAAGGGTTTGGGTTAGGGTTAATGTGTAGCAGGGGTTATGTGGTATCCTCATAAATCAAGATGGAGAACAGAGGCTAAAATGATGTGGAGATAGGATCACCTGAGAGTATTCTTGCTTTATTAGACCTGAAAAAAACACATAAAATAAAACAAACAAAACACAGACCGAAAAAAGAAAGAAGGGTAGGAAGGAAGTGAGGGGGATGGAGCCAAAAAAGCTCCCACCCCCTTAAGCAAGTTTCGGAGTGATGGAAGTGTTTAGAGAGATGAATCAGTCACCTTCTTGCTCCAGCTAGTGTCCTTTTATACAAAATCTAACTAGAAAATATATAAGAAAAATTCTACTCATCTTCTCTACATCATACACCTATTTTTATTTTATTTTATCTTTAGCAGGTGTGTGGTATACGATTTTTGCACAAATCATTTTTAGAATCATGAGTTTGTTGTTATTGACTCTGGTTTTTGCGCGCACATTAGCGCTACATTCACAAATAGATTATACAAAATCAAATCAATAAATTGATGTGACTTTCTATGTTATATTAGACTTATTTTACCAGAAAATAATTTTACAATCAAACATATCATATCAAAGCACGTCAGTTTTGAATTTATATTTGTAGAATCTCTTTATGACTGATGAATTTTTTTTTCTACATATGTACTCACACATTACTGAGAATAAAAAAGATAATAAAAAAGATTAGGGGTATTTTTTTTTACTGTTTTTGGGATATATAACATTTTAATAGTACTCCTCTTAAAATATAATTCAAATAATTAAATCTATTTAAGAAATGCTATCACAACAAGCATAATCTAAAAATAAACTAATACAAACATTGAGAATGGGGAACGGATGAATACCATCATGCCAGTAAGAAAAAGAAACTCCTTGAGTTAATTGTAGGTCAAAAGCATATAATAATAACATTATCATCAAGACAATTGGTTTAAAGGTTTTAATCAGATTCTGCTCTCTCCATATGAGTTTTGTTCCTCTCCCCGTAGACTAACCCTAACCTTTCCACCTTCCTGGTCCGAAAGCTTCCGTTCACCCCTCCAAACTACCTACCCACCCCAACCAACTCTCCTTTTCAACTCTCTTACTTTCCACCTCAACCACCATTTTCTCTACTCTTCAAAGTTAGCCAACCCAAACTCAATTTCTCTATGGAAAAAATAAAGACGAAAGCTCAGCCCAACATTGATTAGTTGATATCTCAAACAAAGAAGGATGACATCATCCTTGAGCCAGCCGCTCTAAAGCTCAACAAATCTCAAACCACACGCTTGTTGGAAAATTAATCTCAACCAAACCTCTCAATAAAAACACTTTTCATACCACTATAAGGGTTGTTTGGAATTTCATCACTAAGCTCACTATAGAAGATCTGAAAGCAAACTCTTTCCTATTCACTTTCCCGAGTCCACAAGAAAAGAAAAGAGTCTACTCTAAAAGGCCATGGAACTTAAAAGGTTTTCATATGATCTTAAAATAATGGCAGTCGAGTCAAAGCCTACAAGAAGTGGACTTAACTCGCACGGCCTTCTGGATACATGTCCATGGTCTCCTAATGAAGCTGATGACTTTGAATAATGCCATCAAGATAGGCAAAGCTTTGGATACTCCTTTAGAGATTGACCAAAACACAACACTCAATATGACTATCAAAAGATTCCTCAAAATCAGAGTTGAAGTTGACACAACTCAGCCACTAATAGATGGCTTCATTCTACCTAGGCTCCACATGGCCCCTACAAAGGTCACTTTTAAGTACAAGAGGCTTTCAGAGTATTGCTATAGTTGTGAAAATCTAGGCCACGTCCTCCAACTCTGTCCCCTTAACTTTGGAAACAAAATTACCCCCTTTATAGCCAGGATCTCAGAGCCGAAGGTCAAAAAGCTAATTGATTTCCAAAAGTGGAGGAAAAACTTCACCCACTAGTCCAAAATGAAAAAGAACAACTTAGAAACCCTTAGATCTTGCCCCCATACGAATCAATGAGCCTAACCCTAATCCACCATCCTTTAAGTCGCAAGATACCTCCAGTTTCTTAACCAAAGGCAAAGGAAAACTAATCATTGAACAACTCAATTATGAAGGTGCACCCAATCCAAAATTTAGTCAAATTAATGTTGGAGAAGGAAATTCATCTCAGGTCCAGAACGACTCTAGTCTACAATGCATGGAAGCTCCACTCCCAACTCACCCAACTTGTCCACGTGGCACAATCCCAGTGAGTCAGGAAGATCTTTTAATGGGAGTTATTGATAGTTGTCTCTCTCAGCTCTGATACCTCCCATTCAAGAAAACAATACACTTTTCAATCACTTAAATATCACCCATAACCAACACATGCCTTGCTCGCATGTTAGCCTGCCACCGCAGCTGCTTACACCCACAAGACAAAACTTCCCTTAGCAGAAATCTGACCCAGCACACTGGGCACCTACATTCTGTCTTCCACAAAACCAAACCAACAAAATGTACCTACCAGTCCAAACCCCCGAACCCTCTATTTTCAAACAGATCATTGCACAGTTCCAATCAAATCAATGACAAATCACTTATCAATCCAACAATCCAAAAATCTCTTTGTTGGTCAGTCCTTCGGGCCCAACATGTTTCTCTTTCAACCCAGTCCATCAGGAAAATAAAACACAACCCACTTAGAACCTTTCAAAGCCAACTCGAGCACCCACTATCAGGCCTAAACCCAAGACTTTGCAAATCAATGCCCATTTGAAAGTACAGACATTTCCCCTTCCCTCGAATCTGAACTCCAAACCTTATGTAAGAGGAAAGTTCCATCTTGTGAGAAAGAATCCCAATCACAGGAAAAATGCATTCTCTCCATTGTCGTCACAGTAGATGTAGACAACACGGAAGGGCAATCAAAAGATCCTGGCATCCCTCTCACTCCAAACGAAGATCCTTCAGCAGTAATAGATCTTGTGGCAGATGGTAAGTCTTAGAGGAACCAGACAATAAGGAAGAAGAAAAATTCATCCCGTGGTAGAAGAGGTCGTAATCGTTTCTCCCCATATCAGCTCCTTCAAACTCCAGCATTGGGTATAGCTTCTCCTACTCAAGAGATGGCCCTCATTCCCCTTAATCCAATAAGCGTTGTGGCAGGGTCAGTTCTGCCACCAAAGGACCCATGAAGCTAATATCATGGAATTGCAGGGGAATTGCCTGTCCCCGTGCAATCCGATCCCTTAGGGCTATCATAAGGACTCACAATCCTGAATCTTTATTTCTATCTGAAACTCTACTGTCTACTGTTAATACTACTACTATTGTAAATAGACTAGGTTATTCCCATCATGTTTATATGCCCTTATCCGGGAAGTGGGAAAGTCTTTTGTTTTTATGGCATTTGGGACTTGATGTAGAAATTGTGAACTCTAGTAGTAATATTGTATCCATATTAATCTACTCAGATCCTACTCACTGCCCATGGATGCTGAATATGGTCTATTGTCTTGTGAAATACTCTGAAAAATCAAAATTTTGGGATGATCTCACTTCTGTCATTGAATCATTTCTTGGACCTTTCATAGTTATCAGTGACTTTAACTCAATCCTCAGCCGAAGCGACAAAGTTGGTGGTAAACCTCATGCTAGCTCTTCTAAACTGAAGGATCTCAAATTTTCCTTGAAAAAATTTGTTTCATTGATCTAAGGGCTTTTGGCACCCCACATACCTGGTCTAATAATAGACAAAGGGCTTAACACATTAGAGAAAAATTAGACAAAGCTATCATTAATCTTTAATGGAAGACTCTTCTCGGATGCCTCGATAACAACTCTGTTGAGAAGTGCTTTGGATCACTCCCCCATCATTCTAGAAACTTCAAAACTAGGCCTCAAAAAGAGATCTTTCAAATTTAAAAAATTTTGGAATAGAGATCCCTCCTAATTTGACACCATAAAAAAGGGCCTGGAGCACTCACTTTGAAGGCACCCCAGGATTCATTCAGGTAAAGAAATTGCAAGCAACCAAAAATGCACTCAAAATCTGGAACAAAAACAGTTTTGGCAACATTCAAACCAACATAAAACTTCTGACAGAATCTCTCAAGGACATCCAAACAAAAGATCCGACCCCTGACTCAACACTCACTGAGGAACACATCAAGGCTAATCTGAATGAACAACTTCGTAGAGAAGAATCCCTGTGGAGACAAAAATCAAGGAATACCTGGCTTATCACAACTAACTTAAACATGAAATTCTTCCATGCTTCCACCACCAAAAGACGCAGAAGGAACTCCATAAATTGTCTTAAGTTGGAGGATAGACAATGTACCTCAGATCCCTTGGTGATCACGTCTAAATTTTAAGAACACTTCAAAAAAATCTTCACTTCCTCAAGCCCTAATCACTCAGATGACCTTGAAACTCTCTTTCTTGACAAAATCTCCGATACTGAAAATGAGTCTCTGTAAAATCTCATCAAATGAAGAAATCTTGAACACTTTGAAATAAACTCCCTCCTTAAAAGCTCATGGGCTAGATGGTTTCACTAACTTGTTCTATAAAACATGCCGGGAAGTGGTTAAACCTGATCTCATTGCTTCCATCACCAACTTATTTACCCAAGGGAAGCTTCTCAAGGTAATAAATCACACGAACATTGCCCTTGTTCCAAAAACCAATTCTCCAAACCAAGGTCATCACATTTGTCCAATCAGTCTGGCAAATGTATGTTATAAAATCATTGCAAAAATCCTAGAAAACAGATTTAGAGCAATCCTACCGTCAATGATCTCCCCAAATCAAGCAGCTTTTGTCCCGGGACGTCTCATACAAGATAACACCATCTTAGCTCAAGAGGTTTTTCATTTTCTTAAAAAGAAAAAAGGAAAAACTGGTCTCATAGCCATTAAAATTAATATGGAGAAAGTTTTTGACTATATGAAGTGGTCATTCATCCTAAGAATCTTCAAAATTCAAGGATTTAGCCAAAAATGGATTGGTTGGATAAGAGAATGTTTGTCTACGGTCTTATATTCCATTCTCATGAATGGCTCACCTTCTAGACTCATCCAATCCTCAAAAAGACTCCGACAAGAAGACCCACTCTCCCTATTCCTTTTCATTCTAGGAAGTGAGGTAATCTCCTGACTCATCCTTAGAGAAGAAAGTCTCAACCACCTTGAAGGCATCAAAATATCCAGAGGAGGTCCCTCTATCACTCACATTCTCTTTGTAGATGAACTCTTTTTTTTTGGGAAAGTGACTCATTCCATAGCAGTTGCTCTTGCCCATTTCATAAATACATACACTGCTTGGTCGGGCCAAAAGATTAACCAAAATAAGTCCACTATACATTTTAGTAATAACACTCCAATTTGCTCCAAAAGAGAGGTAAAAAAATTTCTGGATTTCAAGACTTGCCCCTCAAAACTCAGATATTTAGGCCTTCCCCCCCTCTTCATTGGGTCCTAAAAAAAACATCTTTAAGAAAACCATTGGAAAAATTAAAAATAAGTTTTAGAGATGGAAAACAAAAGTCTTATCACAAGCCAGTAGAACAACCCTCATCATATCTGTTGCATCATCAATCCCCTCTTACACTATGACTACCCTCAGAATGCCCAAAGTTGTTGCCACTCACATTGATAGCATGTTCAGAAAATTCTGGTGGGGTTTGGATAAGAAATCTTCAAAAGGCTTAATCCCAAAATCCTGGAACTCAATCTGTATCCCTAAATCACTTGGAGGTCTCTGTCTCAAAAGCTCCCATCTCTTTAATAATGTTCTTAACATGAAATTCCTTTGGTTCCTCATCAATGATTCTAGCAGCCTCTAGAAACAATTTTTAACCAAAAAATATCTGAAAAATTCCAGCCTTTTCGAGACACAACAAAAACCTACTAACCCCTGGTTCTGAAAAAGCCTCTTAAAACAAAGAACTTTTTTCAAAATGGGTACTTGTTTTCAGATTAACAATGGGGTCTCAACCCGTGTATGGTTAGACCCTTGGATCCCAACAATTCCTGCTCATATCCCTGAACCAAACCCGAAAAACCCCACTATAGACCAAAACCTTAAAGTTGTTGAGCTCATCCTTGAGGAACAAAAGAGATGGAACACTCTCCTTCTTCACACCCTTTTCTCACCAGAATTCATCCATAAAATTCTCAAAATTCCTCTACCAAGGCACAACTTTTTCTAAGTGAAGGATAAACTAAAGTGGACACATCACTACTCTGAAAATTTCTCTATGAAGTCTTCTTATGCAGCTATGGTAAACTCCTCAGCCACAATTGTCCTGGACATTTCTTGGAAAAAACTGTGGAAGCTCAAAATCCAAAACCGTCTCAAACTCTTAATCTAGAAGGTCGCTCACAACATCCTCTCCACCAAATCCCTATTGAAAACAGTCACCAACCTTAATGCAGAACAAACACTTTGACCCCTTTGTGACTTACAAGAGGAAACCCTTCACCATTTGTTTTTCAATTGCCCCCTTACCATAATTCTATGGAGGTAGTCAATTTGGCCCATTGATATCTCAAAATTCACTAAGTATCCCATCATAGTCTGGATCAACAACATTCTAAACCCCTCTAGCTCACTCTCGATCCCAGAAAAAAGTCCCTCCAGTTCCAACTCTTTGCCTCATTAGCCATGGATAACATTTGGTTTCTTCAAAACAAGGTCATCCACAATGCCATCAAACCTTCCCCAAGTTTGCTTGTCTCAATTGTATCTTCTCTTTTCTTGGAGCACAACTCAGCGTGGGCTCAGAAGTTTGATCATCCCATAGTAAATGCTCAGAAGTTTGTTTCAACCTGATCCAATTCGACGTGGCAGTTAGAAGAAACGAAAGCACCACAACATCCATTTGCAGAACAAGCGATGGCACTCCCATTTTCGTTATCACAAGTTTCATCAACAACACCAATCCAAATGTGGGAGAAGCAACATCAGTTCTAAAAGGCATCCAAGAAGTGCATCACGGAAACATGAACAAATTACAAATTGAGGGGGACTCTTAACAAGTGATCGGTGCACTATCAAAACATAATTTCAAAACCAACTAGGAAATTCAAGGCATCTCTTCAGACTCAAGATATCTGCTTCAATCATTTGGAGACTGGTTTGTGAAAAAAATTCATCAATCCCAAAATCGATGTGTACATGAGCTAGCGCAATGGGCTGCTTCCAACCATCAGTATGGAAATTTGCCCCTCTCCACCATCCCCCCTTCTCTGCTGAAATTTCATAATGGGAAGGATTCCCCAGTTTGTAATATCTTTAATTTCTAAACTAAGTATGCTTCTATTATTAGAAGTAGTAAACTTGCAAAAAAAAAAAAAAAAAAAAAAGAAGATAAGTGGTTTAGCCAATGCATATGGGCGCGGTCATGCAGCCTAGCTAGTGACAATATATCAACAAAGAGAAAAAAATCCATGAAATTAACACCGAGGCAAGGAAAAACCCCTGTTTGTTGTGCCAACTGCCAAAGCCCGAAGCATTGGCTGTAGATTACGAGCCCAAGAGCTCTTATGCAAACACAATATCAGTAGGCATAAGCCTGCCTGCAAGAGAAAAGAGCCCATGTCAGAAACACACATTAATTATTTCACATATTATTCCAAATTTCAAGGTAAGTGCACGTTAAATCAAAGGTTGACTTTACGTTACAAACCAAGCCTAAGAGAGTTGTCGTTGAGTCACTTTCGATAATTTATTGAAAAAATCAAAATATTGGATTCGAAGCAGTTTTACTTTATATTTTTATTTGTATCCTAAAATTATTTTAATTACGTATTTAAGGTAGATTTTAAAATATTTTTCAGATTTATGTAATCTTGTCATTGATATTTTCCTTTAAGTTTACCATTTATTGGATTCTTTTCAGTAAGATTTTCTATAATTTTTTTTCTTTCGAAATAGTTATTTACAGTTTGAAAAGAGGTAACTATAATATATAGATGTTGTCGTAATTACTATCAAGTTTATAATGTCTACAACTATTATTTATTGCAGTGAAATCTACATGCTGTTCGTGTTTATCTCTTCATGAATTGTAAAAGGTAAAAAGTATTTGATCCAACTCACTTACCTTTGTCAATCATTTGATGCTGCAAAATCAGTTCTTAATTAATTTCCTTCAATCGTTGCGCAATTGGTTGAACATATTAAGACTAGGGATGTAAATTGATATGCATGGTGGCACATAGATTGGCAAAGCTGGCCAAAGGCAGGCAGCTGATCTGCTAGCTCCAACTATCTGAACATGATTGCAATCCATGAAAGTGATCATCATCGGAATAATACCATGCCAGCCACAACACAACGCTCAAAATGTACATATCCCGGCAAAGACATGCAAACTTCCAAATCACTCCCTGTCAAACTCTTAAGTTTTTATATATATTCTACTTGCTCGACCTCGATCTATCTACTTGTAACTCGACTGCTGACATGTCATATTAAAATTTTAAAAAATATATATTAAATTTTTCTTACAAATCAAATCTTATAGGTGATTTGATACATGGTAGAGACGTAGGATATGTATCATTCACAATCTTGGTTAAAAAAAAAAGACAAAAGCATCTTATAATTATAAAAGATTGCTTTTAGAAAAGTACCCATGATTCGGATTAATTCCATGCATTGAGAACGAATGAAGGATAATTTATATATATTCACATTCTTTTGATGATGTGATATTTTAATTACATGATGTTAATCTCACCTAGAATTTTGTCAGCACACTGATGTCTTTGGCCATCGATTGGGGCACACTTGATCCGCATATATGCATTAAATTACGGATTGAGATACTGTGAGGAAATATATCAATCTGGCTTCACTTTTTTGGACCGACTTAACTAGAGCTACTCGATGATGATGCCAGCCGGGGAAGAATAGCTGCAAAATAGGTGTCGTTTAGATAATAAGTTGAGATAAGGTGAAAGTTGAAAGTTAAATAAAATATTATTAGAATATTATTTTTTAATATTATTATTATTTTGAGATTTGAAAAAAATTAAATTGTTTATTATATTTTGTGTGAAAATTAAGAAAATTTAAGTTGTTTGGATTCAGAGATGAATTGAGATGGTTTGTGAATAGTAGAAAATAATATTTTTAGAATAATATTTTTTAATATTATTATTGTTTTAAGATTTAAAAAAGTTAAATTATTTATTATATTTTGTGTGAGAATTTGAAAAAGTGATTATGGGATTTGAAAAAGTTAAATTGTTTATTATATTTGTGTGAAAATTTAGAAAAGTTTGTTTTGGGCTTTGAAAAAAAAAGGTTATTATATTTTGTGTGAGAATTTGAAAAAAAATATAATGATGAATATGAGATGAGTTGAGATGGGTTGAGGAGACTTGTGAATCCAAACAACGTAGCACAATGAGATGAAACACTTCTTATATCCAAACGGGATTTTAAGTGAGCATTCATGTCATGAGCTGAACTAGCAATTTGGTCGCTTAATTTTGCTCACGCCATTGCTTGTTATTAATCAAATATTTATGATGGAAGGAGTAGTAAAGAGTACTGATTAAGGGATAACAAGTTGGATGAGTGATGATGGAATTAATATAACTTTTTTTTTTATAATTTTTTTCGATTCTATTTTAAAGATCATTATATATATATATATATATATATATGATGTGAAGAATTATACTCGTCGGTTGATTTGAAAATCCAAAACTTCAATACCTACAGTTAATATTATAGGATTTGATCTTATAGAAAATTAAATTTTATACGACGACATAGAATTTTTCTCGTAAATCAAATTTGGAAATGTTAAGCGTGTAAAAGTTATATCGTTTATATCGACTTAAAAATAGAATGACTCTATTGATATCTCTATTTTAAATGGACCGAGGCTCCAAATTAGGCAAGGCCCCTGCCGATGTTCAGTGTATGGAGGTGGGTTGCTTCATATATATATATATATATATATATAGCTAGGACGTTCTTTAATTTCTGGCATGTTTTCCGGCCACCAGCCGACGAAGTACGGCTTTAGTAGCAGTAGCGGTCTCCCTGCTGTTGTTTGTCCGTCACTCATGGTGCTCGATATTTACAAGCATATCTCATCATGTCTCTGAAAACTTGGATGATTCGATTCCGACCGAAATAATAACATATGAGAATGATTATGTCAAATAAACATAAGCAATATTTCAGCATGCTTGGCCAACTTTGGCTACAAAAATAGTGATGGCGCACGACTTGGAAACTTTGTGCAGGGTCCTTTCATGTTCATGCCATGATGGTCTGCACTTGGTTGATAAATGTGCCAAATCTTTTTCAGTAAATCAAACCACAAATTAACATATAAAAAGCATAAAGGATTCAGATTTCTTTTTTTAAAAAAAAACATACAAAGCATATGGGATTTCAGTCCCTGCGGCCCCTCAGGTGACATTGATCATCATGTTCATCCCTTTGACATGTCTCTTTTGAATAGTACTCTCTCTCGCTCTCTCACACACAAAAGTCACTAAAAAAAGCTAAAAAGAAGAAAGAAAAAAAAAATCATGCACGCCCAAGCTTTCTGATATAGGGTGGTACTTTTTCTTCTTTCTGCAGGCAAAGCTGTTGGTGAAATAAAAAAAAAGTCAGGAATTTTGGGGTCAAACATTCTCTGATGAGGATGGAAGGAGAGGCTGAGCAAGGGATGACTTGATGTGGCTTGTTGCCCTGTTGTTCTCGTACTCCGGAGTGGGCTGAATCGCAAGCTTTTCCTGTGCAAACTTCCTTTCTTCGCTTTTCCCCCACAGGACTAGGTACAATCCCACTATGATCAACACTGCCCCAATTATCCTGTACATTTATACCCACAACAATTAAGCAGCTTGCTAGCTAGCATGCATGTTCTCTGAGATAAAAGCGATCGAAGGACGTTGTTTTGCAGAAACATCCCTTCTCTTTCTTATGTTTCTATTTACTCCTTATGTTAATCTTTATATAATTTTCAGGCTACTTTCAGAATTGAATGGCACTGGAGATCAGGCTCCCTTCAAAAGTAGACACGACATGTGAATTTTACTATGTTTAATGGAATGGATTTTACATATTGGATCTATCTCTTTTCGAATGGTAAAAAGTATTTAAGTTAAGAAATTGTAATTTATCTCAATCCGGCATATGAGACTCTGACATGTATAGAACTAATTATTCCTGAAAGAGAGAAATAGATAGATAGATGAAGGGAGGTGATTATAGTATGAAGAGAAGGGACTTACCCTCCCAAGTAGAACTCTTCCCCCAAAGCAATGGAAGCCATAATAGCGACAACAAGAGTCTGAACAGGTTGATACACAGCCACGAAGACAGGGCCACCTCTGTCAATGCACCATATCTGTACAGCGAAGGCCACCCCTGATGCCACCACTCCCTGCAATATTTCCACAAAAACTTTTCTTCCTCATTTCATTTTCAACACCCACCATCCCCGGCACATTATTGCACAACTACTTTTGTACCCTTTGACAACTTAAAAGCATAGTTTGAACATACACATACACGAAATAAAGTTGCCCAGGAAAAATAAAATAAAGCTAGAGGCTTGAATTGGCGAGACGTTAACGTTTCAGCCACTGGTCTGGTTTCGTGCATGAACAAAGTTACCCTTTTTATCTTTCAACACGAGTCCACCCTCTTGTGTCTTGACACGCAAAAGAGAAAGATTGTACACACCCATTTGCATACTAAACGACACTCAAAAGAGAGATTGTTTGGAGTTTAGACTCGTGTTGGGGTTCAGTCCGAATCCTTATTGAAAATGTCACTTCCTTCCTTCCTTCTCTTTTTCCCCTTCTGGGCACAGTTTCTTCCTTTCTGATGAGAGTGGAATGAATAATGATATAGACATGAATTTTTTTATAATTCTTTTTAATATTCTATTAATTTTAAATAGAAAAAGGATATAAGTTTTTTTTTTAAATTAATATTTATGATGAGATAAAATTATTGTAAAATATATCATTTTCTTTAGGCTTATTACTCTCTTTGACCAGTGATTGTGCTCAAGCTGCAAGTATGACTGCTTGACTGATACGAGATTTCTTGACACGAGTTCTAAGATTTTAGAGTAAGGAATAAAGGATGAATTGCAGGGAATCACTGACCGCATAGAGGATAGTGAAGAGCTCTCCACCAGAGTGAAACATCCAAGCCTGTGTATCTCTCTCAAAGATCAAAGCAATCACCAAAAACTGTATGAGACCGAAAAAACACGTATAGGAGGTGACGGAGAGGCGAGCCGGGTACTTCTTAAGGACCGGCGCTTGCAGCACCAGCCACGCGGACCATGACAAGCAATGGCCAATGAGGTAGATGCAGCCCAAGGTCCAGTTCTTCCCCGCTGCATCTCCTAGCGATACAAAAACTGGCGTTGTGCTGTGTAGTGTTTGTGCTGGGCTGTATACGGCTGGGCCTTTGTACAGTGTGATTACTGTGGCTCCGGCGACGCAGAATATAGTTCCGACCACCTTTCCTATGCCGTCTTTCCGATCTAGTCGTACTTTCTCAATCCTGCACATTCGGGCAATGAACAAACAGATTAGTTATTTGGATGTATAACAAAAAACACGTGTTTGACCACCAAAGCAATAAAAATGTTTCAAATAAAGAGACGGAGAAGGAGCGCTGAGCTTGCCGGAGTAAGGCTGCCATGAGAAAGGTAATGGCTGGGACGGAGTTTTGTATTGCTGATGCGAAAGTGGGAGTTGTGTTGTCCAAACCCAGCAAGTAGAATCCTTGATTTGCTGTTATTCTGTCGAGCAAAAGGAATGTGAAAAAAGTGACTATCTTTCAGTTTCGAGATAGTTTTGTGCTTAAACAACAAGGAGATTTGGGTGTTTTTTCTGTTAAGTTATGTATATTTTGTGATCATACCCAATTAGTGCGAGGATGAAGAACTGAAGGAGAAAATTCAGAGTGATTGCGGGCCTATCCTTCCTGATCAAAGAATTAGAAACATTAGTTACGATGATCATTTAGATCAAGAAGCAAATGAAGGAAATGGTTACTAGTTATGAAACCGTACGTACTTCTCTAGAAAATAGGCAAAGGGGAGGAGCAAAAGCAAAGCGATAACGTTCCTATAGACGGGGAACACAAGTTTGCTAATGCCCATGTTGAGGGCGGCTCTGGAGACAACATGGAAGCCAGCATAGCCAAACTGCAAGGCCAGCATAGCCGCATGCAGCTGGAGTCTTTCAGGTATAGAGCACCACATTCTCTTTGCCGGGGCGGATCCGGTGTCAGCCATTGAAGCAAAAACAGAGAAACTAATTAAGACTTGGGAACTATAGAGGGAAGTGAAAAAAAGAAAGGGAAGTGTTGTGAGCTAGAAGAGTAGGAGATGGTGTAAATATAGTGGAAGTGAGTGAGAGGAAATGGTGCCAATGTGGAGGAATGTGGCCCACAGTGGCCCCTAAAAAGAGATTACTTCAACTGTTGCTAACCTTAAGCTGTTTTTGGTTGTCTCCCTCATTCTTCTCTTTTATGGCCTCTTTCCTCAAATTAATACAAATTAAGTAACCTCATTATTTTTCATGAGGATTTATTAAGTCAATGAGCATTTATTAAATTAATACATCTCCCCAACACATATATGCATGTTTGAGCATTGCATCCATTAATGGACATTTACATATTTGATTATTTGTTTTACTTTCCTTTCAGTTTATGGCCCTCATTAAGAAGGAACGGTTAAATTTTACTCCTAGAAAAATGCTTGAATTGGGAAAAAAAAAAAAATGTGAACTCGATCCTTCTAAATTCTCATTAACCAAGGCTAGCTGTTAATGGGGCACTCATTTGTTTTCTTTCTTTTTAAAGAGAAGAGGACGGTACCCAATTTAATAGAGCAGTTAACATAACCATTTTTAAAAAATCATCATAAATGCTAATAACGTTTCATTCCAATCTTACCAAATTAACATTCTCTCTTCCTTTTAAAGATTCAAGGTTAATTCAAATAATATCTTTACTTATCATAGATATTAAAATGAGATGTTATAAACTTATAATGTTCTTGTTAGTAGATTTCATTACGACACAATTCACAATTTATCACCGCTTAAGACCTGCACTTTTAGTTTAAATTTACTGCAATTTAATTCTAACATGGTCTAAATAAAACCAAAGTCGTGTATACATAGACTAATCAATGTTATAATTGAAATCTTTAAAATAATTAGTGAAGATTACTTAACACAATATATGTACTCAAACAGTAAAATATGTACTCATTCACCTCTATCCTACTTTACACACGACATAAGACTGGTCATAAAGGGCATCAAACCGTGAAAGTGACACAAAGAAGTTTGGTGGGTCCTTACCTAGAGGCTTTAATATCAAAATCTTAGTTTAATACCATTTTAATTATCTAAAGAAAGTTCAAATTATATCTAGATTCATATTTTAAATGATTAGTCAAGATTATAAATAAATAAATCATTATAAAATAAAATCCTATCCCAGGCCATAAAAAAAACCAAAATGAAAATTTGCATATTTTCTTTGACATGCAATAATCATATATATTTTAGCACTCAGATATGCAAGTTGATGGGAAATCACAACTTTTCTGAAAGACAACCCCAATGGCAAGACGTGAATTAAGCTTGAAGGAGACAACGATCGAGAGATCAAAAGTTGCTAGCTATATATTTATCGAACAGGTATTAATGTTTTGTCACGATGCCATTAATGATGATGATAATTGATCAAGGATATATTTATATATATATATATATATATAAAGGCTGAGGCTGAGCCGCCATTGATAAATATATAGAGCGCACGAGGGGTGGTGGTGGCCGTGGGTTCCCCATGCATGCGTTCTCATACCCCATGAAGATCGACCTTGATCAACCCCATCACATGATCCCCCACCTCACCTCACCCACACTGCGAATGCTAATTTACATGATTTATTGTATTTTTCTATCTGGAGTACTACACTATTATATACACATCCTGATCATCATGTAGTATTTTATTTCTTCAGGAACCCATAATGCATCCAGTATTTTATGATCTGTATATCAGTACTGTGTGTGTGTGTATATATATATATATATAATATAATATATATATATATATCATGTGTGATTTATAATATCTCTTTCTATTCCTTCTGGGGGAACTTTCTAGTAGGTCATGAAGTTGCTGATATAATATAATTACAAACTTTAAAATAGGGTAGCTAGCCATGATGAGCAGTTGGAAAGAATTTATACAATTAGTTATATAACCAAATTAAAGTCTTTCAGAACAAAAATGGCCGTTAAATTCTTTTAATTTTTTTATAGACAAACAGATTCAATCATCAAAAGGTTAAGATTATGAAACGATAGCCTTTTGATATTATAGAAAAAGGGTCTATAGTAAAAGAATGAAAAACGATATTTATCATTCTTAATCATATAACTTACAGATATGCATGGTACATTTTAAAAGATTTCATGTGTCAACCACTTTAACATGTATTACATGGGTAGATTGTGTGACTAAAGATGAAACGGCTTAAGATAAATGAGCACTAAAGACGCTACAGTCATAAAAAATTTCATATATATAAAAATAAATCACAAACTGAAATGATTTCATATAATATGTTAGATCTACTTTACAAAAAAAATAATTTTATAATCTAACGTATCATATCAAGTTACGTCAATTTGTAATTACTTTTACAAGATATCTTTGTAACTAAAGTATCTTTCATACCGGGGGAGAATCCAGGAATTCATTCCTTTTTGTTATAAAAATATATAGAAGGTACATAATGTGTGCAAGCTCATCATAATAAATTGAATTAAAGGGTGTTTGTAATTAGATATTGTTGAATGGTTGATCCTCCTAGCCTTAATTTACAAACACCCTAATGAAGTGTTTCCACTAAGGTTTCCCACTCCTAAATCTTACTTAATTGTAGCCGTACTGCTCAGATATCAATCCCCTGGCTTTAAGAAACACGATGCTCCCCCTCAATCGAGACAACCATCATTCTAAAATTCAAAAAAAGAGGCCTTGCCTGCCCAGCTAGGAACGACTCTAACATACACGTTCCCCTTTTTTTCATCTTTGGAAGTCCTATCTGACAGCCTAACCTGCTTTGTAATAATTCTCAGACGTTTCACACCACCAAAAATAAAAATAAAAATAAAAAAATAAAAAAAGATGGGTGGGTTCCTCCTCGGAATTAGAAGGAATTTGGAGACTGGCCTGCCTGGGTGAGTCTGACTCGGCCTGCATGAACCGGTCGGACATGACCCCCTGACCAAACTAGTTGTGATCTTACATAATTACATTTGCATGCTCAGGTTCTTTCTCATGATCTTTTGGTCGCATAAGTACTACAGGCCTGACAGCTTGTGTACATCTGAGTGTCCACCAGATCAGAATCTTGAACGCCATAATTCTCTGGTCGAGCCCTGCATGGGTTTGAATATGTAGCACGTTTGCTCCTCTAATTACATCTCATGTTTTGATGATCTTTCAAATTTCCTGACCAAAATGATAAAGAGTACATTTCTAAATTTCCGGCTCATAGTATAGAGTAGAAGAAAAAAGAGAATTATATATATATATATCCCATAATAAGTGCGTTGAACTTAATTGAACCCTAACTCTAGAAAAAAATTATTTGCAAATTTGTTTATTGACGCATTATTAATGTAGAAGACGGTCACATCAGTCATTAGCATAAACAATATTTATGTTTTGACTTTTTTTTTTATATTATTAATTTGATGGGTCCCAAACATTATAAAAAAATTGTTTAATTGCGACCAGTTATTTCTAGCGAAATGATTATTTTCAGTTAAAATAAATTTTTTTTTGTTATAAATAATCATTTTTATCGCAAAAAAAATAGTCACAAATTTCCATTTTTTTTGTAGCGATAATAATTTATATGTTTGTAAGTAACAAGACAAATCATGTAACACATATGTATTATAGGAGATATCTATTGTAGCTTTGTATGTACAGATAAATTAATGTGTTTTTCATAAATTAAGGAATTAGAACAAATAATCATCTTTATTTGTGGTTTGATTTATATCTGTAATCATCTTTTGATTAATGAAGTTATATGTTTTGTAAAAAAAAAAAAAAAAAAAAGAGGAATTAAAACAAATAATGTGAATTCAGTAGTACTATTACGGAAGCTATGCGCACACATATATATGGTAGGTGACACGCACCAACAACATTACATATATTGTGTTTTGGGGGAGATCATGCATGGACGGTGGAACAGTGAGCACATCGGGTTGGGGTGTGGGGTCAAAATTCGTATCAACAATTGCATGGGCTCTCTTTTGTCTTAGGGCCAACCCCGGTGCTAAGTACGCTCGATTGACAACCACGTACATGCATGCTTGGTGCAATATGCAAGCTAGCTCTCTCTGGTGATATCTTGATCTGGTTACCTAATTCTAGGAGGAGGCCGACTAACAAAGGGCACGTGCCTATATAACCTTTTTGTTTAATTCATGACATTTGAACCATCTTGTTTGGGCAGCTAGAAAGCCATTTTCTCTTACCAACTCAAATAATTCTTGAGAATATTAGATGATGATCAAGTCCCACACGCCGTTTGGCTCAACTATAAGCTTCCCCCCCATATATATATATATATATGTATGATCATCAGTTGGTAATTAAAGGAGGTTGGGAGCTTTTTCTTTTGAAAAATACTTTCTTCGTCTTAAGCTTTATATTATTATTTCTAGTCATGACATGATCTATTATGTGACATACTCTTTATAATCATTGAGATATTTTATATAGGGTAATTAGGCTACTATGCCGGCAGGCTTTTTTTTTTTTTTCTTTTTTTTTCATATTTTTTTAATATATTTAAATATTTTTTAAAAATAAAAATATGCCAATATAAAAAATACACAGTCAAACTAGGGCGGCAAAGTATCTTTTCTCTTTTATATATAAGTAAGTTAAAATGTATTGCATTAATAAATATAATTTGATATGACAATTTAAAATAGAAAATAACATCGCTAGTTCTATCTTTTTTCCATGTAGTTGGGGGTTATTTTACTAATTGTTCAAAATCTTTTTTATGTGGTTAGGGTACCTTAATTAGCATGTCACTAAAAAATAATAATAATAAAAAAAAAAAACATTTGTGATGAAAACCAACTTATTTTAGTGAAAAATAATCATTTTCGTAAAAAATAACTTGCTACAAATAGACAGTTTTCTTGTTGTGTTGGGATACCTTTTGGCCAAAAAAAAGCAAAGCCTCATATGGGAAAATCTTAACCATTTAACTTGAAATCAGTGGTTGGGGTTTTTTTAAATATATAAGCAAACAAATTATGGGATTGATGGAATATATAATACTTCATAGGGATATTCTTATTTAGTTACTACGTAGCGCCATGCATAGAAGTAGTAGTACTAGGCCATCAAAGTAATGCATGATGTGCCTCTCATTAATGGCATATAATTATAATAAGCTTTCATTAATATTTAATAATAATGTTTTGAGTACTAGATTTTAATTATTATTATGCCTAGTTAATTAGGATCGGTTAAACATTGTTCAATCGCACGCCCTAACACGATGTAGCTCACTTTCGGAGCAACATGAAGCTGGACACCTCGTCATGTTTAATCAGCATGGGAAATTCATTTGGAATATCGCACATTTGATTTTGTGCTAATTATGTAAAATATCGTTCAGTCATGAATATCTTTGATTTAGATCAATTTTACGGTTTATACTTTATGAAAAACTATATTTGTAGTCGTGAAGTGTGTAAGCGTTGCGCAATCTTTTTAAAAAGTGAGTAAATATGAGATCCACATAAAAAAAATAATAATTTTTTAATAGTTAACCACACTCTTTTTCAAAACGATTGCGCGGCGCCTACGCACTTTACGACTAGCTGCACGTAGTGCCATTACTTGGGCATAGATGATTATGATGTTATATTAGGCATACTTGCAATAAGGCTAACTACTCTTTATCCTGACTTTTGTCATCAAGTTATATTATTCTCAAGTCGGTATGTCATGATTTTTGTAAAATATCATTTAAAATAGATATATCAACTAATTTGATTGAAGATGATAAAATTCAAAATAAATAATAACATTTTCTATATATAAATCTATTATTAACTGAATCAATGTTTCTAATGAATTTATTGGCTTTTTTGAAGTTCCCGTGACAAACAAATTAGAAAAAGTTGAGAAGCCTGCAGCTAGAATTACTCCTATTTATATATATAAATATATATATATTTTTTTTTATAAACTTAAATCCAGGATGGGTCATATTTGGTTGTTTGCAATGAATAATAAAAAGCAAGGCTACCACTCAATGATTATATTAATTATAACCATGTCTTGCAGCATAATTGCAATTTAAATATAAAATGTAACTTTAAATAAATAAATAAAAAAAGAGGGGGAATTCTTCTTAAAAAAGAAAAGCTTGATCGAATCTAGGGTTGGATTAAATATTCCATGAATCTTTCCCATGTCATTATATATATGGACCAAGAAAATTACTTAGTTACAATTTGTGACCCACTCTAGATAATATTAGGTAGAGATCTGTGAAATTATTACTTATCTAAAAAGTTTAAACTGATAGGAAAAAAGTAAATTTAATTATTTATATTTATCTTAACATGACCACATCGATCTAGTGAGTGGTGCGCGCATGCCATGCATAAACCAGAATATGTTAAAACAAATTAGAATTGAAAAATGCTAGATGTAGTTAAGAAAAATTTACAAAAACTTACTTTTTCACATATCAGTTATTGATATATTCAAAATCATAAAATTTAAAATTCAAAATTTAAATTTCAAAAGAAAATTAATGAAATGGGTCTTGTAAGTAAAACTGTAAGTACATGTAGTACTACTCATTAGAATTATACCAACAGGAAGCTAGAATGTTTTTTTGTATTTATTTTCTTCTTCTTGTTTTCTATAGGGTGCAAACATAATTCTCTTCTAAACTTTCAAAATACACTGGAAATGAAAATAATATATATAATAATGATTTATACAAGTCTCAAAGAATAAATTCCGTGCATTCCCTTTGTAAAAAAATAACTCCACCTTAGAATGTATATCACTGATCACTGGCTAGCTAGGTCTATCTATATGCATGCATGTTAGGTTTTTCATTTTAACAGAAAAAGTCATGCTTTCTAATAAAGGAACCATATATACAAAGTGTTTTCTCATTTGGAAAGATCTCTAAAATCTTTACGTGCGTTGGCTCCTTCCAAGATTTCACTTCCTACCTATAAACCTGGCCTGATCTCTATAATTTCTTTATTGCTTTTTCACATGCTTGGCTCTTTTTGGCCCCCACAGTGCGTACGCGATTCATTTCCTCCACCTTAATCGNTAGGACATACAAATATGACTTGAAAACAAGCCAATTACAATCGATAATAGCACCTCAGAACACATACGTGTCTGACAAGGTCTAGTCCAGACGGTAACCTCTAAAGACCTAAGTCTTAGAGAAAATACCACCTCTGTACACGACAGAGGGTACACAGCCCCCATACCCCGACAAAGCAGGGTAGGGTACACCAAACCCCACCATCCGACAACGCGGAGGGAGGACAAATATTTTTTTGGGTTTTTATTAATCTAAAACAACCTTACACAAAGAGAAATACAAACAAAACAAATAAAACACTAGTGCGTGCACTACACAGCAGCAGACTGCATAAGCAATGCACAAAAGGGGCTGCTGTGGCGCGTGCAGCCCACGCGCTTAGCTGGAAGGAAAACCGTTGAACGATCTTGGAAGAACCAGCCTCACAGACACCAGAAGTGCCGGGCGTGGCGATGTCAGAGGGCTCTCCGGTGGCGCGTGATGACCACGCGGCGGAGTACACCGGGATCTTCGAGCCGCGCGTGCAGGGCACTCGCCGCTCCGTTTGACACCGTTTTCGGTGGTCTTCTAGATCGGCAGCAGGGCAACTCCATGGCGGGGCGCGTTCGGGCCTGTGGTGGCCGGTAGGTCCTAGACCGGCGATTCTCCCTTTAAAGCTCTGAAAAAACCAAAAAAACCAAAGA
>QEOT01001847.1:0-25341 GCA_003123785.1 Pterocarya stenoptera
CCCTTTACCACCTCCCCCCCCCAGTTTCTCTCAACCGCTCAGCCGCGCCGCCTCCATGCCCGAGATCAAGATCCAAAAGCAAGATCCGCCGAGTCCCGTGGGAGGCACGATCATCGAGGAGGAGGAGGGCGCCGAGTCCGATGCCGAGGATCCTCGTAATAGGCTTCAAAGGCGTGGCGGTAGTAGTCATAGGAACTCCAGAGTTCTGGAAGACGAGGGGGGCCCACCACCTCCACCGCCTGTGTCGCAGGTCTCGCAGCAGGAGGTGCCGATGCCGGCGCCGCAAGATACACCGTACGATTACTTTTTCTCGGTCGATAACATGCCCGGAACGACCTTGAGTGATGCGCCGCCGGTGGTGGAGGGCGTGGAGGATTCTGTGAGGAACGAGGAAATTGAGTGGAAAATGTCCGAGGAAAAGCCTAAGAGAGTGGAAGAGGCCGGCGGAGGCAGCGAAGTTAGGGGAACTGAAAAGGCCGAGGTGGTAGTCCCTCCAGCGGGGAGGACTGTTAAGAAGGGGAAGCAGGCGACGGGTGGGGCGGAGGGGAAGAGGATGGTGAAGCAGAGTGTGAATTTGTTGCAGATATTTTCGGAGCTTGACGACCATTTCTTGAAAGCTTCCGAGAGTGCCCAAGAGGTTTCGAAGATGCTCGAGGCGGCTAGGTTGCATTATCACTCTAATTTCGCGGATAATCGAGGTAATGGGTTGACTTGTTTAGCTTGAACCGTTTTAGTTGAGATGCTGCACTTTCTTTGAGGATTCAATTCCCTCACATTTGGGTATGATGAGCTTGTAGAAGGTGACTTTGACGGTATTAATTAGTGAATTACAAGTTGTTTTGTATTGAATTGGTGGTGATTCCTAGCATTTGTACATACTGTTAGGATGATTTTCTGATTGTTACTAAAACCTTGACCTCGTAGTTGTCATGTGATTTTTAGCTTGTGGTGATCTTCGAGGATTTTAATATATCGCTGGTTGTTTAATAGGGCATATTGATCACTCCAAAAGAGTGATGCGTGTTATTACATGGAATCGGTCATTTAAAGCTTTGAATGACAACGCCGATGATGGGAAGGATGACTTTGAGTCAGAAGAGCAAGAAACTCACGCGACCGTGCTGGATAAGTTGCTGGCATGGGAGAAAAAGCTATATGATGAAGTGAAGGTACGTTGCAATATTTCCATTGGTTTTGTTACTTCACTTTTTTTCCTCTCAAATCTATCGATCAACCCTTCCGTGTTTGAAATGAATTCATCACTAGTTTATTTCTATATCACATATACTTCTCCACCTTTAGCCCATCTTTACGGCCCGAAATGTGGCTGAGTTTGCTAATCTCTGCGATGCAACCCACCGTCCATAGTTCTCCTATGCCTAACTAAGCCCTGTTGCTTAGCAGGGCCCGCGTTTGATGTGGTCCTTAAAATGACCAATGATATGAGACTGCCTTCTTTTTGGCAGAATGACTTCCGCTCTGCATATGTGTTTGTGCGTGCATCTGACTTGCTAAATTTACAGGCCTTCTCATGTATGCTTGAGCATTTCTTGAGTACATGTTAACTTTCCTTTTGAGTTGATAATAGGCTGTGCGCAGAGATAAATTACCAGTTACAACTCCTTTGCTAAGATGTTGCTCCTTTTGATTGTCATTAAGTTCATCTAAGAAATAGACCCTAGTAAAAACCAGTCTTTGTCGACGTATTGAACTCCAGTGAGCTCTATCTATGGCTCATGATGGCTAAGTGGGTGCATCTTGACTTTCTTCACAATCCTATTATCATACAAACGGAACAGCTTACCACAATGCTTGCATCTCAGTCCTTTAACTTATGTACAACATCAAAGGCCTGCGTTGGCAAGAGGATTGCCGCACGCTGTTTGGTGCTTTCATCCCGTCAGTTGTGCAACTTGAAGTCCAGGATTGTGGGAGAAAACCGTTGGTTTCGATTGATGTGTTTTGAGGTTAACAAATCTGAGGTGACCTTCAGTATCATTACAATGTGCAATGAACAGATAGAAAGGTAGGACATCCAAGGTAGATTTTGGGTTAAACATGCCCAATGTAGAGTACCTACTCTCCTCTCTAGGAACCTTGAACCCTGCACCTGAAAACTATGCATATCTGTGCTTGCTTTTATTGGTTTATATGAATATGTTACTCAAGAAGCTCATCTCCACGTCAACTCTTTGGCAGCAAGCCATCCACCTTCCACACCCATGTGTTTGGCCTATGAGAACAGTTGGCTTTAATTCAGTAATATAACCTTTTTTGTGATATTACGCTACATGCATGATGCACCTTAGCCATATGAACTTCTTCTTTGTTTTACAACAGTGCAGCTTGTTTTATTTGTATGACAAATCAATCGTGTACAATACTAGTATTTGTGGCTGATTGTTGCTGGGATAGGCAGGTGAGCTTATGAAATATGAGTACCAAAAAAAGGTTGCGTCCCTGAACAGGAAGAAACGAGGTACAAACTCTGAAGCATTGGAGAAAGCAAAAGCAGCAGTAAGTCATCTTCACACAAGATACATTGTTGACATGCAATCCATGGATTCAACGGTTCTAGAGATAAATCGTTTACGAGATGAGCGATTATACCCAAAACTTTTTCAGCTTGTTGAAGGGTGAGTGGCAATGTGATGAAAATATTATTTTAGTGGTATGTGATTTCATTTGAGTGAGAATATACTTTCTTGATGTACCCTTGCTATCTCCCATCAAACCCACACAATGAAATATCAAGCATATCATTTTTATTTTATTTCATTATAAGGTCTGACAAACCCACACAATATTTTCTTGATAATGCTTCACTAACTAAAGGCAAGGAAATAAAAATTGTAAATGCTATTATGTGGGTTTGTCAGACCGTATAAACTGTTTCAACAGATCATGGTAATGATTTTGTGCAATAAATGATCCACTAATTTCAAGTTTTGCTTTCAACCTGAAGGCTATGCACTTATAATTAATGCTCCAAACTCCAGTTTTTGTTATTTCATATTTTCTGCTTGATTCTGTGGGCAACATTGCCCACTTTTCAAATTTAGTTCAGTAGTCTTTTGTGGAAAGAACTGTTCTTTTCACCATGTTCTATCATGTTTTTCTGGCTTTCTGAAATTGTTCAACTTTAATTTTTAAGCTTCTGTTTACCACTAAGTTTTATTTAACTTTGTTACATTGTGACCGATGTGGTTTGCATTATGTTATGGTAAATGCCTTCCCATCCTCAAATTATGCTTTGCAGAAAGCCCATGGAGTTTTTTTCCTTCTCTACCTTGCTTGTGTTTCTAGAAATTGTTTCCTGGACCCCAACCCTCCCCCATCCCCAAACGAAAAAGACCATATTCACGAATTTGTTATGCCCTAATTAAATTGTATGAACTGCAGGATGGCCACTATGTGGAAAACCATGGAGTCTCACCATGAGAACCAGAAAAAAACTGTACAAGCACTGAAATATCTTGACATCTCCCAATCGCCCAAGGAAACAAGTGAGCACCACCATGAACGTACGTACCAGCTGCAGATTGTTGTGATGCAATGGCATTCACAATTTCAGAACTTAGTGAACCATCAGAAAGGGTACATTAGGGCCCTCAACAGTTGGTTAAAACTAAATCTCATCCCTATTGACAGCAGTTTGAAAGAGAAGATTTCTCTACCAGCTGAAAACCCCCCTATTCGTGACCTGCTCCGTGCTTGGCACGACAGTCTGGAGAAACTGCCTGATGAAATTGCCAGAACTGCTCTACACAACTTTGCTGCTGTAATAGATGCTATATTTGAGCAACAAAAGGAGGAGTTGAATTTGAAGCAAAAATGTGAAGACACCCGCAAGGAGCTTGCCCGCAAGATCCGTCAATTTGAAGACTGGCATAGCAAATACTTGCAGCAAAAGGTACCCGATGAGTTGGATCCAGATGGCACAGTGGATAACCATCTCCTTACAGAGAAGCAGTTTATGGTGGACTCGGTGAAGAAGAGGTTGGAAAATGAGCAGGAAACCTACGAGAGGCTGTGCCTTCAGGTAAGGGAGAAGTCTTTGGTAAGTTTAAAAAACCGCTTGCCAGAGCTCTTTATAGCAATGTCAGATTTTGCTCGGGCATGCTCAGAAATGTACAGAAACTTGAGGTCAATGTCACAGCCCTCGAATTCAAAAAACAGCTCATCATGAGAAAATTTTATAAGCTTTGTATAATTGTGTTTAATCTGTGATGTGTAAATCACAATATCTTGCAATTCTTATTTCGGACTGGCCCTCAGAATCATATATAGTCGTGTTCATCAAATTGATTCCGGCGTAATGTTATAAGATCCTTACTGCTATGAGAGTGAATTAATGTCGTATGTTCTTTTTCTTTAATATTAATGCCGTGCCCTTTTTCTTTATTGTTTAACCTAGGTTACATTCAAGAAAATCAAAAGCTCTATGGAGCTGAATTATGGGCTGTTGCTCGTGCATATTAAATGATAGAAAAATTATTTGACATCTCCTTTATCCGTATTTTGAAACAATAAATCATTCTATTTGATGCAAAAAGAGAAGTATTAAGCTCCAATCCTTGTGTTCATTTTCAAAAATAATTTATAACAGATGGACTACAGAATTGATCAATCATGATGCCAGAACATAGGATCCATAGGATCTCCAGTCTAATGATGAACCTCGTTCAGCCTCAGATCAGAGTTTCAGAATTTTCATCTGGCCCTTTTGGATTAAATCGTAGGTTTCGAGATTTCTGTAGCGGCCAAAATATTCTGTAAGCATGACAACTGGTCCTTGAACTTTTTTTTATTTACAATGCTTCCAATTTTGTGACAGCAGTTTCTTTACAGATATTGGAAGAACCCCCCACACGCCGTAAAAGAGTATAAAGGCAGCCAAAATGCCATCTTTGGTATAAGAGGCACAAAGGATTTTCAATAAATGGCTTAGTTCTGAAAAAAGAACACGCTATTCAAATGAAAGATCAAGAGGACCCATGTTGCCATTGATTTCCCAAGGACTCTTGAAATGGTAGGGAAAAATGTCAACCTGAACAACAAAATAGTTTTCTTCTTCTATCTCGTGTTTCGTTGTTTAGATTCATCCCACTCCGCTTTGAGGGTGCTGCTCTTGCCAGTCTTTTTGCTGCAAAAGACAGAACTAGTTGAATGGTCCAAGCCATGCAGATTTCAAGCTATCATAAAAGAAAGAGAGGACTTTCAAGCTAATGTGATGTCAATTGACAATGAGCATAGCATGCAATGGATGGTTTAATAGTAATTTTATTAGTGTGACTGTGTTTTCGTGTGTATATGCCTGTGCTTCTATGCTGCACAGCTTGCTGTACTTTGAAACTTTACTTGATAGTTGAGTGAATGCCAGAATGGTCAATTGTCATGGTGCTATCCAATGAAAAGTTTACCTATTTCAAAGAAGAGTTCGTTAATATTCTGTGAAGTTTTTGCAGATGTTTCAGTGAAAAACATCCCATTTTCTTGAGAAAATTGCTCCCCTTCCTGCAATGATTTAAAAAAAAATTAAGATAATTCAATACTCTTTTTCCTGCAGTATCAAGTAATGAGGTTAGTGTGCTTCTATACTTTTTTTTTCACAAACATTTTTTCATTAGTTGCCATGCAAGACTTATTTGTTGAACATTGTTATAGTTATTATCATGTTAAACAAATAATCCCATCAATAATCAGTTAATTACCAAAGATTTTCTTCATTGATAGTATATATATTATATTTCTTTTGCTCAATTTGTCGTTCTTAACTCGAATATTACAGAGCTGGTTATTTCTGAATTTTCTTTCTTAATTGCTGCCTCACTTGAATACAATGCATAAACTGGACTCCATTCATATGTACAAAATCATAAAAATTGCCATGTTTAAAATCATCACACAAGGATTGATGCAATTAATATGTGATAAGACTTTTTAAGCTTCCAAAATTTGTGAGTTGGGAGAAAGTTATGTGGTTTCATATTAGTGATAGATGCTAAATGTACGTAAAGACCCCCCAAGGAAAAGGGGGGATCGTTTGGATACCTCAATTGCAACCTCTCTCTTTGCATCCAAATCCGACTTGTTTGCAACCAGTGCCATCACCAAATTCTGACCTCCTACAAACAGCAATATGGTAAAAATTGGAAAAATGATATTCCCAACGAGAAACGGTGCCGAGAATGTGTACCGAATATTATGATTAGCTCTATATCAATGGTTACTTCAGAAAAAGAACATGCTCAGAGCACCAATTTCGATGACCTCACCTTGTCTTTGCAGTTCTTGAACCCATTTTTTGGCTCGAGTGAATGTATCCTGATGCCAAAACATCATGTAAAGAGTTAATACTTGAACGCATAATGCAAATGTGGGAAAATGGAATCTGGTGCAACTGAGTATTGCATTGATGATATAAATCAAAATTAGATGAAACCTTGAACCCACAAGCATAAGATAAGATCAGTAAGCACAGCCGCCAATATGAAGATCAGGACCGACAGTAATCTTGAAGACATTCACATTCTGACAATTGAGTGACAGTAAAAATACGGATGGTTTGCTAAAGAAATAACAACAGAAAAACCATAACATGGGCAGTGTCATTAATCGACCAAGCAGTACACTGAAACTTATGTATGCAGATACTATCTGCAAGGGAGAAGGTGGGAGGACTCTTATTGAAACAATAGAAAAGTTCCCCTTGTGCAATCTACCCCTCTCCTCTCCTCTCCTCTTCTCTCCTCTTCCACTCCCAATCATACAAACTTTCTGCTGTATTTAATAGGAAGACCAGATGGAGGAAACGGAGTCGATGAAACATTTTTACACATGCTAATGTCAATAGTCGTTAAGAAATCATTCATGTTGCCAAAAAGGTGCAGGTAAAAACTATATTAATATATAGTACCATGCTTGATATGTCATACACCACTACAGCTGCTGCAGCACCACGATAATACATAGGAGCCAAGCTATGATATCGCTCTTGTCCTGCTGTATCCCATATATCAAACTTCACTGTGGCTTCAGCCAAGGACAGTACCTGAGTGAAAAAAGCAGCTCCAATTGTTGGTTCCTGCATTTACAGAATTTCAGAGATCCTCATTGTGAAAATACGTAAATGAACACCCAGAACTTGTGGACAATAATTTTTATGGAAAAACTATGTGATAAAAAGGGACCTGGTTATCGAAAAACTGGCCTTTGACAAATCTCAAGACCAAGCTGGTCTTTCCAGTCCCCATGTCTCCTACAAGAACCTGTGGGAAAGACGTTTATTGAAAGTGTTAAAATGAATGGGGGTAGTTTATCAGGTAAAGTTGATTGCTAATCGATTAGTTCAACTTGAAAAAGTTGAGGAGTTCATGTTCGATGTAAAACGTTGACCAGCTAAAACAGCAAAACTTTGGAAACGGAGAAAAAGGAAAGAAGAAAGTATTCTAAGAATGGCAGACATCATGAACAAAGTAAGCATCCTAACTGGTAAATTTAACAGTATCCACACTCTGAAAATAGGATATCATTGAATCCAATTTCCTTGAGCAACACAACTTTAAAAGTAACATATTTTAATTTTATTTTCTGTACCATTTATGCAATTACTATGGAACCTGTTTTTTACATGTGTTGGGTCTTGAACTCCACAAGCTCAGCTTTCATTTCATATGAGATGGTCGGATTATAATCTGTTTGCAGTTAATTTGAAACTTAAAGCTAGTTATATCATAAATTGGCATTCTATTCGCTGTCTTGAGAATCTGTAGCCACAAGAATATCCTTGAAAGATCATAATTTCCCAATCAATCTGCAATATTAATATATGAACAGAAAACAAAGAAAACAAGAATTTATCATAAATAGCCGTTCACATATCAAATGACGATCTCAGGTCAGGATAAACAGGGGACAAAGGAACATATGCAGAAGAAACAGATGAAAAGAATGACTCGAGAAAAAGGGTAAGACATACCCACCAGCTTGGCTTGTATAATCTTGTTTCCCGGCCTGGCCATTTTGACCAATTTGATCAGAACTGTAAATGCTCAGAGAAAGAGAGAGGACTTTGAGAGAGAGAGTGAGAGAGAGAGAGAGTAGTCTGGGTTCGAAACGAAATTTATGTCAAGTTCCAGAGAAAGAAAGGGCTACAAGGAGACTGGTAGTTTTAACGACTGGTAGGTATGTATGTTGTTGCACAACTTTCATAGCATGGCTGTTTTTATTCTTAAGCTTTAATGATAATCTAATCCCTCCATTTTTGAAAAGCATTCTCTACCACAGTATCAAAGTGCCCCCATGTACCATAACACAGCTTCCCCTGAATATCATGAACTATAAATTCATTATAACTGTATATTATCTCGTTTGTTGTCGCATATGAGATAAATTGAATAAAAATTATAAAATATTATTATAATATTTTTTTAATATTATTTTTATTTTAAGATTTAAAAAAATTAAATTATTTATTTTATCTTGTATAGAAATTAAAAAAAAATTATAATAATTAGATGAAAATTTTATAAATGTGAACAAGGCCATCTGTGTAGTTGAGACCCTGAGTTGCAGGTAAATTTTATCCGATTTTCTTCTAACACACTACTGGAGTTGCAGCGCAGAATTGTAATTTGTACACCTACGATTCTCTTGTAATCCAACGTATAGTAGATTTTGCATGCCTCTATGCCAATATCTTGTTTCCTTCCAACTTGGGAAATTTTGTACAATCCGAGACCACTTTACAGAGTGCAAGAGACTAGCGTGCGAGACTTACACCACCCACCACCCAGACAATTTTCAAATTAAAAAATTGAAAATGTCTGAGCCCGGGTTCGAACCGGGGACCTCTAGTGTGTGAGACTAGCGTGATAACCAACTACACCACCCAGACAATTTGTAGATGCTGAAGCTGCAGACAAAACCGTTTTATGGTCTTGGATCCCAGAAGAAACGGGGCAAACTGTTGCATTGAAGTAGTAAAAAATGTTTGAGAAGAAAGTCTTGTTTATAAAAATAGATAAATTAAAAAGCTGTAATCATATTGAAAGCATCCTTCTCTTTTGAAAAGGAGCGGTGCTGCTCCCACCGTTGGAGCCACAGTCTTGCCGTTAGTGTAAATTATAATGTTTATTTTTTTTATATTTTTTTATATTTATTTTTTTAAAATATTTAAATATTTTTTAAAAAGTAAAAAAATTTATAATATTATTAAAAAATACTTACTTAATCATTAAATAAATAAAAAAAAATTTAAAAATCAAAGCGATAAAACTTAGTGATAAAAACGAACAGTAAGACTAACCTTTTTCTTTGAAGAGTAGTATATAATATAGGAGTAAGAAAAAGCTACTATTTCGCTGGGGCAATCGCTGGATTTTTTTTTTTTTACCTATTAAGTAAATACTTTCTAATAATGTTGTAAGTTTTTAATAAAATATATTTAAAAGTATTTAAAAAATACGTTAAAAAAGAAAAATAAAATGAACTAACAACAACCATAAGTAGGCTCTTTAATGATGGCTGTAGAGTCATCATAAGAGTAATGTTACATATAGTCGTGAAGTGTTTAAGTATTGTGTAGTCGTTTTAAAATATTACATATAGTCATGAAATGCTTAAGCATCGTATAATCATGTTGAAAAAGAATGAAACTTATTATTAAAAAATTAATTTCTTTTGATATAAATTTCATTTTTATTTTTTTATTTTTTTAAATGACTTACACATTCAAACTCAACTAAATTATTAATATACGTATGTATAATATTATACGTATTTAATACTTTTGACAACGGAACGAAGTACGAGGAAGAGCACGTAATTATTCTGAACAATGATACAATTACTAAAATAGTGACCGAAAAAATGTTTTGAATGGTGTATTTTATTTTCTTTTTTTATTATTTTAATCATCATAAATATTGTAAAAAAAATTTATAATATTATTAAAATTTATTTTCTTAATCATTAAGTTAAAAAATCAAATAAAAAAGTTGAGACACAAATTCGGACCCAAACTCGGACCCAAAGCATCTCTGAATTATTATTGGACACTTTCAAAGTCCGAATCTCCCCTTTCAAACTTTCAAAGTCTCATGATAGATTTTTCTAGAACCTCCAGCCCCCAAGCTTCTCTCTAGACCCCTCTAGGACCACCCTGAAAGGCTGAAACTTCAAATATTTATTTGAAAAATAAAAAATGAAAAAGATAAAGAAATGCCGCCGATGATAGAATATAATAAATTAATTATCTTTTTAAAAATAAATCTATTTACAAGTTCTAAATTTTACAACAAATTATTAAGTTTGACATAATTTATGTTCAAAATTTATATTTGAGTTATGAGATATAAATAACGAATAATTTTATTCTCAAAATGATATGTAAAGCATATTTAATAAAGTATTAACATGATATAATTTAATTTAAATTTTATAAATTAAAGTTTATTATTTTAAAAAAGTGGATAGAATTCTAAATTTCAAATAAAATAACTTATAAATAATATTTTCTTAATAAACTATACATGACAAGATTATAAAGAATTTAAAATTTGAATATAAATTAAATTTTATTATTTAAACAAAGTGGATAGAATTCTAAATTTCAAATAAAATAACTTATAAATAATATTTTCTTAATAAATTATACATGAAAAGATTATAAAGAATTTAAAATTTGAATATATGAGAAATTTGAACTTTTTGAAAAAAATTAAACGGAGTTATAATTTAAAAAAGAAAAAAGACTCGAAAATTCCACGCAAAGCCTTCGGGCTCTGCTCTGACTCCTTTGGGGGGGGGGGGCCCTTTAAATAGGTTACCTTGCTCTTCCCAGCCTTCTCGTCTCGTAAAAGCCTTGCGGGTGTTTAGAGAGTTCCAGAACTCCAACCCTCTTCCTCTCTCGCTCTCTGTTGTTGCGGATCACTCGCGAGGTACGTTCTCACTCTAGCTGACAGCCGCATCGCTTATAGATTTAGATTTCTCTCTCTCTCTCTCTCCCCCCGACCCTCTTTCTACCTAAATATAAGTTCTAGATCTGTGAGTTCCCCTTTGAAGATTCGGTCATTTCAGGCTTGAGATTGTTTCCGTGACTGTTGAATTGGTTGTGATTTTACTTTTGGATTCCAATCTTTTGATTTTCTTTTTGGCCATCTGTTTCTCTTTCCTTTCCGTTTTCAATGAGGAGAATCTATGTTGTTGATGGATTAATCATGACGTAAATCTTGATAAGCGTTGGAATCCCGTTTGGTGTTTGGTTTATTTACTGTCTTTAATGTGGCCTAGATTTTATTTTTAGGTTGTTAATTGGTGTAAAATATTAGTCTTTCAAGCCGGTCCAACGGATGAGCTTTACGACTTTGATTTTCTAAGAAAACGAAGGAAAACGGTCTTTCTCTGCTTTTAATTTGTAGTTGCACTGTTCCGGTATAATGAATTTGGATTTGACATGCTGTTGCTTAGATTATCGCTGGCTGTGTGATGCTAGTGTGACTAAGCGTGAGGTTGCCGCGGCTGCCGTGCATTTCATAGAACTAGGTCTCCATGTCTTGCCTCTGCTTGATTGGGTGTTGCCAACGCTAGTAGGCCTCCTGATGTTATGAACTTATTTTCTGAAATTAGGCATGTGTTCTCGTGCATTTTTATGCGTCATCATTGCACAAAAAGATTCGGACAATGATTTGGCTTGGTAGGAAAGTTATATATCCACACCAAGCTTTATTTTATTTACATTTTCAATTTTTTTTTTCATGGATTAGGGTATTTGGTCGGTTTTTTTTGTTTTTTTTTTAAATAAGGGTATTTGGTCGTTAACAGAAGTTATGAATTTCTCTGGTTTCTGGGCTCTCTTTTTTTTGGAAGTTATTGTGTACTGAATGCCTACTATGTTATCGTCTAGGTTGCCATCATCTGGTCGTCTATATCAGTTGATTTTCAGAGAAGATGAGCGTAGTTGGTTTTGATTTTGGGAATGAGAGCTGCATTGTGGCCGTTGCAAGGCAGCGAGGAATTGATGTCGTGCTCAACGATGAGTCCAAGCGGGAGACCCCCGCTGTTGTGTGTTTTGGTAACAAGCAGCGGTTCATTGGGACAGCAGGGGCTGCTTCAACTATGATGAACCCAAAGAATGCAATTTCTCAGATTAAGCGGTTGATTGGTCGGCAATTCAATGATCCTGAATTGCAGAGGGATCTTAAGTCTTTTCCTTTCAGTGTTACAGAAGGGCCTGATGGATATCCTTTGATTCATGCAAGGTATCTGGGAGAAGTAAAGACATTTACGCCGACCCAACTTTTGGGAATGGTGTTTTCAAATCTGAAAGCCATAGCTGAGAAGAATTTGAATGCAGCAGTTGTTGATTGCTGTATTGGGATACCTGTTTATTTCACTGATCTTCAAAGAAGGGCTGTTTTGGATGCAGCCACAATTGCCGGCTTGCACCCACTCCGCTTACTTCATGAGACTACAGCAACAGCCTTGGCTTATGGCATTTATAAGACAGATTTACCCGAAAATGATCAATTGAATGTTGCCTTCGTTGATATTGGACATGCAAGCATGCAAGTCTGCATTGCTGGTTTTAAAAAGGGCCAGCTGAAAATATTATCTCATTCGTTTGATCGATCTCTTGGTGGTAGAGATTTTGATGAAGTGCTATTCCAGCACTTCGTTGCAAAATTCAAAGAAGAGTACAGGATTGATGTCCTACAGAATGCAAGGGCTTGCCTTAGGCTTCGGGCTGCCTGTGAAAAGCTGAAGAAGATGCTCAGTGCAAATCCAGAAGCACCTTTGAACATAGAGTGCCTAATGGATGAGAAGGATGTCAGAGGTTTCATCAAGAGGGAGGAGTTTGAACAGATCAGCATTCCTATCTTGGAACGTGTTAAGAGACCATTGGACAAGGCTCTTGCAGATGCTGGTCTCTCCGTTGAGAATGTTCAAGTGGTTGAGGTTGTTGGTTCAGGGTCTCGTGTTCCTGCTATAATTAAGATATTGACGGAGTTCTTCAAAAAGGAGCCTAGGCGCACAATGAATGCGAGTGAGTGTGTTGCCAGGGGATGTGCTTTGGAATGTGCCATTCTTAGCCCAACGTTTAAAGTACGAGAGTTTCAGGTAATTTTAATTCACTGATATTCAATATGCCAAGGCTTACACTCGGTTAGTTGAAAAAAAAATTGTTTTTTTATTTGAAGTTTCCTTGAATCAGCAGACTTCAACATTAAAAAAAATTGGTTGTTTCATGGCTTTCCTTCCTTTCACGTCAGTCAAAATTGTTTGTGAAAACTATGAATGGCAAAATCTAAACTGAGGGTTATTTGTTATTCTTTCTGTTTTTCCCTCCTTTCTCTGTTCTTTGTTTTCTATTTGTAAAGTATATGGGCTGATTCAATAGTTGCTTCTTGCACAAGATTTAGGTGAAGTTTGGATATTGATTTGAGTTGAATAAAATATTGTTCGAATATTATTATTACTTTAAAATTTGTAAAAGTTGAATTGTTTATTATATTTTGTGTTAGAATTTGAAAAAGTTGTAATGATTAGATGAGTAGAGATCAACTTTGAATCCAAACGAGACCTTAATCTGGTTGAGAGTCGCACCCAACAATGTGATTTTGGAGCTGCCTTAAAGTTTTACATGTTTTCCCTCGTTTTGTATTTAGAGATAGTGCCTCCAAGTACCCGTACGTTGTCTTTGTAAGATGTAGTAGATGTTAATCAAAATGCAATTATTTTGGTGCGCACCTCTTATACCACTTCCACCCTTAACTTGAAGGTCAATGAGAACTTTCCGTTCTCAATTGCTTTGTCATGGAAAGGTTCTGCTCCAGAGGCTCAGAATGGGGCAGCAGACAATCAAGAAAGTACAACGGTTTTCCCCAGGGGAAATCCTATACCAAGTTCAAAGGTTGTGACATTGTACAGATCGAGTACGTTCTCTGTTGATGTGCAATATGCTGATGTGAGTGAACTGCAAGCACCTGCAAAGATTAGCACATATACGGTAATGCAGCCTGACAATATTAATTATGAAAAGTTTACACTACAGGTGATGTTGATAATAATATTTTACTTTTTTGTTATCAATTCCATGACATTCTGTTCACTTGCAGATTGGTCCTTTCCATTCTACGAAAAGTGAGCCTGCAAAAGTCAAGGTGAAAGCCCGCCTGAATCTGCATGGAATTGTGTCTGTCGAGTCAGCTACTGTAAGTTCTGAAAGCTGCTTGTCGCTAATTCTGGTGGGTAATTTTCTATTGATCTTGTTACTAATTCTATTTGATGTTTGTTTCAGCTATTGGAAGAAGAAGAAGTTGAAGTTCCAGTCTTTAAAGAGCCAGCAAAGGAGGATGCTAAGATGGATACCGATGAAGCTCCTAATGATGCTTCTCCCCCAAGCTCCACTGAAACTGATGTAAATATGCAAGAGCAAGATGCTAAGGGTTCTTCTGATGCTTCTGGGGTTGAAAATGGTGTTCCTGACTCAGGAGACAAGCCTGTGCAGATGGAAACAGATACTAAGGTTAGTAATTTTGATTCTGTTTTATCTTGGTTCTCTGTTTATTTCCCATTTTAAGTTATGAATTTCTCGTAGAAGATGAAGCTCCTTGTTGGTTTTTTTTTTTTTTGCATGGTGTACCATTGTTCATGACATCGATAAGTCTATCACAGGGTTGTTTTCCCTCAAGAATGAGAATACTAGTATGTGTAAGACACAGTCGTACACATTTATTGAATAGCCATTCGATCACAATTCATATAGCCTGAGTTCTTGTTGGAGAAGGCTATACTTAGGCCCAGTCTGGATAGAGAGATACTTCCTTTTTATTCCATCTCATCTCAATATCCAAACATTACAAATACAAATACTTTTCGATTTCAAACCTTCAATTTTTTCTTCTAATTATTACCTAATTATTACAACTTTTTCAAATTTAAAAAAAAAAAAAAAAAAAACTCAACCTTTTCAAATCTCAAAATAAAAATTATATTAAAAAATTATAACAATATTTTAACTTTATAATATTTTTATTCAATTTTTTTTCTTTTTTTCAAAATCTTATAAAACATTTTAACCCGAACCATTTCTAACTCATCTTAACTCAAATATTTCACTACTATTCACAAATCATTTGAATTCATCTCATCTCAACTCACTATCCAAACCAGGCCTTAGATCTTATTTGTTTTTTCAAATGAGATGAGATGTGATGAATAAAATATTGTTAAAATATTTTTTTTAATATTATTTTTGTTTTGAAATTTGAAAATATTGAATTGTTTATTTATTATTATTTTTTTTTGTGAGAATTTAAGAAAACTATAATGATTAGATGAGAAGAGATGAGAAGAGAATGGTTGTAAAAATAAACGAGGGATTATTCTTTATGAGTTTATGCACATGCATTACAAAAACAAAAAATTCAGGTGTGTTGCTTATATGTGTTGGACTTTAGTTGAGGTCTTGTTGGCTAGTTTGTGGCANGTGAGAATTTAAGAAAACTATAATGATTAGATGAGAAGAGATGAGAAGAGAATGGTTGTAAAAATAAACGAGGCTTTATTCTTTATGAGTTTATGCACATGCATTACAAAAACAAAAAATTCAGGTGTGTTGCTTATATGTGTTGGACTTTAGTTGAGGTCTTGTTGGCTAGTTTGTGGCAACCAGCTACTTATAAAAATACAGTTTATAAAGACCACTAATCTAAGCTGATGCTTGAAGACATTAAATCCTGTTTCGAGCATAATTTCACTGGTAGAGCTCACATTTTGTTGCCAATACGTGTATTTGACTAGTTTCAATCATCTTCTCCTGAGCGACAGCTGCTGTGGATACCTCTTCCCCTTATTCCTCTCCTCAACTTTTGTTCTTGGGTTTATCTGTCATATGGAGGGATCCTGTCCAAAATTATGCTGCATGGCATATACTCGGAACTCTTGTCGAGCTTTTTGCTTGTATTATTTGATCCAGTATCAAATGAGTTTGAGTTCTTTCTGTCTATTATGATTCACCTGCTTCCACAACTCATAACATCTGGCATTAAATTTGGGTGATTGCAGGTTGAGGCTCCAAAGAAGAAGGTAAAAAAGACTAACATACCTGTAGCAGAGATTGTTTATGGTGGAATGGTTCCAGCTGATGTGCAAAAAGCAGTAGAGAAGGAGTTTGAAATGGCTTTGCAAGATCGAGTTATGGAAGAAACAAAAGACAGGAAGAATGCTGTGGAGGCTTACGTCTATGACATGAGAAACAAGGTAGTGTTTCTTTTTATTTATATCAACCCAGACTATCTGGCATTTAGTTTAGAACTTGTAAGCTTCTGTTTCTAGTGTGAATGTAGGTATTTCCTCTTGTATATTTCCTGTATACTTGGACTTTATCTATTCTTGGTAACAAAGTTCTCTTATTAATTATATATATATATATAAATTAGAACTTTTAAGCTAATGCTTGTTTGTTTCTCCAGCTTAGTGAAAAATATCGGGAATTTGTCACTGATCCAGAGTGGGAAGAGTTTACTTCTAAACTTCAGGAGGTGGAAGACTGGTTGTATGAAGAGGGTGAGGATGAAACCAAAGGTGTTTATGTTGCCAAGCTTGAGGAACTCAAGAAGGTAAGTGTTTTTTGTCGCTCTAAATGGCTACTTCCCCGTCTCTCCCCTCTACTCTCCTCTCACTCAACAAATCCACGAACTTGCACATTTGAGTCAAATTGCATCACTCAGAGGTTGATGTAATTGTGAAATATTGCAGCAAGGTGATCCCATTGAGGAGCGATACAAAGAGTATGTAAACAGGGGAGCTGTAATTGATCAATTTAATCGTTGTGTTCATAGCTACAGAGAAGCGGCAGTGTCAAATGATCCCAGATTCGATCACATTGACATCTCTGAGAAACAGAAGGTAGTAACTCGTCTCTCCACACCCTCCCTCCTCTCCAAGTGACTTCCTCTCTCACACCTGTCTAGATACACAATGAATTCTCAAATTATCTGCCATGTTGTAGGTCGTAAATGAATGTGTGGAGGCAGACTCGTGGTTAAGAGAGAAAAAACAGCAGCAGGACTCACTTCCTAAATATGCCAGTCCGGTTCTGCCATCTGCTGATGTGCTAAAGAAAACTCAAGCACTTGATGGGTACCTTTTTTTCTCCTTATATTTTAATCTTGTTTATTCTGTTGGGAAAAAAATCACTGGCAAAACGTTTTGGTCACTGTCTCGATTCCGGTTTTCATGTTTATTATAATGTTTTAGTTTTCTGCTTCGTTACTTGGGGGTCTTAAATCCATCGTTAACCACCCTCTTGTAATTTTTTAACCTTGTTTATTATCCACGTGTTGCTACTTGGATTTGGTCCTTTTTGTGTTTCACTTTCTTTTTGCATGTTTACGCTACCTTAACCTGATGGTTATATGCATTGCTCATGACTCTGTACTCGTGTTGCATCTGTAAACTCAATCCTTGGAATTTGAGTAATTCTTTTATTACCTGGTTTATGTATGGTACTTTTGGATGAGGATGCTGAAAGAAAGTATTTGCTTAAATAGGTTTTGTAAACCAATAATGATGAAACCAAGGCCAGCGCCAGCCAAGCCAGCTACTCCCGAAACACAACCAACCCCGCCTCCTCACGCCCATGAGCAGCAATCACAGGGTGGTGATGCCAATGCAAATGCCAGTCCTAGTGACGAGAGGACAGCAGATGACAAAGGTGAGGTACCATCGGCCTCTGAAGAACCAATGGAAGCGGAGACCTCTGCCCCTTCTGCGTAGCTCTGTGGTGTGGTTATGGCCTTTTAATGTTACTGAAGTCGTTCTTATGTATAAGAACTTTTTCGATATGTTTTGTCATCCTTTTATTTTTTGGAGTCTACGAAGCCTTTCTGTTGTGGGCGGTCTGCTAAATTTTACAGCTAATTAGGGTGGATCTCCATGATACGTTTTTTTTTTTTTTTTTCCCTTAAAAGGAGGGTTTCAAGAGAAACGATACTGTTATGCTCTCCCAGATTCTTGCAAGGGAAGAGAAACAGAAGTACATCTTAAGGGGTTCTCAAATGCTTTTGTTCTTCAAGGTTGTATGCTTTGCCCAAGTAATCTTCTCAATTTGTTTCTCAAATATAATATTGTTTTTTATTTTTCTGTTTACTTCCCATTATCAGTGATTTGATGTCCAGGTCAATGCATTTGAGGAAGTTCCTAATATTCCCTCACTACGTAGAATTTAGAAATGTTAACATTATTGTTCCATTGCCGGAGAATTGTTAAAAGCGTTTTGTAATTTCTGCTACATGGCAATGGGCCACGTTTGCAGAAGATAGAGGAATCGAAATAATAAAAATGTATGGCCAGATGGCATCATGGCATTGGCAATCTAACGTAACTCTTCTGTTTCCATTGAGAATATTAATCTACTAAGAAAAAAAATTAATGTCAAATTTTAAAATTAACATTTTTTTTAGTAATCAAAAAATTGAATGAGAAAATTGCTATTCACTATTTTTTTTTTTCCCCTTTTTAATGTAACGTCAAGCTATATGTAGATGAGTAAAAAAAAAAGTAGTTTTTTAATTATTTGATGTCTTATCAGTTACCAAGAAGGATGGTAATTAGTGGATGCTTGGTAATGAGATGAGAATTTTATTAATAGTACTAAGATGATTTATGAATATTGAATAATAGTGAGATAGTTTGAGTTAAATATTTATTAAATTTTGGGAAAAGAGAAAAATATTAATAAAAAAATTATAAAATTAAAATATTGTAAGAATATTATTTTTATTTTGAGATTTGAAAAAATTGTAATGATTATTTTGAAAAGCTAACAACTCATTTTGGAAAATATTTGTTTGAATGATATTTTGAAAGAAATAAGATTGAATAGGATAAGATGAGATGAAATGAAAATTGTTTCCATCAATCTCCCAAGACAAGGTTTGGATATCAAAAGTTTATCATATTATCTCATATAATCATTATAATTTTTCTAAATTTTTATATAAAATATAATAAATAATTCAAAATTTTCAAATGTTAAAATAAAAATAATATTTAGTCTCATCTCATCTCATCTTAACTCATTATAAAAAAAAATAAAAAATAAAAAAAAGGACAAGCAATTGTCTGTTTTCGTCTAAGACCCAAAAAGACTGAGTGGTAAAGGAATCTTTGGAGCTTGCTATTATGGGGTCGAGACTATTGAGGGCCAGAACGTGATTCAATTCGGCTCAACTAATAAAACCCACTTTTTAACGGCTCAAGTGACAAAACCCACCCTTTTTAGTTTTTACTCTTCCTCTTCGACGAGATCTTGAGAGAGCTGGACACTTCTACACGGTATGCCCAGTAAATGGAAAGACGCGCGCGCGCGCGCGTGCACTACCCAGTAATCCTGTAAGACAAGAGTATAAGGTCGGCTATTCCTCATGTCCTCTCTCTCTCTCTCGCTCTCTCCCCAATGATCTTCCTTTGGTGGCGTCTTCCGACTGTTTGTCGAATTGCCTCTATGTAGTATTTTATAAGTTTTGGGTAGTTATTTTTTTGGTTGTCGAAATGATGTCCAATGTTGAACTATTATTTCCAATGTTGAATTATTTCCAATGTCATTCCAAAAGAGTTGAAAAGTAATGTTGACTATTGCAAACTCTTCGGACTTAGAATTCCGAAATCATCTCTTGTCAGTGGCAAAACACTGCATGTTACAGGTCCTATTCGCAGTTGTTTTATTGTTTTCCGGGAAAAGAAAATAGTAGTTATATGAAGCATATAATTTTGTTAGAGTTCGGAATGAGACTGTTTTTTTTGTTTTTTTCTGATGTCAGAATGAACCGATGTGAAGGGAGCTCGGCCCTACGCACTACCCCTTTAGCAATATAAATAACTTTTTGCCTGTGTGGAGCTTTATTTGATTTGGTAGCTCTTTCACAAATGGCAAAGATGATTGTTCGGTCAATGGCTTCGAAGCGGTCGATATCAACATTGTCTAATCTCCGCGATAGGATTAAGCAAACAGGTAAAGGGTTCATTAATAACATCAAGAAGAACATGCAAGAGCTACATCGTTATAGATTTTTTAGTATGCTCAATGCTGACATTTTTGTTCTGTTTGTGTTCTTGTGGTTCAAACTAGCAGAGAAGGAGATTGTCCAAATGTTTTGTTTACATAGTCCAAAAGATGAAATGCTAAACTTGCCCATGAAGGGAAAACCATCGAGAAAGGACCCCTCAGTCCGAACATTGGATGAGAGATTTATAAGGATTTTGAAAATATTCAAGTGGGGGCCTGATGCTGAAAAGGCATTGGAAGTGCTAAAGTTGAAATTGGATCATCGATTGGTGCGTGAGGTTTTGAAGATAGATGTCGAGGTCAGTGTTAAGATTCAGTTTTTCAAGTGGGCTGCTAAGAGGAGGAACTTTGAACATGACTCGACAACATACATGGCCTTAGTCAATTGCTTGGATGAAGCTGGATTAGTTGGTGAAATGTGGAAGACGATTCAGGAGATGGTTAGGAGTACATGTACCATTGGTCCAGCTGAATTATCCGAAATTGTGAAAATCTTGGGTAAGGCTAAGATGGTCAACAGGGCGCTATCCGTCTTTTACCAGATTAAAGGCCGCAAGTGCAATCCCACAGCAAACACTTACAATTCCATGATCTTGATGCTGATGCAAGAAGGACATTACGAAAAAGTTCATGAGCTTTATAATGAGATGTGTAATGAGGTTAACTGTTTCCCGGATACTGTGACGTATACCGCACTTATATCAGCATTTGGGAAACTGGGTCGTGAGGATTCTTCCATTAGGTTGTTTGATGAGATGAAGGAGAATGGCTTACAGCCAAGTGCAAAGATTTATACAACATTATTGGGAATTTATTTCAAGCTGGGTAGGGTAGACACAGCTTTGAGTCTAATCCAGGAAATGAAAGAGAAGGCGTGTGCCCTAACTGTCTTTACTTACACAGAATTGATAAAAGGGCTTGGGAAAATTGGGAGGATTGAAGAGGCCTACAGTATATACATAGATATGCTCAGAGAGGGGTGCAAGCCTGATGTTGTGCTTATAAACAATCTGATAAATATTTTGGGAAGAGCTGGCCGTGTGCAAGATGCTCTTAAGATTTTTAATGAAATGGAGTCATTGCAGTGCAAACCTAATGTTGTGACGTATAACACTGTTTTAAAAGCTTTATTTGAATCCAAAGCTCCAGCTTCAGAGGCTTCTTCATGGCTCGAGAAGATGAAGGCAAAAGGTGTTGCTCCTAGCTCGTTTACCTATTCAATCCTTATTGACGGTTTTTGCAAAACAAATAGAGTTGAGAAAGCTTTACTGCTTCTTGAAGAGATGGATGAAAAGGGTTTTCCTCCTTGCCCAGCTGCCTATTGCAGCCTGATAAATAGTCTTGGAAAAGCAAAACGGTATGAAGCTGCAAATGAGCTGTTTCAAGAATTGAAAGAGAACTGTGGATTTTCAAGTGCTCGAGTGTATGCCGTAATGATCAAACATTTTGGAAAATGTGGGCGTCTCACTGAAGCCATAGATCTTTTTGATGAGATGAAGAAACTTGGATGCAATCCCGATGTTTATGCTTATAATGCACTCATGTCGGGGATGGTAAGGGCTGGCATGGTGGATGAAGCTCACTCCTTACTTAGAACCATGGTAGAAAATGGTTGCATTCCAGACATAAACTCGCATAATATCATTCTAAATGGCTTGGCTAGAACTGGTGGCCCAAAGCGGGCTGTGGAGATGTTCACACAAATGAAGCATTCAAAGATTAAGCCAGATGCAGTTTCTTACAACACTCTTCTCGGCTGTCTCAGCCGGTCTGGTATGTTCGAGGAAGCTGCTAAGCTGATGAAAGAAATGAATTCAAAAGGTTTTGAGTATGACCTCATCACCTACTCGTCAATACTTGAGGCAGTTGGTAAGGTCGATGAAGTTTGTAGTCATGTCACTTTGTGAAAGAGCTCGGCATGGCATATATGTTCCTTTTCACATTTGTTTGTCCGTTCGGGTAATAATTTAACTTTGTCTATTTACTACCCCCGCCCCAAAAACAAAAACGAAAAAGAAGGTTAGAAAGGAGCAAAGTTGATTCTGCACAATTATATGCACGATTCTGTCAATATTTTTGTTCGAACATTGGATGGACTGAACATGAGAATGCCATATCTATTGCGAGGGGCGGTGTTCAATTTTTATTTCATTTTCATCTAGTTTCTTTGTTGCTTTTAGCATGCTCTTGCTGCTTATGTGCAAGAGACTGTTGATGTCTAGCTGTTTACGGTGGTTGCAGTTTGTCTGAATGGGTAAACCCCCCCCCCGGCGGGGGGGAAAGCCAGTGTGGTAAGGTAATATGATGTGTAATATGGTTATCAATAATCAACAAATAAATGGCTGAATATTGGATTTGATAACTGGTGGCGCTGGTCACCGTCTCTGTATATTTGAAATGAAGATTGGTCTCTGGCTCCAACACCTTGCATGGACTTGTTGAAAATTTCAAGAGACAGATTCATAATTGAATGGTCAGTCTTGCAGGCTTACAACCAGCACCTGCTTGTTTAGAATTAGAAAGCTTTATCAGAAGGCCAATGGAGCACAGTTTTGCTTGTGCTTGCCTGGTTGATGTGCTGCATTCGCAGAACATAGATGAATGAAACATGGGCAACATTCAAAACTCTTAGAAAGATTTTTCCAGTGACAAATTTGAAGCTTTTGTGACAAGGAATTCTGAGTAGTCATCCTTTACGTGACCTTTTATCCATTCAAACAACGAAAACGATGACAAATTTTCATTGTTGCGTTTTGGCATAATGGAAACTGATAGAAGAAGCAAACGACATAAAAGAAAATATGACTGAGCTTTATAATTATAAGCAGGTGATACGTAGAAAAGTTAAGAGCAAGACATGCGCTCACTTATCTTTCGAGAGCAAGACACGCACTTAATCTCGACCTTTGAAGGTTACCTTCATTGAATAATTTCTTTGTGAACCATATAGTCCCTCAATTCTTGAACACGAGCACAGGAGAAACTTCGCTGCATATACAAATATGGAGGAAAAATTCATGCAATAAATTAAAGCAATAATTAACATTCATATTATTAGAACAAAGCAATAAATTAGAACAAATCATAGGTTAACATTCATGGAACTTCTGGAGGAAAAATGAAAGCAAGTGGATAGCTTATCATGCAATAATCTGATTAATATAACTAAAATGGATAACATAGCAATGATCTGATTAATTTTGCCATTTCTTCGACTACTAAGTAATACAATATCTCCAGCATTATTACATCCTCATAAGATAAAAATTAAAAGAGGCAAAAAGGCCCCCAAGTGTTATACAACAATGGTAGCAATCGACAGAAAGCTTATTGCATCTCAATACATCAGCCACTGGCATTATCAGCAGAGACATCATTTTCCTCATCATCACCCTGCCGTATTTTCACTATCTCTGCATGCGCTCTCTCAAGAATCTGCCTCTTCTGCATCTCCAATTCCCTGTGGAAATCCATTCTCATCCTCTCTAGCTCCACCATCTGCTGCCTTTTACTATTCTCAATCTTCTCGTATATGTCACTGAATTTGTGAATGGAATCAGCAAGTAATCTAAAGGAAGGCCCCTCATCATTGACCCTTCCCATCCTCTTCTTCTTTGGTGGAAGTCCATCTGAATCATCTTCCTCACCATCAGTAGATTCCGAATTCCCAGGACTATCCCTCATTTCTTCCAACCCATTTGCGCGATTCAAATAAACTCTAGGGTTCATGAATACGTACTCCCCTGAGTCCAAACCACACGAGAGGCCAGCTTGTGGCGGGGGCGATGACAGCAACATATCCATCTTCTTAAAATAAACCCATTTGCTAGTGGCATCACCAGTCTCTGTCATCCTCATCTTCTCTTTTTTGTACTTCTTCTTCAATGTATCCAATCTATTCCTACACTGAGTATCAGTCCTTTCAATTTTTGAAATTTCTGATACCTTCTCCGCAACTTCTTGCCATTCCTCAGACCGAAGACTTTTCCTCCCACGATGAAGAAACCGGTCAACCCAAGCATCTAGTAAAACGAATGTCTCACGCTCAGTCCAATCAGTCAGCGAATTTCGGCCACCAACCGATGGTTTTGGAGCAGGGAGAGCCGGAGCTGCAGCCGATGGCGCAGGTACCCGAGGAGCAAATTCATAGCTAGAAACCAAACTCTTCAACTTTCGCTTCTTTGGGTGCCTTTCAAAATCAACATTTTCAATCCTCCTACCATAACTTTTCTGCTTATCATCATCTTCATCCTCCTCCTCGTCTTCATCATCATCATCATCCTCCAAATCTTCGTGGATATTACGAAAACCATTACTTTGATCATCATTATCTTCCTCCTCAGCCAATTCATCTTCATCTTCTTCATCCTCATCATCATCCTCATCAACATACTGATTACCAGCTGAAGAAGAATATGGAGCATTCCTAACAGAAAGTTTCTGCCGACTCGAGGAGCCATAACCCTGCTGGTGATTCACACCATACCGGTTTGGGGGGTACCTTGCATCATCCTCAGTGTCATCCATTGTTAACACAATTACAATAGCCTTCTTGTGTGACCTTCAAAGCCTGATCAATGCGCCTTAAAGTGCTTTTGTGATTCAAGTCAAGCCTTGTAAGATCAACCACAACTAAATGCCAAAACAAAAAGGAAAGAAAAAACCTCTGAACTTAATTTCTAACCCCGAACCACCATCTCCTCCTTTCTTTAACAGAATCAAATTCAATAAAGAAAAATACCCATAATATTTGTTCCCGAAAACACATTCCTTTCTACTTGCAATACCAATTTCCCCACAACATTTTAATTTGTAATTTTCCCACAGTTAACAAAAGGGAAAACAGAACCTCCACAAGACCAATCCCGTTTCTTTGAATCAACTTCTAAATGCAGAAAACACCATGAATCCTGCTCCAAAGTCTCCATTTTTTCACTGCCAGGTATAAAAGGTTTCTTCCTACGATCATCTTGGAATATTCAAACTAACAAATTCATTAACCTTAAGAGAACCAATCTCTTTTCGATTTCAACCAATTCTTCTGTTTCATTCATTGAATCTCAACAATGGAAAAATTCCAAGATTTATTCATATCAAACAAAAAGGAAAAGCCATAATTCTCAGGCTCAAATCAGACATCTAAGAATAACAAAACCCATGATTCTTACCTCAAATAGCAAGCTTTCCAGACTAAAAATGAACTCACAAGTCCCAAAATCTCTTTGCAATCAAACCCAGATTCACGCTCTTGAAAAAAAAAAAAAAAA
>QEOT01001847.1:34717-57843 GCA_003123785.1 Pterocarya stenoptera
TAAAAAGTATTAAATTCATCTTAACATCCTAATACACTTTAAACTCAATTTAGATGACCCCACATATCTTCTTCCACTACTCAACTCACTACTATTCATAAAAAACTCAATTCAACTGAACATCCAAATACAACTTAGGCTTAATAATTGGCCTTTAAAGGTAGGAGAAGATTAAAAAGACACTTGAGATTTTTTTTTAAAAGTAATATTAAATATAGTCCTATAGTGTACAAGTCTCGCATACTCTTTTTAGTAAAAAAAGTGAAATTTATTATGAAAAATTAATTTTTTAAGCGAATATCAAATTTATCTTTTTTTTTTTTTTTTTTAAAGTAGAAAAAACTTACACACTTTAAGATTATAAATAGCTTCTTTTTTTTTTAAAAGTCGGTATAGAAATACACTTTTAATTGATGTTTCTTACCAATCTAATTAACGATATTATCTCCATACTAGATTTTAAATAGTGTGGACAGCGTACTGTCCCACTTATTACAACTCTTAGGTTGTTGCTTGTTTTCAAGACCAAAATTTAAAATTTTGAAAACTTTTCATTTCATCATTATAATTTTTTTAAATTTTTATATAAAATAAAATAAATANCTTTGTTTGTTTTCAAGACCAAAACTTAAAATTTTAAAAACTTTTCATTTCATCATTATAATTTTTTTAAATTTTTATACAAAATAAAATAAATAATTCAATTTTTTCAAAATTTAAAATAAATATAATATTAAAAAATATATTAAAATAATATTTTATTTAACTTTTCAATTTTAATTTTATCTAATCTCATTTCCTCCTTAAAAACAAACGAGGTGTTACTCTTGAGCCTTCGCCAGCCTCCATGGCTCTATCACTACCCTTTGTTTATACGAGAAGAAGCTACTACAATAGTATGACGTGGCAACCTAGCATACGCAGGTTAAAGATAAAAGGTCATCTTCCTTACCTGGCATGTTTTAGTGGTGGAGCGGCGCGGGAAAAAGTGCATGACCCACCAGCTTACGTGTCCCTATTGCCGGAAAGAGATACATATTTAGTCTGATATTACGAAACTGCCATAACGATACCTATGAAGGTTCAAAACCTGCCGTCAATGCCTCCAACGAGAGCGGGCCCTTTTCGTAATTGAATCAAAGTGGAGGTACAGGTTAGTTCGCAACTGGCCATAATCACTGCTGAAACTGGAAAAAACAATGACAAGAAAGATAAGGAAGGCAAAAACAAAGCTTAATTGCCCTTCTCACTCTCTCTCTCTCTCTGCACTGAGATTTCAGATAAAAGGAAAGAACGATGGGCTTCGTGACAGGGAGCCCCTGCTATTTCCACCCTCCTTCTCTCTGCCAATCTCGCTTTCCTTCTTCTTCTTCTCAATCCACTTTCTTCTATTCTTGCTCAAGAAATGCAGGGACCAAGAGAAAGAATGTTGCTCCAATGGCTTCTCTGCAACGTGAGGATCCAAACGACGGCGTCCACTGCAAAAGAAGGGCCATTCTGTTTGTGGGTATTTCAATTCTTCCTTTGTTGCAACTCACGGCCAGAGCTCTTGAACGTGTGGGAACAAGTAAGTTGGAAATCGACTCTTTTAACTTTCAGAGATTTAAATGTTGGTTCTTCATTTCCTTCATCTTCTCTTACTTTCTTTCTTTGGTCCTCGAACTTGGTTAGGAAAAGCAGCTCGTGGCCGACGTCAAATCATAGAGAAAGCTGAAAACAGAGACTTCAATTTGAGTAAGGGTAATTCGCACACCCCTAAAAATCTCCTGTGTTACTCTTTCTCTGCCTCGTTTGTTTTTATAGATGAAATGATGTAATATGAGTTGAAATTAAAGTTAAAAATTGAATAAAATATTGTTAGATATATTTTTTTAATATTATTTTTATTTTAAAATTTAAAAAAATTGAATTATTTATTTTATTTTATGTTAAAATTTAAAAAAATTGTAAAAATTAGATGAGATGAGCGGGAGGAATCGTAAATACATCCGATGATTCACAAAACTCCCTTCCAAATTTCACGACCAAGATGTCTACCAATCTGTTATTTTGAATGCAACAATAAATCAACAATAGTTTTAGGCATTACCCTCGAAATCTCAAATTCGTGGCTATATTATATTTATCTGTAGAATATCGTCAATGTCTTACCTGCATGCTTGAAAATTATGGGATAGGGTGACTCTCTTTTATGTTGAAAGGGAATGATGTTATGTAAGGGCGTTAACTTAATATAAGAGACCAAGTTCTCATATCGGCCTTGCATTTTGCTTTATGTTTATAAACGCACATAATGTGTGCATCCGTATAGCTCTTGGTGGTTGTCCCTCGTTATAAACCTTGGTACACGCAAAGATTAAACATACCTCGTATCATGAATTTTACAAAGCCCCTTCACGCAATTCTAGAAAGCCTTCCAGTTCGTGAATACAATATGTTGGTAATTTTGATCAGAGTGCTAGAAATGTTGAGCTAAAACCACCCAGAAACACACGCAAACACGAGATAGAGACAATATATAAGTGGTTCGGCAATTTGCCTACGTCCACTGAGCGGAAACAATTGATTTCGAAATGTTTGTACAAAATTACAAAACATCAACCAGATTCTCTATCTCTACAAATGGCTCCTTCTATGTATTTCCCACTACCTCCTACGTTTTCAATTGATCTCCTTTTATAGACAAATCCTCAGGAGACAAACAAAATATCAGTCATCAATTTTACAGTTGAGGAGATTACAGTTGAGGAGCTGCTTGATATTTGAAGGTGCATGCAGCAGCTATCCAAGACTTTCTAAGGGGCAGCTGTAATTTTATGTTCACACTATGGGTTGATTTTTAACAAAAATGCTCTTTTTTGTTTATAGAAATATAGGTCATACTCATATATCCTGGACCAAGTTGTATGTACAAGAAGGCAGAAATAAGTGACCAACCAATCTTTCATGCCCAAAAAATGTGTATTTCGTACTTGTCAAACAGTTTGTACTACCTTAATAAGGTGTGAAATTGGTTGGTACGGCTAATTGCCAGCAAATATCGACAGTAATTATTCGTGTAGTTATGGCTAATTGATTCAATGTTATTCAGTATTTAGGGGGTTTCTGGCCTTCTTTGTTTAGGATGTTCCTAGCACCATAAGATACTAATCAGAAGAAAATGGTGTAGTGATGCCGGGTATCAATATGACAGAACCACAGAAATTTGCTTTTACCTATTCAGACTCACAGTCCAGATACATCATTATTGTGCATATCTATCCCGAAAACTCTGATTATGTGCTTGACCCTTTAGGTCATTTTTCTACAATGAATTGATCTCTGTTCGTACTAATGGTTGTTAGTGTTTGTACTAAATCTTGGTTGATGCTTTTTTAAGCATTTATTGGTTTTCTTTCAGATGAAAGTGGGCTAAAGAAACCAGAGGAGAACCAAGAAGCAAAGGTCTGAATCTCTGCTAGACACAAATGAGTCCATATTTGAAAAATTTTGCTGTTTGTATGTTTGTGACTTTGAAACTCAAAATTTTCTTAATAAGTAGCTTTTATGGACAGCAAGCACTTCAAATAGATGCTCCACCAAATCCACTTCAAAGTGTTGCTGCACTAAACCCACTTCAAAGAGATGCTCCACCAAATCCACTTCAAAGAGATGTTCCACCAAATCCACCAAATAACGTCCTGTCTCTCTTGAATGGACTTGGAATATTTAGTTCTGGCGTGCTTGGTGCTCTCTATGCATTGGCTCAGAGAGAAAAGACTGCTCAAAATGCAGAAATAGAATCTGTAAGCCACTAACGACATTCAGAATCAAGGAAGAATTGTGATAGTTTCTTACTTGTTTTTTGAGCTTTACATACTATTAGTTTATTGGACTATATTTTTGGTAACCTATAGATAAACTGGTTGAGTTGCACAGATGAAATCCCAACTGAAAGAAAAGGAAGCTGCCATTGTTTCATCAGAGAAAAACTTTGAATCAAAGCTACTAAATGAACAAGAAGAACGGACCAAGCAACTCAGAAAGGTGAAGGAGGAGCAGCAGTCCTTATTGAGCCAACTAAATTCAGCAAATAGTACGATTACAGGCTTGGGACAGGAGCTCAAAAGAGAGAAACTATTGGTTGAGGAGCTTAAATTTCAAATTCAGAGTCTTGAAACCAGCATTTCAATGGCTAGGGATGATAAAAAGGCACTTGAAGAGAATTTGAAGGAAAGACTTTATTCAATTACAGTCTTACAAGAAAGGAGCAATTTATACAGTCTAGAGCTTAAGGATAAAGAAGAGAATGTTCAGAGTCTTAGCTCTTCTCTTGCTGAAAAGGAACTAGAGTTGAACAACTTGAATTTTATCTACAAGCAAACTAAGGATGACCTAGAGAGAGCACATTCTCAAATCCAGAAATTGGAACTTGAATACCTGAAAACTCAGAAGGAATTAGAATCAAAAAATTCTACAGTGGATGAACTAAATTCAAGAGCAAGTTCTTTAACTTTTGATAGAGATGAGTCTAAGAGGAAGTTGGATGTGATTCGGGAGGAATACGATGATCTAAGGTTATCTTCTGAGAAGATGGCAGCTTTGAATGCTAAACTTTTGGGAGAAAAAGAAGAGGAACTTCAGCAGCTAAAGCAAAAACTTGAGCTTGCTGTCAATGAAGTGAGTGGAAACCAAGCAATAATTTCTGGTTTGACCCAAGAAAGGGATAACTTAAGAAAAATGTTGGATATAGAATTGCAAAAGGTAAAACATCTGAAACATGAACTCCAGAGCACTAAGGAAACTCTTGGAAAATCAACAAATGAGGTGTCTGATCTGACAAATCAACTGCAGCAGGCCAGAGAGTCGTGCACAGAGCTCGAAGATGAGATCTCCAGGGTTCAGTCACGGTTTGTTGAAGTTAGAGAGTCACATCAGAGGAGCCTTGATGAGGCAAAACTAAGTAATGAAGTGCTGACCGGTGAGCTTACAGCAGTTAAGGAATGTCTGACGAAAAAGGAGGAGGAGCTGCAAATTGCATCCCATGAACTGGCAGGCATGGTAGAAAATCGTGATAGCCTACAGAAGGAACTGGTTGATTTGTATAAAAAAGAAGAAACTGCAGCCAATGATTTAATAGAAGAAAAAAAGGTAGTTTCTTCCTTAAACAAAGAACTTCAAGCTTGGGAGAAACAAATCTTGAAGGAAAAAGAGGCCCGGAAATCTCTCGAAAAATACCTGGAGGAGGCTACCAAATCACTTGATAAGATGAACCAAAAATCTTTGATTCTTTCAGGAGAGCTAGAGAAGGCAAATTCTCAAATTTCCAGCCTTGAAGATGGAAAAGAGGTGCTTTACAAGTCTCTTACAGAGCAAAAGAATATATCGAAAGAGGCCCGAGAAAACTTGGAAGATGCACATAACCTTGTCATGAGAGTTGGCAAGGAAAGAGAGAGCTTGGAGAAGAGGGCAAATAAACTGGAGGAGGGATTGGCATCTGCCAAGGGTGAAATATTGCGGCTAAAGAGTCAAATAAATTCTTCAAAATCTCTTGTAAATAATCAGCAACAGCAACCAAAGCAAGGTGAAGCTGAAGGCACTGTCACTGTCACTCCAAGGAGAAATAGTAGGAGGAAAAAGGCCAGTTCCCAGTAAGGCAGTGCACTAGTATCTTCTTCGTACTAATCCTTTTCCCTTCTCATCTTTCTTGTGCATGTATCCTCAAATGCGAGTTTATCTTGAGCTCTGTTCTTCTCAGGCTTGTAAATTATTATTATTTTTTTTTGGGAAAATTTTCCACTGTACAAATATGACAATGAGAGATGATATAAATTGAGTATATATGCATTGCTTTCAATTGTGGTATGTTTTTTAATGTACAGTATCAAGTTCTGGACATTCTTTTTCTGGTGGAGTATTCTGGACTAATATTTTCAAATTTTGTTTATATATTGTAATATTGATTCAAGCAATGCCGGAAGCACATTTCTGACTATTGGGTTGAATCTGCAATTGGGTTGAAAGCCATGTGCAGAAGTATTCTTTTGCTGATTTCAATTTATCTAAAAGACCTACTACAATCTATCAACATCAATATAAAACAAAATGGAGTCATTGTTCTGCAATTCCTGAATTGCTTTGATATCAGGAGGGGATGGGGATGGTTCTTCATGCTAAGCCAGCCAACTGAGTGAATCACATAGTTCTTTATCAGTAGGGTTAGTTCTTTAATTTTGAACTCGACAAGTAAATTTCTTTTTTCTTTTTTTACCCTAAGCTTTTGTGGGCATCCTTTGTATGGAATTTTCAACCAAAGATTAGAAAAATAGCCGACATCAAGACAGCGTCTGATGGATTTTATGTAATGTATAAATCGTCCCATTGGTGCACCCTTTCAAATCAAACGAGGACTTGTTTGTAATTCAAATGAAAAAAAAAAAAAAAAAAAAGTAAAACTGTAGGAATGCGACCACAGTGGGAGTCGAACCCACGACCTTTTGATCCGAAGTCAAACGCGCTAATCCACTGCGCTATGCGGTCCTTTCCTCCACATCTCTCGTTTCTTAAAATACTTATTTTCAACTAATCGTAAACTCATTTTGCCATTAAAGTGTGCAATAGTAAGCTGCACGTGCCTTAACTAGATTGACAGAGAGACACACACGTGTTTATATATATATATAGTTCATTACCCAACAAATCACTGATTTAGAAGTATATGGCAGCAAGAAATTATATATACATACTCCATATGTACAAATTAAGTCTTTTATAAAAAATAGACTCTATATTGAAAAAGTGTGAACATTTCATGTTTTCTTAATGAGATTCACATTTATACAAAAAATTTAAATCTCCTTACAAAATTGGCTGAAAGTAGTATGAAACTTATTATGTATGTCACTAAATTAACATGAAATATCAGGTGGCATCTTTGCTAAACCCCATTCAATGTCTTGAAATTGATAATACACCCCCCCCCCCCCCCCCCCCNCATTTGGATCTTTCATGTTTTAATTAGATATAGATAAATAGAATAGATTTGGAGAAAGAAAGGTTCATGATCTCGGCAAAAAATTAGTTTTTTTTTCTCCCTGAATTTAGTCCTTAGGTCAGGTGGAAGAAAAAATAAAGACCTGTGTCCAAAGCGTTGAGAGAGAGACTACAAAATGCTATTTGCTCTTCCACTCTCTTTATAAGGTTCTCAAACGGTCACCTTCCTCCTCTCGATCCACTACTACTACTGCTTCTTCTTCTCTTTCTCCTCCGTTTGGTTTAAGTAATTGATTTTCTGTCTGAACTTTCCACCGCTCGTCTCATCCAAGTTCATGCAAATCTGAATTTCTTTTCAATCTGAGAAAAAACTAGGGCTTGCTTCTGCAACTGTTTACATTTACTGGGGATTTTCTTTTTTTCTTTTTGGGTCTGGGCTGACTATATATCCGAATCTAAGGCCCATGGGTATGACTTGAGTACCGGGAACGTAAACGTAGGAGGAGGATTGAGAACATTGGACTCAGATCGATTTGGGTTTTGATTTTGGTTATTGAAGGATTAAATTTTCTTTGGACAGTTGCTCAGAGTTCAGGATTATAGGTAAAGAGGATAGCTATTTAGGATTTGAGAATTGGGTGTTAAATACTGCGAAGAAGCAAATTGTTGTGACTTGGGACATTTGTTGTTTCGGGTGGCTGAGAAGAGGTTCTTGGAGTCATGTTCTATGGTTCAGTAGTATGGGACCCTTGGCTTATTGTTGCCCAAATTGTTTGTCTTCAATGCTTATACTATCTCACTCTTGGAGTATTCTTGACAATGCTTGTTGGGAATCGTGTGCCACGTATGAGCCTCGAGTATTTCTTTGATTATGCTACTGTCACTACCTCTACAGTAACTGGGTGGTGTGTCATTGCTTCGTTTCTGTTCAGTTCGCTTGCAGGGTAAGAACTCCATGCCACTTTTCTGCCTTTAAAAGTGTTGTATGGTTTTACAGGTTGTATTTGTTATGGTTTGATTTGGTTTTTTGCTTTTAAAATGTGCCCTTTCCTTTAAAAACTATTATGCTACCGATCAAAAAACAAATTATGCACTTTGCGACACACAAGGTGAGATCCTTTTTACATTGCTTGAAAAAATGGAGGCCTTAACGCTGAGTCTAAAAAGGGCGGTGAATGAGATTTCATATTAATTGAAACAGAGAATCTCATCGGATTTATAATTATTTCAAGGAGCTCCAATTGTAAATTTAACTAGTCATTTTGGAGTATGAGGCCATATGTGTATCTTGGATTTTCCTTGGGTCATTACCAATAGTACAGAGCCAATCCCCCACCAAAAGTGGAGGACTTGAGCCTTGCTACTGCAATCCTCACAGGATTTGAGTAGGAGAGATTGTAACACTGAATTTAGTATAGGAAAGATCAGATTTTCCTTGGGTCGATATAAAAGCATTGTAGAATTGGAATCAAACATTGCTGATTATGGGTAATGCTAAGTGTACAAGCTGTTTCTGTTGTCTGAGGAAATGCCCTACGGCTTCATGTTTCTGCGTTCATGTAGTAAATTTTAGTTTTACATGCTAACTTTGCTGATGCTGAAAAGGGTAATTGACCTCCTAGCTCCTTGGCGAGGCATTCAGGGCAACTCTAAGATTGCAATGGTATGGAAGATGGTTCCTATTTGTCTATGGCAGTGTATTTGGAGGGAGAGGAATGAAAGAAGCTTTGAAGATTGAGAGAGGTTAATGGATGAGCTTAGAAATCTATTTTTCAATTCTTTACTCTATTGATCGATTGTAATTGATTATATGGCATGACTTTTCATGAATTCACTAAACTAGCATGCATAGGCGATGCTCTTGTATATGTCCTGTATACTTGGGACCTTTGTCTATTTTATGATCAATAAAATTTTGTTTACCAATAAAAAAAGCATGCAAAAACTTATTATGAAATGACTATCATAGATACTAAAGAGAATTTGGCAAAGCATGCTTGTGGGTTGCAAATGTTTGTCATCTTTTTATTTAAATATGAGGATAACTAGTAGTTTTATCTTGTTGATTAGCAAACCTTTCTTGTTTGTGCAGAGCTGCATATATGACTTCTCTGATTGAGAGGGCAAAAAAGTGCGTAGACTTTTCAGCCACTGTTTACATCACGCATCTCTTCATATGCATTGTCTATGGAGGTTGGCCTTCCTCAATAACCTGGTGGGTTCTGAATGGTACTGGAATTGCAGTGATGGCTTTGCTAGGTGAATATCTGGGCATTGGACGGGAACTGCAAGAGATTCCCATTACACGATACCGTTCAAGTTAAGAAGTTTTCTTCTGTACATTACTCGTCTAGAAAATTCTCATTCTCTAATGCATTTTCCTGTTTTTCTGGCACTCAACTTCCTATGTTGGATGTTGTGCTGCTATGCTGTCTTATTTTCCATTACCTTTTTAATTGTAACAGCATTAATGATCACCATTTGCATTTGCTCTTCAAATGGTTTCTCTTACTGTTGGAAAATGATGACGGTAACTCTGTCTTAATTTTTATCACCAAGGCATAATCCAGGACGTGACGTTTGCAGACATGTATGCTTGTTATATTCAAGGAAACCTTCAGTTTCTGCGCCGCCCCCCCCCCCCCCCTCTCTCTCTCTCGTGATGACTATCTAATTGCTTCAACCTTCTCTTCTATTAGCAATTGTCATTTGTTGATTCGTTGATCCCAGCTTGCATGCATGATCTCAAGGAGCCATCAGTTTACATAACTGTTTGTTTTTACTGTTATATTTCTGTCCAGCAACATTTGATGAACCCTGGTTCACTATAGTTTGATATCATGATCTGGTTTTAGTCCCCTTGCATTCATGCAAGAAGTTTGTTGACATTTGTGTTTTCATTGGATTAATAATAAGAACAGCGAAATTCTTATTTTTCCTGTCTGATTGAATCCTTGTGTAGAGACATTTTTTAATACCAAAATTCATCTGTGTTTTGTGTAGGATTTTGATTAGCCATAGTTCTATTTCTTCATAAGCCTCTAAACAGTTAATTATTGCTTTCAACTGTAGTTTGGGAGAAGGGTTTTATTGTAGTCATGTTCTATGTATTCTGAAAACAGATAGATTAATATTTATGGGAGTTGACTTCAAATTATCCATTTATCTATCCTTGAAAATTACACGAGTTACTTATTTTACCCCTATTTTAGTATTGGCAGAATTTTTTTGAGACAAATTGGATAGGCGAGGACAAGTTTTCTGTAATGGCTGTTTGTTCAAAGTAATTAGGAGGATCTCCTGTACCAAATTTATGAAGTAGTGGATCTTATATGTGATGAGGAAAACGAGTACGTTCATCTTTGGATTCTTTCCTATGCTGCTAGATGTGATGGGAGATGACCAAAGAAAATAAGATGGTGTTAAGAAGATGGGGCAAGAACGAGGGAAAAGAGACTAGGTATTTCCATTTTGTCAAAAATGGTTGGAAATGTGATTCTTATTGTGCGTCTGATAACATTTCGAATTTAATATAATGTTCTTTTATTTGGTTCTTATTTTTTAAGATGATCAATTGGATGAGTTGCCAGTTACATTGTGAAATTGGCCAAACTTTTATAATCATGTGTAGAGTCGAGTATATTGATTCCAATATGTGATGCTTGTTCTTAGGCTGCGTGATCTCTTGCTTGTAATTCAGCTGTATATTCATGTGTCGTTTGCAGGAACTGCCTTTTTTTTTTTTTTTTTTTTTTTCCTGGTTATCTTGGCCTGTGTTTTATGACCTCTCTCTCGTTTTCATGATGCCTTCGTGGCCAAAATATCCATACTTTGATATTTGTTGCTCATTAGTCAAACCTATTTTAGAAGGCTTTTCATCGTCTCAAAACAAGTGTTGCAATGTACGTCTTCTCTTCTTACCCAATGTTTATTTCTTATCCTATAAGACTTGTCTCTTCTAAAACATTAACGTCGAGGACTGGAAAAATGAGTTGATTAGAACGTTAAGTAGAGAAATGACACACACTCACGCGCACACAGAGCAACTTTGGTAAACCATTGTCCTTATTATTACCGAGTCTTTCTAGTTGCAGGCCAATATCATTTTTTTGCCATCTTTTTGGGGAAACGTAAAAATTTGAACCCCAGAATTTCTTCTGAGAGGAGCATAGTTACATCCTCTTTTGCAGTAAAATGCAAGATGAAGAAAGATGAAAATTCACAGGCGAAACTAGCCAAAAAAAAAAAAAAAAAATCCTCTCCGGAGTACTCACAAGAACTCTTCCTAGGCTGCCAAGATCTGCTAGTGTTTGCAATGATTTCGTTTCTTTTCCATTATCCTGCAGAAACCCTTTTGTAAGGCATGGCTTAGCTAAGCCCAACACAAGGACGATATATAGGCCACAGCTTCTCCAACAGAGAGATAGAGCCCATTCAACCTGAAGGTCTCCAAGATTTCCGACTTATCAAGCTTTTCCGTCACTGATCCAACCGGATTTGCCAACACAAGCTTCATAAAAAAAGAAAAAAACAGATATTGAGTGAGAAAACCTATGTTACAGATATGTTTTCCTAAATCTGAGGTATTGAAATTACCTTGAGTGATTTTTGCTCCAGCATCTTTCTGATTTCACAGATTGTGTCAATACCACTTGTGTCTATGGCTGTCACAGCTGAGTGAATAAGGACTCGGTTAGCCATATGTGGAAGAACACTTGCAAGCATAATGATAACTCAAGCTTGTGCGAGCAAACAAACTATTACATATTCAAGTTCGGATAACTGAAGTACCTGTCATGTCTAAAATTACACATTTCAATGGACTCCCATTATTTGCTTTTATCCACTCTTCCTCCTCTCGAATCCATCTTAATATCCTGTGCCAAGAAATCCACTCCAAGTCAGGAATCCACAATTCAAGGAAATCCTTTGCGAGTTTGCCTTGTATTTTCTAGACCCATGCAGGGCCTAAGATAACTGCAGATGCAGCTTCTGAAACCCATGATCGAAAAATTGAGCTTACCTTTCTTGCAGGTAAGTTGAGTTTGCAAAGTAGATGGGAGATTCAACAGCAAGAATGAGAAAGGAAGGGACCCTTGAAGCTTCTCTGTACCGGATGAGGTTTTGGTATAATTGAGTACCCATGATATTCCCTAAAACCATGGTGTTTGGCCTGGTGACATGCAAGAGAATCTTGAAAACAGAGACTCCAACCTAAAAATTTTCAAGGGCCCGGTGTTGGTTACTTTTTCACCATAGGATGAAATCACAAAGCAGCAGAAAGCTTACCGCGACGGCAAGACCTAGTGGCACTGAAACAAAAAGAACACCGAGAAAGGCACACAGACAGGCCACGAAATCAAGTTTGTCAACTTTCCACAATTTGTATGCTGATTGATAATCGATTAGTCCAATCACGGCTGTTATGATGACGGCCGCTAAGATGACATTTGGAGTGTAATAAAACAGGGGCATGAGAAACATCAGAGTCACAACCACAGCTGAAGCCATGACTATATTGGACACTGCTGTTTGTGCTCCTGCGTTATAGTTTACAGCAGATCGAGAAAATGATCCTGAAAGATTAATAAATAAAAAAAAAAAAAAAAAAAATACACATGTTCTTAATAACTTTAGTGTGATTATCACATGGAAACATAAGTTGGAAAGGGCCAAATGAGAAGGGTATGATAATTACCTGTAGTAACATAGCATGAAGAGCATGAACCAGCAATGTTCATGATACCAATAGCCATCATTTCTTTGTTTCCATCCACTTGGTAGTTTTTCAGAGCAGCAAATGTCCTCCCCACGGCAATTCCTTCCTATAACAGAAAAAATGTAAAATTCTGGAACATTACCTGGATGCGTAATATCTTTGCTATACTTACACAAATTACATATACATATAGAGTAGTGCTATTTGAAGGTTTTTACACTACACACCATCCGCATGGTATTATTTGATTTGTAAAATTTAAAATTTAAAATTTATCTTTTAAATTAAATTAGGTTACGTGAATGGTGTGAGGTGTAAAAGTCTTCATACAAATGGTAACTAGAGAAAGGTAAATTTTAAGTGTCCAATAAGTAATACTTGGAAAAAAGAAACAGACCCAAATCAGCAAAATCTATTTTAAGAAGAAAATTCTAGTTTTTGACAACTTACAGTGAGAGACAAGGTCCCAGTCACAATGCCAGTTTTAATTGCAACAGCCAGATTGGGGCCACTGAAGTATAGCATGTTTAGTGAAGGAGGATTAACGCCTTTTGGCAAGTGGCCAATCTGTCAAAATAATAATAATAATAATAATAATAAAAGAAGAAAGAGAGAGTTCCATACAGTAACATTGGAATAATAATAAAAAAAATAATAATAATAATGCTGCTACTCGTAGTACTTACGACTGGAATCCCGTGTGCCTTAGACTTGAGGAGGAAAACTAGCAGGGTTGAAAGAATAACCGACGTTAATGGGGCTGCTGCTGAGACCCAAAATAGCTTTGGTTTCCTAATGCTCTGTGTTGATTAATTAAAAAAAAAAATACAACATTAAAAAACAGAATATATTGACAGATTTTATATATGTTCTTGGGGAACAACAGAACACTTACAATATGCCTTGTAGTCAACAGAAAAAGGAGGAAACCAAAACCCATGACAATGGTTTGCCACGACCACTGCACATGAATTGTACCCGATGTCACTATAAATAGTATTATTCTGGTTTCAGTGGATATAAATTTCCCCATTTAAAAAAAAAAAAGAATTCATTAATATTTCCAACAATTGCACCTGCAAAAGTTTGTCACGAAGAAACCAACTCTTTCAAACTTTTGTCGAGTGGAAATTGTTGCATATTTTGAAAAATATATGCAATGATTCTCCATGATTGTCTTTGTACTAATGATTTCTATGGTTGAGATGCTTGGATTTATTAAAAGAAAGCAAAAAAAAAAAAGTGTTCAGTTCTTGGTGACGAGTCTTACCTCATCTTTCCGGTTCAAAACAGAGGATATGACAGGAATAATTTGCATTTTGCTAGTAAAGTGGACAATCCCGAGCAATCCTTTCAGCTGTTGCAATGACACAATGACTGCTGCACCAGCCATAAACCCAACTAGTGTTGCCTTTGAGAGAAAATCAATTGTAAATCCTAATCTGTAATTCACAAGTCCAAATCAACCAAAGTTCAGCAAGAGAGAGAGAGAGATGAGTCTCTTCTGTTTATTAATTTGTCTTTAGCTTTTTGTGAAAAAAAAAAGGTGAAATAATCTTTGAGGTTATTAATAATTGATACCTTAAAAGACCAAGAGAAGTCTGAAATAAACCAGCAAAGAAGGTGGCAGTAAAGGCCAATTGAAGATAGAGGATTGGCTCTTCTCCAGGAGAGACTACCTCGCTCAGCATTGATCCCATTACCAAAGATGCTATTGAGACAGGACCAACTCCAAGATGTCTAGAACTTCCAAGTACGGCATATATCAATGGGGGTACAACGCTTGAATCTGCATGAAACCCAGGTCAGTTCACGTTAACTTACCATCTAAACGGTCATTTATATTATTGGCGAATTTATTAAATTATACAAAGAATAAATGGAGTAGAAATTGATGATACTCACATAGCCCCACTATTGGTGGCAAATTGGCAAGCTTTGCATAACTGATTCCCTGAAGAATCACAAACTAAATTAGATCACAAGAAACCAAAAATAATTGCAAAATACTCATGATTTTTCAGAACATAAAGACAAACATCATGTTCAAAGCCGAGATAATGCCAAGTAGAAGTTTTTTTATTTTATTTTATATCAATAGAAACAAATTCTGAAAATAAAACTCATATGTTCCAGCACTCGTATGATCTGATAGAAATGGAATATATGCAGAGCACAACTCAGACTGCTCTGTCCACCATACTTCATTGAATGACTAATTCCTTTTACTTGCAAGTCCACAAAGATCATTGACACCGCTGACACGATAGAAGCTGATTGGTAAAAGAAGTTTTAGACGTCTCCGCAGCGGTTTACAAAGAGAACTTTTCTTGAACGAGAAACGCCGCCGACTATGGTGACAACATGACAGACACACAGAGGGAGAAGAGAGGATTTGTCTCACCTGTGGGATGGCAAGGCTAGCAATTGTCAGACCAGATATGACATCGGACCTCAGAAGACTAACATTGTACTCAGACCCCCACTGGAATATAGGGAACAGAAACTGAAGAGCCAGAATAAACTTCTTGAACCATGTCTGGTTCTTGAATCTGTAAAGTGGGTCATCAGGGAAAAAGATCTCGGAGATCCTGTGCTTTAGTTTCTGGACAGTGCTTTGCTCTGGTGGCAAGCAAACTTTGTGGATTTGCAACGGTGGCATTGCTACCAACTCTGCCGGGATTGTCAGATCGGTTTGACATGCAAAGTGTTCCGCTCTATTAGAATTTGACACCCAAGTTGTTCTTTGCAAATGGCAACCACGTACAAGGAAAATGCAGACATACACAGACAGGATGCGAGGGCGGTGACACCGCGTGGGTGTGAATGTAATGACCGCCGTCACAGTGGCAAAGACCACGAAGAGAATCAGAAAAATAACAACATTTGTCTTGCGTACGACGCCGGTTTCATCATTTTTTTTTTTTTCATGTATTTTTTTAATTATCATAAATATTTTTTAAAAAAATAAAAAAATTCACAATATCAATAAAAAAAAAAATCTTAACCGCTAACTTTCAAAAAATAAAAATAAAAATAAATTTCTGGTCACACTTTCGGACCCAATTTCGGTGGGTTAATTTCTGTTATCTTATTTTTCGGTTACGTTCTCCGTCGTTACAACTTACAAGCCACGAAACTTAAAAATAAGAAAAGAAAAGAAAAGAAGACCTTTTGGATTTGACCTCTTCTTTTCGATTTGAAGGTATCATGCCGTGACACGTACTCTTACTCTAGCGTGTTCGGATTGCAAGTATTAACGAAGGAAGATCCTTCCTCAGCTTCTTTCCGGTTGGGTGTTCATACATAGTAACATATGGTATCCGTATCTTTGACGCAAGTCGTCAATATTCTCAAATAGATTTGTTCAACTAAAACTTGATTGATTGATATAAAAAAAAAAAGAACAAAAAAACATTTTCCGAACAATCTTGATTCTCAAATCTTTTATCTTTTTAATAAATTGAAGCATGCAATATATTTCAGTTGATAATATGTAAAGTATAAGGCCTTGTCCAAAAAGCTTTTGGGGGTTAAAACTAGAAGAATATCATTCCCTGATCTTTAATATAACCAGATACCATATATAAGTTTAATAAATCACATTTTACAAGGTTAGGCAAATAGACCATTTAAGTCCATACATCTCTAAAAAATTTCCTTTTCACATAACCTTTCTCTCTAAAAAAATTCTAGCGGCCGTTCATACCCTCCGGGGGGGGGGGGGGGGGGGGGGNTTCTTTTGGTATTTTTGTTATTTTTTAGGTTTCGGCAGAAAAAATAGAAGGTAGTCGATCCGAGCTCATCTGGTAGAATTTTTCCTACACGTGTACCATTGAGAGATCCCTTGTCCGCCGATCTTGCAAGCTCCCGCTTTGGACGCCATTTGGAACTACGCGTAGCTCCCACGCGCGGATTATAGAAAACGCATGGCATACGCAAGCCACTGCGTCGGAGCCATGTGCGGCAACTCATGGCCCAGTATATCGACACTGTCTCGACTGGCCATTTGGCTTCTCCCCAGTGTGGGTCCTCCAAGCACCATTACCGATCCTGTTTGGTTCTGTTTGTTTAGTGATTCTGTTTTGTTTAGTGTTTGTTTTTGTTTCAAGCACCACTACTAAGCTTTGTTTGGTGGTTGTAGCAGTGTTGTTTTGTTGGGTTTGTTTATTTGTTTTTCGGTCTTTTTTTGTTTTCAGCATTAATAACAGAAATAGGCTATTGGACCATTTTTGTGTTCATAGCAGTTGAGTCATGTTCTTCCTTTGGGAGGAGACGGTGTGATATGACTCCTCCCCATAGGGAGGACGGAATGTGATAACACTTTTTTTCTTTTGGAGAGAAGTCATTTAGGCTCTGTTTTTACAGAGTGTGATTCTCTTAGACAAACTTAGTTTGTTTAGAGAGAGTTTATAGAAGTTAAAACAAAGTCTATCATAAAAAAATTTATGTACGGGAGTACTTTAGAGCAGATGTATATGTTGACTTGTAGTCTGAGTTTTTTTCTATATTGATAAGTCACATATGTAACTTCAAGATTGATTAATGAAATGAAGTCTATTTGCATTAAAAAAAAAAAAAAAAGTCCATACATCTCCGATAAAAAGGAAGCCTCCCTCTATTGACAGAAGTTGCAACTACCCTCGAGAAGTTTAGGTTACACCGAGTCATCAAGATCTGATAAACTGCCAAAGCTATAAACTGCTTTGGTCCATCTTACCACCATAGTTGTGCACGCCGCACGGCGGGGAAGCACCCACAGCCTGATGCAGTGGGAAAATGGTATAGAAAGCTACACGTGCCTTAACTAGATTGACAGAGAGACAGTATATATATACCCAACAAATCACTGATTTAGAAGTATATGGTAGCAAAAAATGATATATACAAACTCAATATGGACAAATTTTGTATTAGTACTACAATAAAAAAAAAATGTAAAATTCACATTTTCTTAATGAGACCCACAATTTTATAAAAAAATTATAAGAGATTTATACATTAGAATTTGTGCACGTAAAAATGGTCGGCATACTGTCAAATCTCCTTACAAAACTGGCTGAAAGTAATATGAAACTTATTATGTTTGTCACTAAATTAACATGAAATATCAGGTGGCATCTTTGCAAAACCCCATTCAAAATCATGAAATTGATAATACCCCCCCCCCCCGGGGGAATCAATTATTCATTCATCGCTAATTAGGTTCATCATCTCTCGATCCACTACTACTACCGCTTCCTCTTCTCCTTTTCCTCCGTTTAGTTTTAGTTATTGATTTTCTGTCTGAACTTTCCACTGTTCGTCTCATCCAAGTTCATGCAAATCTGAATTTCTTTTCAATCTGAGAAAAAGACGTGGGCTTGCTTCTGCAACTGTTTACATTTACTGGGGATTTTTTTTTTCTTTTTGGATCTGGGCTGACTATATATCCGAATCTAAGGCCCATGGGTATGACTTGAGTACCGGGAACGTAAACGTAGGAGGAGGATTGAGAACATTGGACTCAGATCGATTTGGGCTTTGATTTTGGTTATTGAAGGATTAAATTTTCTTTGGACAGTTGCTCAGAGTTCAGGATTATAGGTAAAGAGGATAGCTATTTAGGATTTGAGAATTGGGTCTTAAATACTGCGAAGAAGCAAATTGTTGTGACTTGGGACATTTGTCTTCAATGCTTATACTATCTCACTCTTGGAGTATTCTTGACAATGCTTGTCGGGAATCGTGTGCCACGTATGAGCCTCGAGTATTTCTTTGTATAGGCTTGTCACTACCTCTACAGTAACTGGGTGGTGTGTCATTGCTTAGTTTCTGTTCAGTTCGCTTGCAGGATAAGAACTCCATGCCACTTTTCTGCCTTTAAAAGTGTTGTATGGTTTTACAGGTTGTATTTGTTATGGTTTGATTTGGTTTTTTGCTTTTAAAATGTGCCCTTTCCTTTAAAAACTATTATGCTACCGATCAAAAAACAAATTATGCACTTTGCGACACACAAGGTGAGTTTCTTTTTACATTTCTTGAAAAAATGGAGGCCTTAACGCTGAGTCTAAAAAGGGCGGTGAATGAGATTTCATATTAATTGAAATAGAGAATCTCATACGATTTATAATTATTTCAAGGAGCTCCAATTGTAAATTTAACTAGTCATTTTGGAGTATGAGGCCATATGTGTATCTTGGATTTTCCTTGGGTCATTACCAATAGTACCGAGCCAATCCCCCACCAAAAGTGGAGGACTTGAGCCTTGCTACTACACAAATGACCTGCGAGGATATCAGGGATTTGAGTAGGAGAGATTGTAACACTGAATTTAGTATAGGAAAGATCAGGTTTTCCTTGGGTCATTATAAAAGCATTGTAGAATTGGAATTAAACATTGCTGATTATGGGTAATGCCAAGTGTACAAGCTGTTTCTGTTGTCTGAGGAAATGCCCTACGGCTTCATGTTTCTGCTTTCATGTAGTCAATTTTAGTTTTACATGCTAACTTTGGTGATGCTGAAAAGGGTAATTGACCTCCTAGCTCCTTGGCGAGGCATTCAGGGCAACTCTAAGATTGCAATGGTATGGAAGATGGTTCCTATTTGTCTATGGCGGTGTATTTGGAGGGAGAGGAATGAAAGAAGCTTTGAAGATTAAGAGAGGTTAATGGATGAGGTTAGAAATCTATTTTTCAATTCTTTACTCTATTGATCGATTGTAATTGATTATATGGCATGACTTTTCATGAATTCACTAAACTAGCATGCATAGGCGATGCTCTTGTATATGTCCTGTATACTTGGGACCTTTATCTATTTTATGATCAATAAAATTTTGTTTACCAATAAAAAAAGCATGCAAAAACTTATTATGAAATGACTATCATAGATACTAAAGAGAATTTGGCAAAGCATGCTTGTAGGTTGCAAATATTTGTCATCTTTTTATTTAAATATGAGAATAAGTAGTAGTTTTATCTTGTTGATTAGCAAACCTTTCTTGTTTGTACAGAGCTGCATATATGACGTCTCTGATTGAGAGGGCAAAAAAGTGCGTAGACTTTTCAGCCACCGTTTACATCATGCATCTCTTCATATGCATTGTCTATGGAGGTTGGCCTTCCTCAATAACCTTGTAACACCCCCTTCCCGTAGGCTAGGAATGTCACGTGTTTTTCATAAAAACACCCGGTAAGAGATCTCATATTAAATAAAAACAAATTAGGATTTATTTCATAAAAACTTTGTCTGATAATAAAGCCTTCAAAAACTTAAATGAATAAACTGAATAAAAGTTATGTCATAAAAGCAATAAAATAAATTTCATTCTAAAAAGTCTGAAATTAAAATAACTGCTCCTTCTAATCCTGGTCTGCCTGCTCGTAATCATCATCCTCACTTGAGTGGTTAAAAAAACATGAAAACAAACTAAAATGAGTCGAATACTCAGTAAGAAATCCATCACAACGTTAACATACTAAACATAAGGTTTTTTTTCATAAGAACTTTCATGCTGAGAACTTAAAATTCATGACTGATCATACTGATTTTTATGCTATGCATAACTGATTTATCTGAATTAACTGACTGATCTGTTTTAACTGACTGAACTGACTGGCCAACACACTTAATCCTGTGTGCGAGGTTGTGCACCGGCCCCACGTCCCGTGGCCACGAGGGGAGCCGCTGATAGTATTTTAGCATACTATGGTGGACCACGACTGAGTTCGTGGCTTGCACACCACCCTGAACTGAACTGCATTGGTACCATGCATCTGAATGGCCATCTGATTAACTGAACTGATTTTATCTTGCACTTGAACTTAAGATAGCTTACGTGTCTTATGACCATGAGATGCATGACATAATACATACATAATTATAATTTCCAAATCTGAACATGATGCGGAATGAACTGATCGTGTGCTATGTTGAATGACATGTTTGCATATGACATGAGTGATACATAAAATTGGCTATCAATGAACTGGCTTGAATAATACTGATATATAAGCTGAACCGTGATGTTCCTAATTTGTGATCAAATTACTTACCTTGCTGCCCTTCTTCTTGAATCTCAAGTCGTAACTCGTCACCTATACATAATATTAAATATCACTAAATTTGTTTAGGAACATGTACTAATAACCTACTTAATTAAATTCCTAATCTAGAAAATAGTCGAATAAACCTCTTGCTTAACACCATAAAATCAATAAATTCTTATATCTTTAAATTACTTAAAATACTAATAACATATTATAACTTAGTAAAATACTTGGGCTATTTTAAATAAGTCATAAAAATCTAAATTCTTAAAATAGATTTACTTTCTTAACATAATTATTTAATCTTATAAGAAATATAATAATTATCAATATTATTTAAATACTCTTAACATATTTCTTAATTTTCTTATTTAAAGTATCTATAATAATTTTTATTAAAATTCTATTAAATAGATAAAAGAAATCTTAACTAAATTATTAGGCTCAATAATCTACTTTAAAATCTAATTTAAATTCTTTAAACATTTTCTTATAAAATAAGCATTTGACTAATATATTTATTTAATAAAATATAACTTCTTTTTAAACTATTAAGTCTAATAAAATCACTAAGAAATGCTTGAAACATCATAAAATCAGCCCAATTTAAATTACAAATTTTAACATAATATATGTCTAATTATCCTCAAGTTTTAGCCCACAAGAAAAAGCCCATCAGATTTAAAACATTAAACCGATTAAAACTAAGCCCAGTTTACAATTTAAAACACAAACTTTAAATAAATAAACCCATCATACGTAAGGCCCAAGAGCCCGATTTCATGAAATGCTGTGGTGAAACAAGGACTCGGTGATATACAACACACGGAACCGACCACTACAAGCCATGTGCGAGAGAACAGAGTGTTATGCGAGGGAGAACAAGGGCTCACCGAGATGGAGGTGCACGACGGGGAAGGGTTGGCGATTCTGAGTGGCTGGGTTGAAAGCGGCGCGACTGGAGCTTCTCTGAGGTGGTGCGACACCGAGTGAGAGAGAAAGAGAGAGAGTGCTGTCACCGAAACAACCGAGAGAGAGAGGAGGTTGGACGGCGGTGAGCTTATTGGAACAAAATGGGCTCGACGGGGCAGAGATGGCGGCCGGTTTCTGTGCCTGTTTCCGGTAGGTGGTCGACTTGGTTGAGGGAGGAGGGTTCTTGGCTGGTTCGGTTGATGCTCTGTTTTATGGGTGCAAAAACAGGGGCTACGGTTCGCGTTGGCTGAGGGAGTGGAGGTGCCGTGGGTGATGGTTGGAGCTGGGGAGGAGATGTGGAGGAGTTTAGGGTGGTTTCTGTGTGGTTTGTTGCTGGTTACTAGGAGGGAGGCTTCGGTGATGCTGGGCAGCAGTGATGCCGACGAATGAAGCTCACAAGTTGGCAGCTTACCGAGGTGCTCATGGCTACGCTGGGTTCTCGGTTGGACGTGCGGCTTCTACAGTGTACTGATCGTGCATGGATGGTGCTTGCTGCGTCTCACTGAGTGGCGTCGGCGTGTTCTGGGCAGCGTGGAGTTGCTGCAATGTGACTGGGTCTCTGAGCAGGGCGGTGCGATGCCGTGAGGTAGTCGAAGCTGAGTGTGAGCTAGGAAGGTCTGCGGCGTGAGGTTCTCTTCATATCTGAGATCTAACCGTGTGCATATATATAGGCATGGAGGAAACCCTAGGGAAAACAAATGGAAGGCAGTAGGTGCGGGTTGTGCATGAAGTGTATAAAAACGTAGTGACGTGCATGTGTGATTAACGGAGAGAGACGTGCGTGGACTGTGAAGTTACGTGTGAAAATGTGATAAAACAGAATCCTAAAACTAAGGAGAAGAGAGGCGTACGTGCATGCATGTGAAAATATGTGGAGACGTGGGGTGGAGATACCGATCATAAACTAAGCCGGTATGGTTTAGGAAATCTTAGATAGAATAATAATAAAACTTATTTTATAGTCTAAACTTAGGATCGGGTTGTTACAAACCTGGTGGGTTCTGAATGGTACTGGAATTGCAGTGATGGCTTTGCTAGGTGAATATCTGGGCATTGGACGGGAACTGCAAGAGATTCCCATTACACGATACTGTTCAAGTTAAGAAGTTTTCTTCTGTACATTACTCGTCTAGAAAATTCTCATTCTCTAATGCATTTTCCTGTTGTTCTGGTACTCAACTTCCTATGTTGGATGTTGTGCTGCTCTGCTATCTTATTTTCCATCACCTTTTTAATTGTAACAGCACTAATGATCACCATTTGCATTTGCTCTTCAAATGGTTTCTCTTACTGTTGGAAAATGATGACGGTAACTCTGTCTTAGTTTTTATCACCAAGGCATAATCCAGGACGTGGCGTTTGCAGACATGTATGCTTGTTATATTGAAGGAAACTTTCAGTTTCTGCACCCCACCCCCCCCCCCCCCCCCC
>QEOT01001847.1:59501-95097 GCA_003123785.1 Pterocarya stenoptera
TGAGAAAACCTATGTTACAGATATGTTTTCCTAAATCTGAGGTATTGAAATTACCTTGAGTGATTTTTGCTCCAGCATCTTTCTGATTTCACAGATTGTGTCAATACCACTTGTGTCTATGGCTGTCACAGCTGAGTGAATAAGGACTCGGTTAGCCATATGTGGAAGAACACTTGCAAGCATAATGATAACTCAAGCTTGTGCGAGCAAACAAACTATTACATATTCAAGTTCGGATAACTGAAGTACCTGTCATGTCTAAAATTACACATTTCAATGGACTCCCATTATTTGCTTTTATCCACTCTTCCTCCTCTCGAATCCATCTTAATATCCTGTGCCAAGAAATCCACTCCAAGTCAGGAATCCACAATTCAAGGAAATCCTTTGCGAGTTTGCCTTGTATTTTCTAGACCCATGCAGGGCCTAAGATAACTGCAGATGCAGCTTCTGAAACCCATGATCGAAAAATTGAGCTTACCTTTCTTGCAGGTAAGTTGAGTTTGCAAAGTAGATGGGAGATTCAACAGCAAGAATGAGAAAGGAAGGGACCCTTGAAGCTTCTCTGTACCGGATGAGGTTTTGGTATAATTGAGTACCCATGATATTCCCTAAAACCATGGTGTTTGGCCTGGTGACATGCAAGAGAATCTTGAAAACAGAGACTCCAACCTAAAAATTTTCAAGGGCCCGGTGTTGGTTACTTTTTCACCATAGGATGAAATCATATATGGGAAAAAGAGAACAAGCAAGCTGTTTTTTTTCCTTCTTTTTTTATTATTCTTGCCTAATTCATTTCCCAAGAGATCAGGGACTCCAGAGAATGAAATCTCAAAGCAGTAGAAAGCTTACCGCGATGGCAAGACCTAGTGGCACTGAAACAAAAAGAACACCGAGAAAGGCACACAGACAGGCCATGAAATCAAGTTTGTCAACTTTCCACAATTTGTACGCTGCTTGATAATCGATTAGTCCAATCACGGCTGTTATGATGATGGCCGCTAAGATGACATTTGGAGTGTAATAAAACAGGGGCATGAGAAACATCAGAGTCACAACCACAGCTGAAGCCATGACTATATTGGACACTGCTGTTTGTGCTCCAGCGTTATAGTTTACAGCAGATCGAGAAAATGATCCTGAAAGATTAATAAATAAAAAAAAATAAAAAATACACATGTTCTTAATAACTTTAGTGTGATTATCACATGGAAACATAAGTTGGAAAGGGCCAAATGAGAAGGGTATGATAATTACCTGTAGTAACATAGCATGAAGAGCATGAACCAGCAATGTTCATGATACCAATAGCCATCATTTCTTTGTTTCCATCCACTTGGTAGTTTTTCAGAGCAGCAAATGTCCTCCCCACGGCAATTCCTTCCTATAACAGAAAAAATGTAAAATTTTGGAACATTACCACGATGTGTAATATCTTTGCTATACTTACCCAAATTGCATATACATATAGAGTAGTGCTATTTGAAGGTTTTTACACTACACACCATCCACATGACATAATTTGATTTGTAAGATTCAAATTTTAAAATTTATCTTCTAAATCAAATTATGTCATGTGGATGGTATGAAGTGTAAAAGTCTTCACACAAATGGTAACTAGAGAAGAGGTAAATTTTAGGTGTCCAATAAGTAATACTTGGAAAAAAGAAACAGACCCAAATCAGCAAAATCTATTTTAAGAAGAAAATTCTAGTTTTTGACAACTTACAGTGAGAGATAAGATCCCAGTCACAATGCCAGTTTTAATAGCAACAGCTAGATGGGGGCCACTGAAGTATAGCATGTTTAGTGAAGGAGGATTAACGCCCTTTGGCAAGTGGCCAATCTGTCAAAAAAATAAATAAATAAATAAAAGAAGAAAGAGAGAGTTCCACAAAGTAAAGTAAAGTTGGAATAATAATAATATAAAAAATTTAAAAAAATTCTTCTCATCAGTCACTATTCATCATTCTACACTCCACACCTTATGAAAAGCACATCTACATCCTATTAAAAACACTCCAACACTCTATGAAAAAATTATAAGTATAAGATGTGTGAGTGAATAGTTGCTGATAATAGCATTCGTATAGAATTAATAATGCTGCTACTTCTCTCATAGAGAGAGTTTATTAGAAGTTAAGACAAAGTCCGTCATAAAGAAATTTATGTAAGGGGTGCTACAGAGCAGATGCGTAGGTTGGCTTGTAGTCTGGGTTTTTTCCTGTATTGATAAGTCACATTTGTAATTTCGGAATTCATTGAATGAAATGAAGTCTATTTTCATCAAAAAATAAATAAATAAATAAATAATGCTGCTACTCGTAGTACTTACGACTGGAATTCCGTGTGCCTTAGACTTGAGGAGGAAAACTAGCAGGGTTGAAAGAATAACCGACGTTAATGGGGCTGCTGCTGAGACCCAAAATAGCTTTGGTTTCCTAATGCTCTGTGTTGATTAATTAAAAAAAAAAATACAACATTAAAAAACAGAATATATTGACAGATTTTATATATGTTCTTGGGGAACAACAGAACACTTACAATATGCCTTGTAGTCAACAGAAAAAGGAGGAAACCAAAACCCATGACAATGGTTTGCCACGACCACTGCACATGAATTGTACCCGATGTCACTATAAATAGTATTATTCTGGTTTCAGTGGATATAAATTTCCCCATATTTTAAAAAAAAAGAATTCATTAATATTTCCAACAATTGCACCTGCAAAAGTTTGTCACGAAGAAACCAACTCTTTCAAACTTTTGTCGAGTGGAAATTGTTGCATATTTTGAAAAATATATGCAATGATTCTCCATGATTGTCCTTGTACTATGATTTCTATGGTTGAGTTGCTTGGATTTATTAAAAGAGAGCATAAAAAAAGTGTTCAGTTCTTGGTGACGAGTCTTACCTCATCTTTCTGGTTCAAAACAGAGGATATGACAGGAATAATTTGCATTTTGCTAGTAAAGTGGACAATTCCGAGCAATCCTTTCAGCTGTTGCAATGACACAATGACTGCTGCACCAGCCATAAACCCAACTAGTGTTGCCTTTGAGAGAAAATCAATTATAAATCCTAACCTGTAATTCACAAGTCCAAATCAACCAGAAGTTCAGAGAGAGAGAGAGAGAGAGAGAGAGAGATGAGTCTCTTCTGTTTATTAATTTGTCTTTAACTTTTTGTGAAAAAAATGAGGTGAAATAATCTTTGAGGTTATTAATAATTGATACCTTAAAAGACCAAGAGAAGTCTGAAATAAACCAGCAAAGAAGGTGGCAGTAAAGGCCAATTGAAGATAGAGAATTGGCTCTTCTCCAGGAGAGACTACCTCGCTCAGCATTGATCCCATTACCAAAGATGCTATTGAGACAGGACCAACTCCAAGATGTCTAGAACTTCCAAGTATGGCATATATCAATGGGGGCACAAAGCTTGAATCTGCATGAAACCCAGGTCAGTTCACGTTAACTTACCATCTAAACAGTCATTTATATTATTGGCTAATTTATTAAATTATACAAAGAATAAATGGAGTAGAAATTGATGATACTCACATAGCCCCACTATTGGTGGCAAATTGGCAAGCTTTGCATAACTGATTCCCTGAAGAATCACAAACTAAATTAGATCACAAGAAACCAAAAAATAATAGCAAAATACTCATAATTTTTCACTTATATTTTGGAGGGGTAAAGACAAACATCATGTTCAAAGCCGAGATAATGCCAAGTAGAATGTTTTTTTTATATCAATAGAAAAAAATTCTGAAAATAAAACTCGTATGTTCCACCACTCGTATGATCTGATAGAAATGGAATATATGCAGAGCACAACTCAGACTGCTCTGTCCACCATACTTCATTGAATGACTAAATTCCTTCTACTTGCAAGTCCACAAAGATCATTGACACCGCTGACACGATAGAAGCTGATTGGTAAAAGAAGTTTTAGACGTCTCCGCAGCGGTTTACAAAGAGAACTTTTCTTGAACGAGAAACGCCGACGACTATGGTGACAACATGACAGACACACAGAAGGAGAAGAGAGAATTTGTCTCACCTGTGGGATGGCCAGGCTAGCAATTGTCAGACCAGATATGACATCGGACCTCAGAAGACTAACATTGTACTCAGACCCCCACTGGAATACAGGGAACAGAAACTGAAGAGCCAGAATAAACTTCTTGAACCATGTCTGGTTCTTGAATCTGTAAAGTGGGTCGTCAGGGAAAAAGATCTCGGAGACCCTGTGCTTTAGTTTCTGGAAAGTGCTTTGCTCTGGTGGCAAGCAAACTTTGTGGATTTGCAACGGTGGCATTGCTACCAACTCTGCCGGGATTATCAGATTGGTTTCTGGACATTCAAAGTGTTCCACTCTATTAGAGTTGACACCCATGTTCTTTGCAAATGACAACCACGGACCAGGAAAACTGATTATTGGGATTGGTAGGAAAATTGATTATTGGGATTGGTTCTACGAAGCAAAGGAACTACTCAGAGGTGTTGCACGAAAAAATAAGACAGTATGGGGGGATTATATAGGACCAGAGGTGAAGAGAGAGAACAAACTATGGGAGTTATGTCCCAGGGTGTCAGTTATTGAGCAGTTGCTTCAATTTGCACGTGTCACTGTCAGTTTGGTCATTTGAGCGATGATGAGTAATTTTACTCTCAAAACTTTTATGTTAGTCATTTTGCGTATGGGAAATGTTAGGGACTCCCATTAAGTTTCCGATGGCTTTTGTTTTTTTATTTTTTTTTTCACTCAATGGTTTATTATTAAACAATATTTTCTTAATAACTAAGTTAAAAAAAAAAACAATCGGAAAAACGGGAGCCCAAAATTGGCTCTCTATCATTTTCCTCTGGGTATGAGAAATGCTAGGGAGCTTGTTTTGGACTCCAGTGAAGTTTTTCTGATGATTAAATTTTTTTTTATATTATTTTTTTAATACTTTTAAATATTTTTATAAAAATAAAATAAAATTCATAATATTATTAAACAATATTTTCTTAATCACTAAGTCAAAAAAATTTAAAAAAAAAAACAATCGGGAAAACTTAACGGGAGCCCAAAACCTATCATTTTCCTTTGCGTATGGAAAATGCTAGAGAGCCCGTTTTGGACTCCTGTTAAGTTTTCACGATAGTTTTTTTTTTTTTTTACTTGGTGATTAAGAAAATATTGTTTAATAATATTGTAAATTTTTTCTTTCTTTAAAAATATTTAAAAGTGTTAAAAAAATGATGTGAAAAAAAAAACGTGAGCGCAGAACTCGAATATAGCGAGAGGTGTACTCGATCGTTTAAGGTGTGCACAAGGGTGGTCGGGCAATCATTTTTAAAAAAATAATAATTTCACACTCAATGTGATTGGTTGCGTCCTTTTTTTTAATATAAAATAACTGATTTAATCAATCACATCAGTAAAATGCATAAGAAATACACAAAAATAACTGTATAGAACAAAACTCTTTTATTATATAAGAGATGAGGGAAAAAAAATCATTTATGTTATTAAATATCATATCAGACAAATATAAAGACTTTTACAATTAAACGTATAGAATTGTGAAAGAATATACGTTTAATTTGTTGGATAATTTGTAAAATTCCCACGACTCTTTCTTTTTCATGTCAAATGGCCTTAATTTGTAAGATAATTTTTTATAGTTTTTTTTTTTTACCTGATATTTCTAATAAATCAAAAAATAACAACAAGAGTGTCATGAGAATGACACGTCAATACCCATGCACAACAGTACACTCTTTTGGTTTTTGTTTTTCCTGGCCAACACGCTTTTGGATTCATATCAGGCATAATTAGTAGGTAGCAAATATTTGCAGATTATTTTAGGACTCTATACAATTATTTAATAAAATATTGTTATTATTTCTTATTTCTAAACCGTCAAAGTTAGATAAATTTTAAAAAAATATTATATTTTATTAGATAATTAGTGTGTAAAAATTTTGAAATAGTGGTATCCATATATATATATTTATTTAATTGAAAGGTAGAAATTGGAATGTTTGTGTGGGCATCATGCTTCCATATACAGTGTGGTAATATGGAAGGAATTATGAGCTAACCAAATTTCAAATTTTATGTTGTTATACATTAAATTTTGACTTATCTCCCAAACTTACCCCGTGATAATGTTTCTACTTTAATGGCATGAATGTGCTATAATCCCAATCATTAAGTTTGTTTTCGGAAAGCATCTCATCTCTCAATTCAATTTCATCATTACAACTTTCTTCAATTTCAATACAAAATAAAATAAAAATTTAACTTTTTCAAATCCATCTTATCTTATCTTATCTAATCATTACAATTTTCTTAAATTCTAATACAAAATAAAATAAACAATTCAACTTTTTCATATCCCAAAATAAAAATAATATTAAAAAATATATTCTAACAATACTTGATTTAACTTTTTAACTTTAATCTCAACTCATCTCATCTCATTTTCGAAAACAAACGAGGCCAATTATCCAGGAAAAAAAAAACTATTAATTATCTTTTTAATTATATCTTTGTATAAATAAAATATGATCTAGTGACTTTGTAGTTTGTACTGCTCATAAACATGGATGTGATTGGGGCTAATTTTAAGTTGATGATCTGGGACATTTTAGGTGTAAAGAATTTTCAAGATTATATATTCAACGAGATATACAGTGATGAGGGATATTTTTGGGGTAAAGAACTTTCAACAAGATATTAATATCATAATTAAACTTATTTTAATTGTATCTGTGTAATCATCCGTACAAATTGTTTTAAGAGTTCTACAACATACAGTTATTTTTACGTACTTTTTGTATACTTCGACTGATGTAATTGGTCAAATTAATTATTTTATATTAAAAATATAATGCAATTAATCACATTAATGAAATAAAAATATACAAAAATGACTACAAATAAAATTTTTATTATTTCAAAAATTTAAGTTGATAAGAAAATGTAGATTTAATTATTTATATTATATTTTAACTATTTCTAAAAATTTAGAATGATATGACAGGGATAAGATTGAGATTCGCACATGCATTGGAATATGGATTATACAATATATATTAGATATTTACTTTTGTTCCAAACTTATTTTTATTTTTATAAGAATATATATCACTCACTCTCTCGTACAATTTAGACAAGAAATCAAAGAGATTTTTATAACATATCATGTGAGGGTGAAATTTAGGAATGCCTAAAACTGTATCAAATATCTAAATAGCATCTAAGAAAATGAAAAATATGATCTGCATGCGCAGTGCAGAAGCTGAACCCCAAGGCACTTGGTGGGATTTTGCACTTTGCAGGGCAGTGCATGCCCATAACACTGGTGGGCGGCAGCAGCAGTATTAGGAAGCAAAAAGATTAGGGATTCATTGGCATATTAATTTTTATCGAGTACTGAAGATCCAGTCGTCTGTCTTAAGTATTACATCATCTTGTACTTATAACCAATATCTTAATTTGACGATGATCATGATCGATCTGTTATCATCAAATTACGTAGAAAATAAATTAAAAAAAATATTTTAAAATCCATATATATATATATATGTATATATTTAAAAAGATTGAACACAGGCCGTTCAATCGAGACTGCCCAATCGATGCCATCTTTACTCCATTGAAAAGGCAGATTCTATACTTTCTTCACTTGGCTTGTTCTTTTTTACACTAACAATCAACGAATTAGATATGCCACTTAATTTGTTTATAATTAGTACCATATCATTTGTACCCGTAAGATTTGTATTTATTAATGCAATAATATTCCTTTAATTTAAGCAAAAGGATTTATGTTGGTGTATATATGCAGCATTTTAGCTATATAGATTATCTTTGCAATGCATATCAGGGTTGATATATATATTAATGAAAAATTCTTCTTATCAATTACTATTCACTACCTTACACTCTATAAAAAACACTCTCATACTCTATGAAAAACACTCATATACCATATGAAAAAGTTATAAATATAAAATGTGAGAATGAATAGTGGCTGATGAGTAGAATTTTTCATATATATTAGAGTACATAAATATTAGAAGGGGATGCACGCGTGCATGACGGTATGTTATTTTGGAATGGCTAGAGATCCACCATCGAATTAATATATGAAAAATTCTATACATCACATTATCATCCTACTATATAAGATATGACATATTTATTACTATTAGATGATTCTTTATCATGATCTAATGGTGATAAATGTGTCACATCTTACATAATGGGATGAAAGTGGAATGAAAGTATGGTGTATAACATTACTCATTATATATATAGGCCCCGGCCATGCGCGCAAATCTGCAGACAACTTGGTGAAAAAAATGTAATCTGAACATTTATATTTCTATATATACCCTGACAAATTATATAATTTAATCACTAATAATATTGATACATAGTTTTATGATTCCTTTTATTAGAATGTGGCTAAGTAATTGTATAGAACATTTCGGTGATCTGTTGGATGCTCTGGCTATATATTAAGATTAAGGTCTCTTATTTAATTACTTGCTTGTAGAAAAACCCAGTTGCATTATTTCACTTCAAGTTTAAAGTGGATATTCATACAAGTTAAATACACTTTTGCAATTCGAAAAGAGATAGATGTATACAATTTGGGAAATCCACTTCAATTAAATTATATTGCCGTAGATAACATGTTAACCCCAACATTAAATACAGCTAGAGTACGTACCCACATGTCACACCTAGTTATTATTGCTACTTGCTTATTGCATTACGAATTTTAACATGAGATTTATATAAATATAAAGGAATTTATATTTATATAGTGCATGTACACAATCTGATATATAATATATTTATAAAGGAATTTCACATAAGTAAATTCACAAACTGACATACATGTCTTAATATGATACATCCGATCTATCAATTTATAGTAAAGATCTAGAGAACTTTACATATCTTAAAGGGATCTCGCAGAAGTAAATTCACAAACTGACATACATGTCTTGGCCCTACAAGAAATGTTTCATTTCATGATTATTACAATTTTTTTAAATTCTCACACAAAATATAATAAACAATTCAATTTTTTCAAATCTCAAAACAACAATTATATTAAAAAATAATATTCTAACAATATTTTATTTAACTTTCATCTCAACTCATCTCATCTCAACTCACTATCCAAATCGCATCTTAATGTGATATGTTCGATCTATTTTATAATAAAAATTTAAAAAAATTTATAATCTAACGCGCCACGTCAACTCAAGTTAATTTGAGTTTAATTTTGTAAAAAGCTTTCGAGGATGAATCATTTTCCATATATATATGTGTGTATATGTATGTATGTATGATAATGACATGCATAAGTACTACAGTGCAAAACAATGTCACCAATCACGTACTAATAGTCTTATAAATTGCTACGCAAAACTAAGAATCAGTAGTAGTACTAGTTAGTAATTAAATAATCTCAAAGGCAAAGAGAATAACTTTTGACTTCGGTTGAATTGATTATGCTTGCTTCGTTAGATTCCACCTTTTTGCCCCCTCACCCCAAAGAAAATAAAAAATGTGAGAGGAGATGATCAAATTCTCCTATATACGCGGCGCGAGGTAGAAGCTAGCAACAAATTTATTAAGTTTTGAGTACGTACGTAGCTGTTTTTTTTGGTACCCTGCACGATTGATGGACCTGGTTCAATTATATGCATAAATTCTGATCTCTTTTATTAGACCAGTCTCGATCTCCCTCAATCCCGATTGATCGATGATCTGATAAAAGAAGGAAAAAGGAAAATATTCTTGCGCGCTAGTCATGTTGATGTTGAAAAGAGTTGTTGATATATACGCAATGAACGTGCATGCAAACCAGGACTGCATGATGGTGCATGCACCGGCCCATCACTGGGAATTTTCACTCCAGTAGTCAACTTATGCGGTCCTGATTTGAACAACGCCACATATATAGATGGTCAGTTGATGAGATCGAGTCGATCGATGTGTTGTTCAAATTAATCAGAACCCCAGAAAGGATATTTTTGAAGGAATTAATCCTGTCACTGACATATTTGGCTGTAGATATCATGAGGAATATATATGTTCTCGGCCAAGATGATGATATGATTTATGGAAATAGACATCTCAATTTATTTATTCAGATACTTCACGCAGTAGTGTGTAGGAAGGCTTTACAGGGAAGTACCTAGCTGCTAGCTAGCGTTGTTTGAACAGTTCAAGTGACGCTAGAAATTAAAAGTCACAACACCTGTTGGCCATGCATTGGCGATTTCTTCGTGTCTTGACTCTTGAGCCTTCATACAAATATATATATATATATATATATATATATTTATATATACAAGGATGATAAGCAGCAAAAGACTCGCTAAGAATAGGACACTACAGACACTGCGATAATTAAAATAAGTATATGGGAGATGATTTCTTGGCTCTATCTCATGTGATTAATAATATAATGTTTATATAAATAATTTTAGTAATATGATATTTTTGTAGTAGAATGAAATCAATTAATTCACATCATTCATGCTCCAAGAGATCAGAGATTATATTAAAATCATATACTCTCAAAGCATGGACGATATTGTATATGGATTTTAAAGCGTCCAACTTTTCAAGAGATCATCTCATATTGAAATTGTTAACATAGATATAAATGACTATTCTACATGATGAGTCTCATTTTTGTGAAATAAATGAGATCATCTCATATTGAAATTGTTAACATAGATATAAATGATCCGCTTTTATCTTATCAACTTAAATTTTTGTACAAGGTATTAGAGCAAAGGTCACGAGTCTGATTCATATATATTCTACGTGTTGAATCCACTTATTAAGAAAGAATCTAACCACACACATATGACAATGTTAAATTAACAAATACAAATGATTAAATCTGATGAACCAGCTTGTTTATGGCTTTCTCAAAATGACCTTCGAGGCCGTACGTGTAGCTGGAAAAGATCTAATAATACAGCTATATAAATATATATATATAGCCTTTAATTCATGGCTATTTCAAAGTGATCAAAGGATAGAGTCAGAGGGAAGTGAGGGTTCCAGCTTGTGACTATATATGCTCCAAGCATATATAAATTGGGGATGACTTCATATCTGCAGTGACAATATCTAAAGAAAATCACATTCCAAACGAAGGGAAAGACCCCACCCCCACCGATCAGTTATCCAGCAATATTAATGAACAATGTCAGGAGACAAGAAGATGAGTCTTCCTAAGTTGATATGTATTTTAGTGCATGACTGATGATGATAATGACTAGGGTCTAACCCTATTCATATGGATGAACATGAGTACTGCATATATATATATATATTTATATATATAATAGAGGAGCACACTCAGAAGTGGACAAGTTTATTCTGGGCATATACCATTTTAATCAGATTTTACAACACTCGTTTCCTGTGGTTTTCTGCTTTCTTTTATTTTTTTTATTTCTTCTTCTTCTTCTTTTCTGTGGATGGGTTCTGAGTTCTAAACTTGTAATCATTCTTGAATGGGCTTTTGCTTTTCTGGGGCGGGACGAACTTTGGGTGCTCCATTCACTCATGAGGTCAACTTTGGGGGATCTTCATATATATTCAATACCATCTCCGCGCGTTATGTACCACAAAACAAATCATAGTGGCCGGGGCACTCAAACCCCTAAAAAGACTTGGTTCAAGCCAATAATATTTGATAGGTTTTGCGCTTAAAATCTGTTATTTATTGAGTAATGTTACGCCAACAATCTTTTTATAATTTTTTATATAATTATTAAGGATATTTACAAAATAATAGATATGTTATTTTTATAAATTGTTTTACAAAAATTTCATTTATTTAAAATATAATTGTATAAATTATTATAAAAAATAGTTGTACATATAATATTATTTTCCTTATTTATTTTGGACTAGTAAAATGGCCAGTTTCAAGTATATAAGATATATACTAATAGTAAACTTGCGCCATATTATATAAAAACGAGCCTATAATCCGCGTAATATGCGGATTGTTGTGTATGAGGAATAGTGATTTAGAGAGAGACCAGATTTTATAGTGTGGAGAAATTTGAAACGGTTTATCTGGTGCTTTATTTGATGAAACAATATACATGTTGAAATAATGCTTTTGGGTAGAGACTTGAATCGATCTATATCTTTATATGTAAGAAAAGAGATGAAACTTAAAAGTTGTAACAGTTCATAATAAAATATTGATTATAAAAGGATTACTGCTTCATAAATATAACACTTCAGATTTAATGAGTAGAATGTCACATCGAAATCATATAGTTTCACTTAAAATACAAAATAATATAAATGTTGAATTAGTACTTTTGAGTAGAGTCTTGAATCAGTTTATATCTTTATATGTAAGAAAAGAAATTAAATTTAAAAATTACAATGATTCATAATAAAACATTATTTTTAAAAGGTTTACCGCTTCATAAATATAATATTTTAAATTTAATGGATAAAATACATACTTTATGGGAAAAATGCCATGTCGAAATTATATGACTTCGTTTTTATATATAGTAATAGATAACTCAATTTATTTATTAAAAATATCCATTGGTAAATACTAATAGTATCATATAAAAAATATAGAAAGTGAACCATTGTTTTCATTCATTTATTGTGCTGTTAATTTACTATAACAAGTTTATCATTCTTTCTATGGACGATTGTACGACTTGAACCTTTTTTTTTATCCTTTGAAACTCTACTTTTTCCTTTCTTCCCTTTTAAAGAATATTTAGCAAATAATTCATTGTTTAAATTTTATAATGTTTGAACATAATGATTTATTGCTCACGATGATTATTTTACGGATACATATGCTTCCGTCGGTCCAATCAATGTCCACTCGTTGCATAAAATTTGAGATTGGTGGCAATAAAAGAAATAATAACATAAAGAATAAATTGTAAAGTTTTTAGGTGGGAAGGGAAGCATGTGCCCTGTCATTATTATTGTTAATGTCAAAAATTGCATCACAATCCGAAAGGGGAGAAAGAGTCATTATCAACCTGCTATAATGATTTGGACCTCAATCGGTATAGTCTGGAGCCCCCAGCATGATCCAATGTGGTTGTACGTACGTCCATAACAGTGAATGAAAAATAAATACTAAGAATGTAAAAAAGAGAGAGACACAAAAATTTACGGGGTTCGGCCTAAAACCTACGCCCACGGGATCTTTGGGGAGGGAATATCCACTATAATAAGCTTATTTATAGTCCATCATCGCCTCTTATTTCTCATTGTACAGTGAAGATCTCGAATATATTTGCTGGAGAATCTGTTCTCGTTGGACTCCCTTTTCCAGAGGTTGAAGAAGTTGAAGAAGAAGTCGAAGTCCCCCTAAAGTAGTCTAGCTATTTCCTTTTATCTGTCTCCTCTTTTCGCTTGCCCCTAAAGAGTGTTGAGGATTGGCCACCTTTCCTTTGTGTGTCTGACATCCTCTATTATCTTCACTTTCTCCTTTTTTCTTCTGTCCCTCTATCCTGACACCCTCATTTCCCTTGTCCCCTCTTGTCTCCTCTTCCTCTCTTTTCTTTTGTCTTCTAATGGTTGGACCTCCTCCCTTAGACTGGGCCTTGCACGTTTACTTTGGGCATGGTACATTTTATCCCTTCCAGTTTTTGCGATTGTTAAGGGTCATTTGTTCCAAAAAAGACCTTGAGAATCTTTAAATATAAAATATGCAGTCAAAATGATTAGCTGATGACCGTAGAGAAATAAATCACGGCAGCGAGTTCTTGGTTTTCCATTTCACTTGCGTTAAGCGATAAAGATTTCTAGACGTGGAGTTAAGCGAGAGGTGTACTTGACTGTGTAAGATGCGAGCAGGGAGCTCAAACATGGCAGGAGATATACTCGACTCCGTAAGATGCAAGCGCGAAGCTTAGACATGGCGGGAGGTATACTTGATCTCGTAAGACGCAAGCGCGAAGTTTTGATGTGACGGAAGATGTACTCGACCACATAAGACGCAAGCGCAAAGCTCTGATATGGTGGGAGATGTACCTGACCGAGTAAGATGCTAGCGTGGAGCTCGGACATGGTGGGAGCTATACTCAACTGCGTAAGATGTGAGCGTGAAACTCTGATGTGGTAGGAAATATACTCGACCGTGTAAGACGAGAGCTCAGAGCTAGAATGTAGCGAGAGGTGTGCTCGACCGTGTAAGGTGCACACGGGGATGGTTGGGCAATCAAGTGACTTGCCCACCTACTTGAGCGCCTGGGAGGTCGGGCAATCCCTGACCTTTCCCGCATGTTAACTCTTTATGAAAATGGTGGTAAGCCAAGCAGTCGAAAGACTAGACCCGCCCATCATTGTCGAAAAGCGTATATTCATTCGAAGTTTCTGTTTGCGATGGTGTTGGTGAGATTTTCCTTTTCTATCATAAACTGCTGTTAACGTTTCCATTTTATTGTCAATGTTGGATTTTGTATATGGTAACCTGAACCTAAGCAAAGTGGTCAGGAGGCCCATCGACCCTCTGTATCCACCTTAGGTAGTTGCCGAGCCCGTCAACTCGCTCTAAAGGTATCCTGCGCAAGGTAGTTGTGGAGTTCGGAGGCTCGTTAACTTCGAAGACTCGTTCCTAAAGGAGTTCCGCTGGCAGTAGTTATGGCATGAGTGTGTACACCCGGCTTTTTGCTGGTGGAGATTTCGTCCCATGGTTCTTCTCATCCACCCTCGTACATTGAGGAAATGGATGAGGCAAGCCTGTGGAGACACGGTGCTTAGCTCTCCTGGTCTTTTCGTCAACCTCATAGATTGAGAGAATGGATGATGCAAGCCCGTGGACACACAGTGCTTGGCTCCTCTAGTTTTCTCATCGTTAGGGGTGAAAGAGTCGATGCAGACAATGGGGGCACATAACCGAGTTACAGAAGACAAACCAGTTAGTATAAATAATTTTCAACCACAAGCGCAAGATTTGCATANCGTGGAAACACGGTGCTTAGCTCTCCTGGTCTTTTCGTCAACCTCATAGATTGAGAGAATGGATGATGCAAGCCCGTGGACACACAGTGCTTGGCTCCTCTAGTTTTCTCATCATTAGGGGTGAAAGAGTCGATGCAGACAATGGGGGCACATAACCGAGTTACAGAAGACAAACCAGTTAGTATAAATAATTTTCAACCACAAGCGCAAGATTTGCATACCTAAATTGTCATGTTGGATCGTAAAGATAGTTTAAGGCATGTTGGCATTGCTCGCGAGCTGCCATATTTTGGTAGTAATAGAGATCCGGGTGCCCGTGTTCATGTTAATTCCAACCAAGTCTCATGGAGACAAATTTGGATATCCGAGCGATGCCCGAGTGGGGCTGTGTAGTCGATGCTTCGAGCTATGAGAATCAATTTTGTAAGTAAAAATCGAATGCACATAAATTTAAAAATAGGCAAATTGGTGACTTTGAGCCGTTGTGTGCAAATTTTGCTCCATTGAAATTGTCTGCTGATTGTTACTTTTCTTCCTCCTTAACCTCATTTTCCTTTTCCATCTTTCTTTTATTTCTATTTTTTTAAGAAAGAGACACATTGTGGCATTGTGTAGCACTTTGTTTGAGGAGATGGTAAACATCGTGATGCATGAGACCGACAAGTGAGGATACTTTGTTGTTGGTGGAGCATAGCAGATGGTATCTGGTGTCAGTTGCACATGGTCGAGATGGTGGATGTCCAAGGTGTGCATGTGACATGCAAGATGGCCGAGGTGCGTGTATGTGACACGCAAGGTGTCTAGGGCCGTGCATGTGGCAGCCGAGCAAGTGAGGCGACTGGCCGTGAGTTTGTGGCGCACGTGGTATGGTTTATACAACGTGCCTTAGAGGTGTCTCACTTCCAGTCAAGCAACTGATTGATGAGTCAATGAGTGTGTTAACCGACAAGCTCATGGCCGAGGAGTGTGATGGATAGCTGCAACGAGGTACCTGGCTGACGAGTCAATGGTCGAGGGTGTTGATCCACAAGTTGTTGGACAGCTTCTACAAGGTCCATGGCCGATGAGTCGTTGGAAAGCTTATTGGGTGAGGAGGAGATACCACAGGCGAGGAGTTTGGTCGTCGAGTTGCTGAGCAGCTTGGGTAAGGAGTTCTATTGAGTCATCATGGGCGAGGAGTCTAGGGCCATGGTGCATGGTTGTGGGCAAGGAGATCCCTGACCGAGGACATTAGTTGGGCGTCAATGGCCGAGGAGGGTTCTGGTCGGCGGGCTCTAGCGGCTCACGGCTATTAGCCGTAAGTTGGCCGAGGATTCAAGTGCATGAACAGTGGGTGCGTGGTCAAGGGGACTAGCTAGGTCAGTCGTGGTGGTCGGGAACCACCATGGTATCTTTAGAAGGTGCCGGTGGCCCTCACGAGCCCTAACGGATCACAACAGTTTGTTGGGAGTGACCTACGTGCTCCCATCGTGCAAAAGCCACATGATGCCATTTGCCCACCTTGATGGTTGGGGACTAAACTAGCAGGGGACAGACAATACCGACGGGCCACAAGGTGACCGCCAGCGAGCTCCCCTGGTCACATTATTGATGGGTGGAGCAACTGTCCCGTGTGCAAGGAAAGTGGGGGTGCACTATTCACGGGCCCCGTGGACAAGGACTGTTTCGGTTGTTGCTAGAAACCGTAGGCGATCCAAGTAGGGACCACCAGTAGGTCAATGTATTAGATAAACGGTAATGTGCACCCGATGTAGTCTGTGCATGGCACTGTTCATGCCATGCACAACCACCACATTGCATTAGTGCGCACTTGTTTGTGCCCATGTGTGTGTTCAATGTATCCCACTCTCTCTCTTTTTGCAAATTGCACTTGCAACTCAAGTGGCTAGGTAGTTCATCGGTCTGGCCTGTTGGGTGCGTGTGTTTTGCACAGTATCATTAACCACATGGGCGAGGGAATGATCACTCGTCTAATTTTAGTGACAACATCACCAATAACAATAAAAGTAAAAATGGAGGAACTGAAAATACTCATCTGGAGAAAATTTTATCTACTCAATTTGAGATGATTTAGCACGCCGAAAAATCGTAATTCTCTCGCTTCCGGTGTAAAAAGTAACTAAGATCCCACAGACAGTGCCAATTGTTAAATGTTAAAAATCGCACAACAATCTGGAATGGGAGAAAGAGTCATTCTCAGCCCGTGATGACGATTTGGGCCTTGATTAGTGTAGTCTGGAGCCCCCGACGTGATCCGGTACTGCTGTGCGTACATCCATGATAGTAAATGGAAAATAAATATTGAGAGCGTAAAAAATAGATAGACACACAGATTTATGCAATTCGACATAATATATCTTTTTCTTTTTCTTTTTTACTTGAGAGTATAGGTATAAGTTTTAAATAGATAAGTCTCATACAAGTTTTTTATAAAATAAAAAAAATGAATCTCACTAATAAAAAATAGTTTTTTACACTTTTTTTAGATAGGGTTCATTTTTTTACAAAAGCTTGTATAGCTTATCTATTTGAGATTTGTATAAATTATTTCTCTATTTAAAACTTATACCTAGCATGACTTAAAACTATGGTCTTTAAAAGTTTTAAAATGTTCGTCTACAGTCTCATCAATGTCGAAATCACTGACTGTTGAAACCTACAAAACAAATAAATACAGATGAATAGAGCTTTGTTATAAGGGGGTCCAACGTGGGAGGAATCCGATTATTTACATAAACAAGATAAAACAAGAGAAATTGCCCTGAAAAATCTAGAGAATTCTGGGGAAAAAAGAAAAGAAAAAAGAAGCAGTAATCTAATTACACCCGGGCTAAGTGCAGTGGCGGAACTAGGAATCTGTTTTAGGGGGGGCCAAGCAAAACTAAAATTATAATAAATATGTTTTGTTCTATCTTTGTATAATTTTTTCTGCAGTATATAGAACAATCTAATAGTAAGATCTAAAATAAAAATAAAATACATTTAATAGAACCTATGTATTAAAAAATTATATGATATGTCAAGAATAATATATCATTGAAATAATATAAAGACACTTAAAAAATCAAAATAATTCTGTAGAGGGGGCCAACACCAAATAAAATTAATATAATCTTATTAAATTATAAAAAAAATAATATCTATATACATATATTTTTTTAAAAAAAATTTTAGGGGGGGCCGTCGCCCCCCTGCCCCTATGATGGTCCGCCGCTGGCTAAGTGCTAACACAATGCTATAAAATAAGATTAGAGAGAGAGAGAGAGAGAGTCTTGGCCCAGTCCAGTGGGAGACTTTTCTCATTTCATCCTTTTCGAATTGGAGCAGGCCGACTCTAATTTCAGATGGCTTCGCCTGTAATGGCCTTATGGCCCCATTAATCCTGCCCCAATGTTATGCCAACAAGTAGATTACAAGGACGTAGGTTATTGGGATCAAGTTTTTTTTTTTTTTTTTTTCTAATTTTAATTGGAGAAATTTTCTTTCAATTAATCTATAAAAATGATTTGTCCTTCAAGCATGTGGTAAACGTGTGTATATATATATTTAAAGATTTCAAATTAAAAGTGTCATGCATTCGTTCATTAAAATTGCACATACTTATAATTATATGCTCAAGGGGCACAATCACACAGCAATTTTTAAAAAAGTAATGCTAACTAGTTTTGAAAGCGTTGAAAATAGTGAGATCTATTATTAAAAATATAATTTTTTTATATTAATTTATTTTTAAATTTACGACGCGTATATACTTTATAACTACAAATATTATTTCTGTCGGGTTAGAATTATACACCGGATACTTAGCTCAAAATACATAAAATCCCAAATAATAGTTGAAAAATATTAGATATCAGTTTATTGACCCTAGCATCGGTTTCGCAGGGCCTATAGAAATCATACATTAATAGAGTAAAGAATGCTACGTAACACCCGGATAACACGTGCCGTATAATTTCTAATGCAAGTACCACTTTTTGCAATGCAGGAAGAGAGAAGAAACGAAACAGATTCCGCGTAATGAAACATAACGGTGACGTTTCTTTTTACGTACCACTCATTTAATCTTATTTTATTTAAAATGTTTTTTACATAAAATATAAAAAATAATTTAATTTTTTAAAATTTTAAAATTAAAATAATATTTTTTTAAACTTTTTAACTTTCGTATTATCTAATCCATAAAATCAAACGATGTCTAATTCCGGTGAGTAATGTGGACTGATTATTAAATATTAAAACATTTATGATTGGAAGATGACTTTTAGTCCAGTTTTAAGATTCGGTTACTTTTGGATATTATTTTTTATAATAATATTAAATATAATTATGGATCATGTAAGTCTCATATATTTATTTTAAAAAATAATAGAGTTTATTATTAAAAAGTAAGTTTTGCTACATAAAATTATTTTTATGTATTTTTTACATATTATACTGATGTGATTGGTATATTAAAAAATATGACGCAGCCAATTACATTAATGGAATGCGTAAAGAATATATAAAAATAACAGCATACAAAATTTTTGTTAAAAAATTAAAATTTTCATGTGGACAGTATATTTATTTACTTTTTTTTAAAAAAAATACACGATACTTACGTACTCTATAACTGTAAATATAATTTCTTAATTTTTTAAAACAATTGTTAAATTTGAGACTCCTATATAAAAAAAAACTCTATTTTTATTTTTTATTTTTAAAAAGAAATACTTAAGATTTGACAACCATAAAAAAGTTAAGGAATAACGTTAGAGTGGTGCTAGAGCCACCGCTGGTGGGAGCTACCGCTGGCTCTAGTAAGTGCTTTTATGTATATTTTTTTAATTTTTTTTTTATATAGATGTTTTTAATAATTTTAAATATTTTTAAAAAATAAAAGAAATTTACAATATTATTAAAAAATACTTTCTTAATCACTAAGTAAAAAAATCATTAAAAAATACTTCCTTAATCACGAAGTAAAATAAAAAAATTATTTTTTTATTTTACTTCATGATTAAGAAAGTATTTTTTAATAATATTATAAATTTTTTATATTTTTTTAAAATATTAAAAATTGTTAAAAATATCTATATAAAAAAAGAATTAAAAAAATACACATAAAAAATATATTATAGAGCCAGCGGTAGCTCCCAGCGGTGGCTCTATCTTTATTCATAACGTTATACAATACTCATACAGCGGATAAGTATTCTACAATTGTTTTAAAAAAAAATAAAATTTGTTATTAAAAAATATCTAATATTTATTATTTGAAAAAATATATTTATAATTATAAATTATGTAATCGATTAAATAAAATATAAATTTTATATTAAAAAATTAATTAATTTTTTAATAATAAATCTTATCTTTATTACTCAGGTTTACGAAGTTAAGAATTGTAAGCAGAATTCTTCCAATTTTTTTCTAAAAAAGATTCTACAATGGCTGCGCAATCTAGTCTACGTTTCCCGACGTTTATCCAACTTTCCTTTTTGCATCAGTCCAAAGAAAGGTCAAAGCACATCCGCTGCGAATGGCGGAGGTTTCCACGATTGCCTCTCAGTCGCATCTCCAAGACCCTTAATTTGTCTGCGACCACACACTGACGCAATCAAGGCGCAAACTGTATCGAAACCAATCTTTACCGTCCGTTCTGACGCGTAGGATGATCAACGGAAATGGGTGCATTGGATGACAACGCAAGGAAGACTCTTACGCTGATTAGAAAAAAAAAAGAAAGAAAAGTAAGACTCTTACGAAGCTCAACCCGACCCTCCATTCTTACACGTAGGAAAAATCAACGGATTGGAGCACAGGGATGACGGTATACGGTGAAATCAAAGGAAATAATGGAAGTTTCGTAGACCGAGACATTGAACCAAGCATAAACATGTTCATTCCTTCGCTGGAAAGCAACCCAGACCCTAACGTATATATATATATATATATATGCACATATATGCTGCAGAAATATTTACCAATCAAACTCGATCCAGTTAACGATAATTGTTTCTTTTTTCCAACCACGTACAGGCTTAATCAAGTACTTCCAAGATATCAACTCGAAAATGGTGAGTTGCATATATATTATTAGTTCTCTCTGTACAGAGCCATTTTTGAGTTTATTTGAAACTTAAAAATTTTGAATACGATTTGAGTTTTTATTTGGAACTTAAAGTTTAGATATTGGACTAATAATTTTTGTAATTCTGCTATGCCCCTGCAGCCTCTTTCACTCAAGATCGAGGTATTGTTTTGTTATGCTTTTTCTTCTTTATTTATACATATATAAATGGACAATCTCTGTTAAATGAGTTAATTTCAAGCTGCGCAACTCACCTGCTTGCTGTTTTTCTGCAACAGAAAGAATATGTTCAAAACTCAGAAAGAGTAAAATCTGTGGATTTTCATCCAACTGAGCCATGGTAATTTTCATATCTCCTTTAATTTTCCCATACATACATGAAAAAAAAGGAAAACTTTCTATATCAAATTAGTATCAAACAAAAAGAATTTTTTAATAGTTGCTGATCATTATCTAAAGTATATTGCTGCACAATGCTTTCTGTTGCAGGATTCTTGCAAGTTTGTATTCAGGCAGTCTTTGTATCTGGAACTACCAGTCACAGGTAAGCTGGCAATAGTATATATGTTGGGCGTACCTTTGACTGATTTTGAGTACTGTTTCTGTGCTTCAAACACTTTTGACTTGTATTTATTATTTTTCTCTCTCTAAGCATTTGGTGCTAACGTCCTTTTTTATCCAATTCCAGACACTGGAGAAGTCTTTCAAGGTCACTGAGTCCCCAGGTAAATGACACGCATAAATTCAACACAAAATGTAGTTTTTTTTGACATTCCAGTACTTTTCTATAGAAGCTGTGCGTGTATTCTTGGGCATGTTTTAGATTGACGTTCTTTTTTTATATATGTGCTTGCAGTCAGGTCAGCAAAGTTCATTGCACGCGAACACTGGGTGGTTGCTGGAGCAGATGACAAGTTTATTCGGGTATACAATTTCAACACATTGGATAAGACCAAAGAATTTGAGGCACACGAAGATTACATCAGATCTGTGGCCGTCCATCCTACCCTTCCCTATGTGCTGTCAGCGTCCGATGACAAAGTTATAAAGCTTTGGGACTGGGAGAAGGGTTGGGTCTGTACTCAGACTTTCGAGGGGCATTCGCACTATGTAATGCAAGTTGCATTCAACCCAAAAGACACCCATACTTTTTCAAGTGCATCCCTTGATGGAACCATAAAGGTAATATTATATATAGGCCTTATCTTTTCACTTCTGGCCTAATTGTAAACTGCAATTTTCTTTTCAAGTCTGTTAATGGCGCTCCTCTTGATCTAGGTATGGAATCTGAGCTCTCCTGCTCCAATCTTTACGTTGGATGGCCATTCGAAGGGTGTGAACTGCGTTGATTACTTCAGTACGGGCAACGATGAAACAAAGCTTTTAACCGGTTCTGATGATTTTACTGCTAAGGTTTGCAATCCTATCTCCTTCTTCTTGGGCTATGCATGTAGAGATTTTTCATATATATGCACTTGTGGTTATGATCATTAATTTGAATCTACTCATTGAGACTAGCTATAATTTTATGAGAACAGGTGTGGGATTATCAAAGCAAAAGTTGCCTGCAAACCCTAGAAGGCCACAAGCACAATGTCACATTGATATGTGCTCATCCAGAGCTTCCCATAATTATTACTGGTTCAGAGGACGGAACTATTCGCATATGGGATGCCGCCACCTATAGGTAACTCTTCATGATTCAAATTTTCCATATTCTCATGATACCATGCAGGAGACCGGCCAATTGAAATACATGCATTAGAACTACTGTCGTCAGAGTACTTTAATTGGTTCTGCTATATATTTTGGTTTTGGAAGTTTTAAAGTACTAATACTCAATAATTTACAGGCTCGAGAACACATTGAACTATGATCTCGGAAGAGTTTGGGTAGTTGGATACAAAAAAGGATCAGACCGGTAAGATTCTATTCTTCTAGCTTTTTGTGTTCTTTTTTGAGAGAATATATGAATAATCTTAGTACTATTATCAGTAATTGCTGCCCACAGCATGATAAAATTTGCCTTTTTCCCCCCCACAAAACATGATCAGGAGAAAATCATTAATTCCATCTCATCATGTGTACTTTACTTATACTAGCTACCACTATATATACTTCCTTGCTAATATCTGCATGATCCCTACTCCCTTCAGGGTTGTATTTGGTTGTGACAAAGGAACAATTATGGTCAGTCTGAAGAGTACTTAGAAGTTGAGATCAGCAAGACTAGATCAATGAATGAAGCGTTTGATGATCACCTACCCCTGCTGCTGCTGCTGTTTTTGATTGTGTGATCTGATATAACTGCCACAAGGAATTACTTCTTGTCGTGTCCATAGATATTATGTGTTATAGCTACCTCCAAGGATATTAATGTACTCTTTCTCCTGTTTATATATGTATGTATGTGGTGTGTTTCTTTGAATTCCGATGGCTTCCCGTCTCTATGTCCTAGCAGTGGAATGAAATTAGTAAATTCAGTTTGAAATATTGCAATACACTGTCCTGATCAACACCAATTGGAGTACCGCAATTTTGGGATCTATGGAGTAATTAAGAAGAGATAAATGCTTTAGCCATAAAGAAATTTCACAAAAGTAAATCTACATACTGACTTTGTTTGATGTGATTATTAAATTATAAAATTATTTTTACTGTAAAATAGATTTAATATATTATATGAAATGATATTAATTTACGAATTTATTTTTGTGCGATCATTTTGTCGTTGTAATCTTGAATAATAATTTTTCCATTTGCAGTCCTGCATTTATTGGGGATTGAATTAAATTTGTACATAATTTCAAAAATAAATGTCAGTTAATTCCGTTGCTCTCCTGGCCAACACCGTTTACAAAATCACTCAATGCCCACTCGCAAGAGGGATAAGATGGAATGAAAGGATCGCAAAAAAAAATCTAGCTTGAAAGGGCCCAGTCCATTCTAGCTAGCATGCCCAACCCGCATAGGCCCAAGTTGGAAAGTCTGCCAGCGAAAGAAGACGTTAGGCTAGATCGACGTTACGTTGACATGCGTCAGGGGTTGTTTTATATTTACACAGAATAGCCTAACGAAGTCTCTTCTTCATTGCCAGATCCATCTTTGCCATCTTCGGAAAAGCCATTATCTTCAAAAAAGCCATTCTCCCCCACATCCATTTTCTCGTTCGTCGTCTCCCATTTTCGCACCCCATTTTTGTAGGTGTCTCACGTCTCTCTCTCATTTCTCAGATCCCGCTACTCCCTTCGATGAACCACTTGAACTTCGTCGGTAAGAATAATAATCTCAGTTCATTTGAAGCAAAGAAGACAGAGAGAGAGGCTCAATCATACTTAATCATTCCACCAGACAATGTCCCTCTTGCAGGATCCTGCCATGTCTTGAAAAGATCTTGAATCAGCTCCAGTCGATGGCCTGAGCACAAACCAAACCAGATACTTTCTTATTTCCAGCCAATCTTTAGATGCGACAACCTAAGACAAAGATCAAGTTTCATAGTATGTTTTAAATAAATAAATAAAATTATTGAAACAAGTCAAGCATAAACACGCAAAAGCATAAACAAGCTAAACGAAGTAATAGACAGTATAAAAACATCCATTTTTTTCCATAAAATGCTTAATAGGAGAAGTGGGATAATTCTTTATAAAATTCGGGATGAGTTTGTTCTTAAGTTATGTGGGACTTCTCCACACATCCCCTCACGTGTTGGCTGGTATTTCCAATACCATTATCGTGGGTAGGTAACAGGAGCTCGTCATTAATCATAGGTTAACATACTCTGATATTATATAGAAACATCAATTTCTCTCCATAAAAAACCTTATAAGAGAAGTGAGATGACTATGAAAAAATTCATGAGTATAACTTATCTCATAAAATCGGTTTAATAACTTATCTTATAAACATGTCCAATACCTTGTCCACAAATAATGTGTGATTATTCTTCAACGCCCTCTTTCACGTGCAGGCTAGTATTTTTTTTTTGTCCTTATCACGGGATAAGTAATGTGGGCCACATTCGTCTTGTAGCAAGCTCTGATACGTGAAGAAATTTATAAGCTTAAATCATCTCATAAAACCAGTTCTACAAGAGATGATTGTTCATTCCTTATAAACATGCCTAAGACCTTATTCACAGGCAATGTGAGATTATTCTTCAACGCCCTCCCTCACATGCAGGTCAGTATTTTTTTTGTCCTTGTCACGGGGTAAGTAGAGTGGAACCTCATTCGTCCTATGGTAGACTCTAATACCATGAAGAATTTTATGAGTCTAACTCACTTTATAAAACCAATTTAATAAAAGATGATTGCTCATTTTTTATAAACATGCCAAAAACTTTATTTACAAATAATGTGAGATTATTTCTCAATAAACTGAATGACATACAACTGCAATTGAAGGGCTTGAATCCTTCCTTGGTTGAGGATGGGTAACATTAGCACCAAAGATAATAAGGCCGATCATTGAATAAATGTATACGCCTTGACAGTGTGTCCACTCTCTTCGGCGAACCATCGGTTGAACCTAAGCATGAAATGGTGCGTTTTACAAAAATCTAAGTTCTTCCCACAAGTTTTTGGGGTTTCTTTCGTCTCCTGCCCATTCCACAGAATATCGTTTCATCGATCGAGTTTGCCATGTCATTTTCGTGCGCAAGGTCGACTGAATGTAGAGCTTTTGTTTATTTTAAGATTGGGGGTTAGACTCAGTATGTTGAGATTCTAAGTATTATTTTGATTAATTATTACTGGTAAAAAATATTTGACAAATTATTTTGAAACAATCTATGTTTGAAAAATAGAAGAATTTACAATTTTTTTAACTTATTCAAAATTTGATAATTCTTTTTTAATAATGCTAGATGTAGTTTTATGGTATAAGTTCTAAAACTGTAAATATAATTTATCTTCAAAAAAATTTGATATTATTACAATTTTTAATATTTTAAAACTGATTAAATTATTTTAAAATACATAATTATCAAAATGTTTTGAGTAATTTGATCCCCGTGAGAGATGGAAGGTAGTACTACCTTCTCTCTCCAGATGATTTTTCTCTTTACCCAAGCAGCTAGCTATATGATCAGCCTGTCCGTCCAGGTGGTGGAGTTTCAGCTCCTCCCTCCCTCCGATTGTCCAACCATTGACGACCATGTATATTGATTTTTTTTTTCTAGTTTTCCGGCTATAGCACCACAACGTTCTGATTTGCTGCTTACCGACCTTCTATGACCGCCACGCACCTTAAACGGAAAGCCAAAATTGTCCAAACGAGTGATGCACGTGTCTCGCGCGCAGCCGTGCCAGGGTGAGTCTTCTACTGCCATGAGCAGCACCAATGCACCATTGAGGTCGGTGATTTTGAATCTCTTAGATTGGAGTACTACATTCTTCCCTAGAGTGGCGCATGAGTCGCATGCACCACTGCCAGTGATGGTCCTACGTCAGCGTATCAAAAATCAAGATTAAGTGGTCGTGAAAGTCTTATTCAGCCAGACAAGGCCAGCAAAATGCAACACACAACTCTCAACTGCAGCTTTTAGTTGTAGTTTTATAGTTTGCTTATCAGACTAGATTAAAACTGCTTTAAACGACTTTCCCTTAATGGAAAATGGAGTCAAATATTTGACTTTAGATCCCATTTTTTTTTTATTTTCTCTAGTGTTGCTTTTACTTATTTTGAGATGTTTATTGGAGATTTCTACCCCCATTGAGGTTATGTTTGGGGGGAGAGATGAGATAATCTCATCTCATCATTACATCTTTTTCAGATCCCCATATAAAATATAATAAACAATTCAACTTTTTCAAATTTTAATTTAACTTTTTCAAATTCTAAAACAATAATAATATTAAAAAATAATATTTTAAACTTTTATCTTAATACTATTCATAAAATTTTAAATTTTTTTTATCTTATCTCAACATCTTAACCTAACCTGAATCTTTTATCTTTATAACTACTAATCTATGTTATGCTTAAAAAAAAAAAAAAATCGATCACCATCGGATCATGATATCATATTGATATTACCATTGTCAGATCCACAAACAATGTCTCCCTCATCCTACGCCGTTGCGCACCTGGATACCCCTTCAGTGGCATTTTAGTAAATATCTATCTCGTAACTACAAAGCAAAATATTTTCACAGCTCTCTCCAATTCAACACCAAACCCCTCCTCCTATCTTTCCCTCTCCGATCTATCGGGCTCGGGGATTTTGATCTTCGATTTCGTGGTTCCCATCAAAGCTCTTATATTATCTAGTCTGCAAGAATGGTAAACATTCCTATTCCATTGCATTTCTCAAACGCTTTCGCATTTTGAGCTTAGATCTGGCATAAATTCGCATCGATTTGATCGTAATTTCTGATCAAGTAGTCTATTAGATAGAGCTGAAGTGGGTTTTTTATTAATTACTTCGAATGTGAGACTTAGAATTATATACGCTTTTTCGTTTTCTACGACATCTGTTGTTTGGCTGATAACTGACTCGTTTTTTTTTTTTTTGGTTTTATTATTCGCGCCTGCGCAGCCTCTCAGACTGGAAATTAAGGTACCTTAAAATTAGATCTCAAGTCCCCCGTTGTTTGCTGTAGTTTTTCCTACCTGAATTTTGGCATTCTCTACTTGGTTGCCAATAAATCGTCATTTTAATGTTTTAAGATTTCGTATAAACCCGGCTCGCTGTGGATTTGAAAATTTTAAACTGCCTGAGTAACGGTCACTTCTTGTTAAACTTTTTATCAGAGAAAGCTTGCTCAGAGATCAGAGAGAGTAAAGTCTGTGGATCTGCATCCTACCGAACCATGGTAAGTTACAATTTTCTAATTTATAATTTCATAATTCAAATTTTATGTTATGAAAACAATATTTTATGTAATATAGCTACTGGTAGAGCAATGCTATATACAAGTGCCTGAATTATGTGGGAAAATTTATTTCGAAGAATGCATTTTCTATGCTAACTCATGACTTTAGTGACTGTGATTTAAGATTTTAATGTTTATTATAGAAATTAAAGGGCAATGTCCTGAAATCTGATGCATGTAATTCTTGTTGCAGGATTCTTGCGAGTTTGTATTCAGGAACCGTGTGTATCTGGAACTACCAATCACAGGTGTGGTAGTGTATGACACACAATAATGACATGTGAAATTAGAATTACTACTTCCGTTTTTGGGTATTTTTGTTGTCAATTGTAACGTGTGATCTGTAAAAAAGCTATCAACAAGTTCTACTGAATTTGTTTGTATTTTCAGAGATCTTTAGATGGTTCTCCTTTAACTCAAACAGATGGACACAGTCTTCCCTGAGGACTGTGCACCACATGTAATCTGTCAGGGGACACTCTGGTAAACAGTTTCCAAATAAATGGTTGTCATCACATGTATAGAAATTATGTGGAAAGAATCTTGTAGTGTGTGATGACTTGTGGAAAGTGCTAGTCACATCTGCACAATTACTCCAAAAAGACTAGTCAATTTGAAACTTCCCTAGAATCACTTAGAAAACCTAGTTTCACCCAGTAAGTAGCTAATGTGGAACTTAGCACCCATGACTACCCTTATAAACCAGTCACCCTGTGTGGGTTATCCATACTCCCAATGTGGGACTGGAGTGTTACACAGTGACAACAACTTTTTCACTTGATGATGATGAAAGCCCCAATGCTTGTGCTAAAATGGTGCCATTTAATTTTATAGTTCAGCTTTGGTCCTCTTCATAATCTGTGTCAAATAAGTGCCACGTGTAACTCAAGTAACAAGAACTCTGTAGTCTGTTCATTCCGTGTTTTATGCCCAGCACTCATGAAGACAGCATGTGCGCCTATATTTTAACCAACATGGATGTATTGAAGTACCTTATGTTTTATTTGGTATTTCATGACTTATACAGGTGTTGTTTGCTAATAAAAAGATATCTGTATATTATTGAAACGTTAGAACAAAGTATTTGCATTTGCTTCCTTTCTCATGGAGTCTCTTTAGCCTGCCTTAGGAGTTTTAGACTATTATTGCTAACTAATTTTCATTTAGAGTCCTTTTGAGTAGCTATCTCTAACTTTAATATCCTTTTCACTATACCAGACCACAGCGAAGTCTTTTGAGGTTACAGAATTACCAGGTACCTAATGCACAATGTTACTTTGTTTGCTCATCCCCTGCCTGATGAGGTTGCTGAAACATCTTTTGTCATATTCATCGATGCTGGTTTAGTTAGGTTGCTAAAGCTATGTCTCTATTTGCAGTTAGGTCTGCCAAGTTTATAGCACGCAAGCAATGGGTTGTTGCTGGAGCTGATGACATGATTATTCGTGTATACAATTACAACACAATGGATAAGGTAAAAGTATTTGAGGCACACACCGACTACATTAGATGTGTAGCTGTCCATCCTACCCTTCCGTATGTGCTGTCATCATCTGATGATATGCTCATAAAGCTTTGGGATTGGGAGAAAGGTTGGATGTGTACACAGATTTTTGAGGGGCATTCCCATTATGTGATGCAAGTGACATTTAATCCAAAAGACACCAACACATTTGCCAGTGCATCTCTCGATCGCACCATAAAGGTATGATGAGATTTGTTGATGATTAATTTTTTCTTGAAACTTGCTTCATCTGGTATAATTATGCTGATAATGCTCTAGTTTATGTTCTTTCTAGATTTGGAATCTTGGCTCCCCCGACCCAAATTTTACATTGGATGCCCATCAAAAAGGTGTCAATTGTGTTGACTACTTTACGGGTGGTGATAAACCTTATCTGATTACTGGTTCTGATGATCACACTGCCAAGGTCTGTGGCCTGTTCCTTCTTTTTTTTTTCCAAGATTCTTTTGTTTAAATTTATGTACAATGATCTGGAACATTTATGGATAGAACAAATCCTATGAAAGCAGGTGTGGGATTATCAGACCAAAAGCTGTGTCCAGACATTAGAGGGCCACACACACAATGTCTCTGCAGTATGTTTTCATCCAGAACTTCCTATAATAATAACTGGTTCTGAAGATGGGACAGTTCGCATATGGCATTCTACTACGTATAGGTAATTTGTTTTGTACTAAACTTTCTGAGTTTTGTCTGTAAAATTGCCTTGGCCCTTGACCTTTTTTTGTGCCTTATTTTCTCCTTTAGACTTTTTATTGGGTGTGAATATTTTTTTTTCCTACACAACAGTTCCCTTCAATAATGATGAATGATTTTGAATTGAAGCCAGTGTTCATAAATGAGTTTTTATATGATGATTGGAAACAGCTGCTATCATTGCAGTTCTTTCAGATGTTTGCCTTCCCCCCTTCTCTTATGCCTTGCATGTTCCTACTTCCTAGATAACCTTATCAAACAATATTCTGTTAGCAGAAGCTCTAGGGAATTGTGAGTGGTTTAGGGAAATGAATAAAACATCTTCTGCACAATTTTCTTTCTTGCTTATGGAAAAATAAGAACCGATCATTGGTCACCCTCCATTTTTTGTGTGCTAAATGGTTGAGTTGGGTTGGAGTTTCAAATTTAAATCCACCTTAGGTTGACGCTGTTTTTTATCAGTAAATAAGAATTTATTAAAATAGGCGAAGCCAAGTCGACACTGTTGAAACGTGTGTATATCCTTTTTTGTCTGTCTCCTGTTTCTTCTTTTTTTATCTTAGAAATTTGTTGCATAATTTAGTGTGTCCTTCTCTAGAAAATCATAGTAATACATAGTTGAGTTTTTTCTTTCTCCCAACCCTCAACTTCCAGACATATAACAATTCATTTACTTGCAGGCTTGAGAACACATTGAATTATGGTCTTGAAAGAGTTTGGGCTATTGGATATATGAAAGGTTCACGTCGGTAAGTTTCTCCATTAGGTTTCTTTTAATCGAATATCATGATTGTTTCTCCTATAAGTTTTGAATACTTTTTGAATGCATTTTCGCTCTTGGATATTAGAAATATTTTGAGTTGGTCCAGACCATCTGCTGGGGAATTTTAATTTGTAAAGTTTGGGTATTTGCTTAGACATCGTGAGAAGCATCCTTTCAATTGTTGGTTTTGTATCCTGATACCCCTCTTCTTGAGTTCTTTGCTTCTATGAATCAAAAGTCTTTGTATAAGGTCGAGTTTGTGGGGAATTTGGTCCATTTATTACTTTGATGAGGTTGTTTTATACTATTCAAAACTATTGTTTCTGTCCAGGGTTGTGATTGGTTATGATGAAGGATCTATTATGGTGAAGCTTGGTCGAGAAGAACCTGTTGCTAGCATGGACAACAGTGGAAAGATCATATGGGCGAAGCATAATGAAATTCAAACTGTGAACATTAAGAGTGTGGGAGCAGATTTTGAGGTTTGAACTCAATTATACAAACACTAAGTTTGCTGAATGACATGATATTCTGAAATAAATGTTAGTTTTTGTGACTTTAACTTCTGTTTGCTTTACTTATTAGGTTGCTGATGGAGAAAGACTGCCTTTGGCTGTTAAGGAGTTGGGAACCTGTGATCTTTACCCACAGGTGATATGGAATCCTTTTGGTCTCATTTGAGTTCCATTTAATTATGTTTGTGTTGTCATTACTTCTACTTCCACCATGTTATCCTCGTGATGAGATGATGATAATAACCTATAAAAAAGAAAAAGTAGTCCTCATGGTAATAAAGATATATATTTTTGTTTCGTTGACATGTACATCATCTTTCTGATATCCTATCTGATTGAGTTGCCTCTTTTATAAAGAGCTTTCTCAGTGTGAGCTATTCCATGCTTGTGCATTAGTGGTTCCTGTTTAGTGCTTGTTTGGCTTAACAGGATTTTTTAGAATTTTCCAAAACTTCTTAGATTTCTCACATCTTCATTACCAAACATACAAAACACAAAAAAATATCACTCAAAAATATTTCCACTTCTCATTTCAACATATTTTCACTTATTCAATTAAAATAATATCAATTTTTTATAAGTTAAAATAATATAAAAATTAAAAATATTACATAACTTAAAAAAAATTTAACCAGGCTGGCCACCACCGTGCTGGCTGGCCCTGCCCGCCGGTGGCCACCCCTTGGGCAGCTCAATTTGAGCCACCCATGGGGCCGATAGTTTTTTTTTTATTTTTTAATAATAATAAGAAGAAGAAGAAGACAAGGAAGAAGAAGAAGTCAAGGAAGAAGAAGAAGAAGAAGAATAAAAACAACAACAACAACCCATAAAACTTTTCACAAAAACCCATAAAACTTTATCTTCCAAAAGTTCTTAAAACTCTTTCTCACTTCCCAACATTCACTTAATCATTTGGGTCAAATAATAATCCAGAACTTTCACAAAAACCCATAAAACTTTATCTTCCAAAAGTTCTTAAACTCTTTCTCACTTCTCAACATTCACTTAATCATTTGGGTCAAATGTATGGATATAAAGTAATATCAATAATTCTGTGAGAATAGAAGAGTATGTGAAATTCACAAAACTTACAAAACTGACTTCTTATTCCTTGCATTATTTCCCAGGTTTTAGTTTCTTTCTGTAGTCTATAGCTTTTGATTTTCTGTATCCCATTTTATTCGTTTCTAAGCATATAAGAACAGTTTTCTGCTATGCAGTTTTCTATGGAATTATCACCTAAAGTCGTTTATACATAGAATTGAGTTGTGATTAGTATCATGAAAGCTTTCTGTGTAAGTTGATTTTTAGCTGTGAAGTGTATGTGGGCTACCACCTATTTCATCAATAAAAGCATCTATGACTTATATAAAAAAAAAGGCTGCTAAGTTGCTGTGATACAAAAAAGGTGCTTGTTCCAAGATAATGATTCTTGCTTGTTTCAGGAGAGCAGAAAATTTGTTTTCTTCATAGCAAAATGCATTATGATTAACTTGATATGGAATGAAAACTGTTATCTAACGTGTGTGAGTATTAGGATATGATTTGAAAAATTGGTTCTATATGACCTACTATAATTCATGAGCAGTCTCCATTTGCAAATGGAAATGAGGAAATGATTTTTTTTCCCAGTAGGTAGTATGAATAAAAGATTTTTTCAAAAATGTCTTGACAAATTTCTTATAAATTGTTTGTCTATCTGCATGTATTATTGAGTTTATTGTTGACTATCTTTTATCTCAGAGCTTGAAGCACAACCCTAATGGGAGGTTTGTTGTTGTCTGTGGAGATGGTGAGTACATTATCTATACAGCTTTGGCGTGGAGAAACAGGTCATTTGGTTCGGCTCTGGAAATTGTTTGGTCGTCAGATGGAGAATATGCTGTTAGAGAGAGCACATCAAAGATTAAGATTTTCAGCAAAAATTTCCAGGTTTGTCTTCTTTAATTTAAAAACACATTATCCAATATACCTACTTATCTTCAGTCTCTTCCCTCTCCTCATTGGTGTAGTCAGCCATTTAGAGCAGTTACGGAGACTTTCTGTGGGGTGCTTTGGGTGAGGAAATTAAGTTCCATTTGGGTACTTGGTCGAAGGTGTGCTTTCCAATTCTTGAGGGAGTTTTGTGGGTTCAAAATTTAATTCATTTAATTATTTTGTGTTGGAAAAGTCATTTTGACGCTATACTCATGAGAGATAGATCCTTTGGAGGCTGGTGGTGGACTTCAAATACGATGGTTCCTGGGAGTGGTATCAAATCGGGTCAATGGGTCCTATGGGGTTGGTTTTCTGAAAGAATATTAGGAGGGACTGGAATCTTTCACGACTAACTCGTTTTGTGGTGGTGAGGAGTCAATAAAATTTTGGCATGATGTGTGATGCCGGAACCAGCCACTTGAGGAAGATCTCTCGAAGATATATTTTATAGCATGTGCTTTGAGTATGTGGAGCTCTTTGGTTCTTTCTTTAACGAAGTATAATCTACTAGTTTGAGGGGAGGGGAGCTAAATGTGTTGGGTACCTTTCAGTCTGAAGTTAAGTCCTACAAGGTCTTATTTCCCCCTTATGGTATTCCCTTTCCTTGGGGGAACATATGGTGTTGTAGGGCTCCCTTGAGAGGGGTTTTTCTCCTGACTGCAGCACTAGGAAAGATCCTCACAATGGACAACTTAAGGGAGGTTTGGATTAAAAAATGCCCCTATCTCATCTTATCTCATCTCATCTGATCATTACAACTTTTCCGAATTTTCATACAAAATATAATAAACAATTCAATTTTTTCAAATCTCAAAAAAATAATATTATTAAAAAATAATATTCTAATAATATTTTATTCAACTCTCAAATTTCATCTCATCTCAACTCACTATCCAAACCTCCCCTTATGCAAGATTACATGTTATTTTAGTCAATTGGTACTATATGCATAATGAGCATGGGGAGACCGTAGTGCATTTGTTACTTCACAATGAGATAGCTGGTTCTCTATGGATATCAATCCTTGGTTTTTGTTTTATGCTTCTAGAATGTAATTAGGTGTTTCTTTTGTATACTTCCTGTGTACATGGGCTTTACCTATTTCATTCGATGAATAAATTACTTAAAAAAAAAAAAAAACCAATCCTTGGCCGCTCCAGGCTAGTTTGGGTTATGCCTCACCAAATAGCCATCGTGCATCCTAGTTTTTGTTTTCAGGAGTTTTTGCATCTTATTTCTTTTTCTGTTTAAGCGTTTTTTTTCTTGGCTAACGCCCTTTTAGCTTATTAATAAATTACCCTGCTTTATTAAAATTTTACTTATAAAAAAAAAAAAAGTTTCTTAAAAAGAATTAATTTTTGGCATTTATGTTGGAAGCTGATTTTCAGTGTCATTTCCTCTAAAAACAAATATGATGCTTGGTCATTTGGATGGGTAGTTGTAAAATCTGTTTCCAGCTCCAGTGCCTTGGTTTTGAAATTGTCTCACTTTTTTTTTTATAAGTAAGCAGTAGTATTAATAAGAATAGGCATAGTCCAAGTACACAAGAAGGCATACAAGAGATAAGACCTATCTAGGTTGCTAAAGAAGAAACAAGAAAATCATATACATTTAGTCCATTAAAATATACAGCTATAACCCAAAGAAATAAGGTGTGGAAAAATAAGTCTTGAAGCTCCTCTAGTGTCCGCTCCTTGTCTTCAAATGTCCGCTTGTTACATATGCACCACATAAGTAGGGACCATCTTCCACACAGCTCTAATTTGTGGAGCACCACTCGACATCACCTAACTGGCCAATAACTCAACCACTGTAGCAGGCATCACCCAGTTTAACCCTATTCAACTGAACACTTCACTCCACACGGCTCTAGCTGTCTCACAATGTAGCAAGAGATGATCCACTGTCTCACCAGCTTTCTTGCACATAAAACGCCAGTCTAAGATAATTACCCGGCACTTTCGCAGATTTTCAGTAGTCAAAATCTTACCAAGGGCTGCTGTCCAAGAGAAGAAGACTGCTTTGGGGCGTGCCTTATTCCTCCACAGTCTTCTCCGTGGGAAATGAGTATTTGGTAGGAGTGTAAGGGACTTATAGAAAGAACAAACCGAGAAAGTACCCTTACCTGCAGGTGTCCACCACACTTTATC
>QEOT01001847.1:97521-146255 GCA_003123785.1 Pterocarya stenoptera
ACACACTTGTGGAGGCTTTCAGAAACATGCAAGTGGATGATGAGGAACCCCTTGAAAATGGAGACACAAATCATGAGGTATACTCTACCTGTATACTTTAAAATAAGGGCAACATTTTAAACTTGGGCTACTGCAAGTATGTCTGATGTATAGAATGGTACAACCTGAAATTACCCAAGTACCCCTATATGGTAATGCAGTGGAAATATCTACCAATTCACTCAACAAATTGGTTAGTCTTCAAGTATGCAATTAATTTCAATAATTAAACAATAGCATAAAATAAATAAATTGTATAACACCAAAATTGGTATCAAAGCGAAACCCTTTAAATAACTCTTTAAAGGTAAAACCCTACAAGGCAAGCAAACCCAAAAAAATTAATTTTATTATTTGAAAATCAATTACAACTACTCATCAATTACAAAACCTTTGCAACTTGACTCTCTTACTTGTCCAGACAAACAACCCGTTTGTTTTCTACAGCGATAGCAGCCAGAACTTCTAGCGATCTTCAAATATTGCCTTTCCTCCTAGAACTCTAGGGGCTGAAGTCCAATCACACGATCCTCCACGCTCGGAGCATGATCACACTTAAGTAGAGATGAAAATCAAAGTGAAAATCTACAAGTGAATTTTTCCTTCATAAGCACACGAAAAATATCTCAATGATTCTTAATCAAAACTCCTTTAGGAGTCATGAAACCGAATCTCTTTAAATATTAGATCTGGAAAGAGTCCCAGTTGTAGTAGGATTCTGTTGACAGGTACAGACAATCGCGAGAACGTTTCCTGACATTTCGCGATAACTCTTCACTGTGGTTACTGATCTGTGTTCAGCTTCTGTTTGGATAATTGCATATCCTTGGATTCAATTTTCACGTGACTAACTTATCTAAACAATCTTAAGGACTTCTAGATAAACTCAATGTTGTTAAAGATATAGTCAACAATAATTTACATTCATCCAAAATTACCAACTTAATGATAGGATAAACTCTATCATTTTAGTTACCTAATCCTTTCAAAACTTATCAACTTCGTCGCCTAGTCCTAGTCAAACTTTTACATCTACACAACCTATTACTAATAATAAAAAAAAAGAATGGTACAACCTCTGCGGTTTCAATTTGTTGATGTAGTTGTATCAATTTGATTTCTGGTTTTTTCTTGATCATGTGAACTTCTGTTTTAACTATCTTTTGCTAGTTCTTCAAATTTTTTTGGAATTTGGTTTAGTATGCTAATTTTTTTGTATGGGTTATAGAGTGGAGAGGAACAGTATGTAGAGGAACACAATGGAGAAGAAGAAAGCCAAGAGGAGGCTGTCGTAGTGGATGCTGATTCAACAGATGGTGCAGTACTCGTTAACGGTAACGAGGCTGAAGAAGAGTGGGGTACGAATAATGAAGGAACCCCGTCCGCATAAAAGCAATTGGTTGGGCCAGTGTGAAAATCCAAATTTTGTATCTGGTGATTAATTGATTCTGAAGTGCCACTCCTAACTCCCATTCTCGCAACTTGCTTTTGTTTTCCCCCCTTTTTCCCCTCCTACTATATCTAATAGAACTAACCCTACAACTACTATCAGTTGTAATTATCCATTATTTTCCTTTTTATTGCTATTTTCATCCGTTCTATTGTTGTTTTATTACCAGTATGTATTATCTATAGGTACTACACTACCCATCAAAAAAAGAAAATCTATAGGTACTGTATTGGGCATTAGTGTATGCTACCGTACAACAAATGGTCAAGTCTTGTCTCTGCTGGTTGCAATCAGAAAATATGATTTCTTCGATATCACCATGCTGAAATGAGATTGGCATCTCAATCACCATAATGTGATATCAGTGAGTTGGTGCTGTATTCATGGATAAATTGCCAGTTTGTGTGTGTATATATATACATAGATATATTTTCTACTCTTGATTTGTGGTATGTGCTGGGAACTTGACTTACATGGCATCTTTTTTGTCTTTGCATATTCAGTTTTGGTTTACTTTTTATGTATTTATGTTTATGAATCGATTTACACATCTTGACTTGGCTCTTGTTCCTTCTTTCTGTTGGCAGTGCTTACGTCACACCAGTAGGTTCCAGCTGTATGGATCTCTTACTTGAGGTGAGAAGAGATTAGATCAAATAAAAAATAAAAAAGTGGACATAAGATGTAATGAATAGTTTCGATTGGCCCCATTTTATTTCGATTAGCATAGTTTGGGTACCGAGAAGTATTCTTAGAATACCTCACTATTATTTATTATTTTATTATTATTTTTTACCTATTTTTTACTGTTATTTATTACTATTCAATATTCTGTCATTACTTTTCACTACTATTCACAAAATATCCGAGAATACCCAAACGCATTCTAATCTCCTTTTTTCATTTTTTCAATACCAGGTTTCATGGATGATGCTATCTGTTAAGTGATTTTAGGAACTGGTGTTTCTCTTAGTCGATGGTGTGGCTTCGTAGTGCATTGAATTTTGTCACTGGACAAATAGTATAAAAAGAAGTTTCTTAGCTTCAGTTAATTGCTCTTTTAATTGTTTTTTTTTTTCTTTCTTTTTAGCATATCCTGAGGTGTTCTCTCTCTATATATATATTTTTTATTCCGCTATTGTGAATGTAGTAGAAAAAAATGGAATTAGTGATGATCACGCAGATTATATATTTTACTGTTTACACTGTTCAAGTCACTAAATTTTTTTTTGGTTCCCTTGTTTGTTGAGGGAAATCTCTTATAATTTCGTTCTGGATTGTAAACATGCCTTATAATTAATCATTTCCTATTTGTTAGTTATCAAAGTGATGGGTGGATGTTCCAATGATCTGTTTCTTGAATAGAGCTTGTACCTTTTAAGTTTTCTCATCTTTCTATTTGGGTGAAGATTGTATGTTTGGGTTATTCGTATGATGATTGCCTTCGTTTCAACATTTGCGAGAGGATACAACAAACAATAAATAGCTACAAATAATACCACAAATCAGTTAATATAAAGCGAAAATTTACAGAAATTTGACGGGAAGTCAAGAATATATCAAGTACTCTTTTTGGTTGTCAATGATTTGGGGGTTTTTTTTTTTGTCCCTCACTGTTAGAGTTTTATGTCTACTGAGAATGTTGGAAACTTGTATTTTGAGTGTATATACGGTTTATACGCTTTAGAAATTTGACTAAACTAACATTACACGCTTTACATATTTTCTATTAAAAGTAAGAAACTTCAAAATTTTATTATTTTGAATTTGAGTTTTTCTACTCATCGTCTCTACACAACATCTGATTTTTTTTTTTTTTTTTTTGTTAAACTTAATGAATTTTTTTACTCATAGTTCATTCACAATATATTTGATAAGAAAATAAAATAAAATTAAAATGTGTGATATAAAGATAATGGTATTAACGTGTAGAATTTTGCTTTGAATTTGAGCATGCTTTTTGGCTCCAAACTCCAAAAAGTCACAACTCAATGTCGTTTTCATCCATTGAGCTCAATTTGCATGTGTAACAATCTGCTTTCAGTAGCACGCAGAGTTCTGTGCAATCGTAAGTGGCGAATCATTTATTCAACATTTCTTAGCACAAATAAAATAAAGATATTTACTATTCATCATCTTTATACACTATACACTACTCATCATATTTTTTTATTTATTCTTCTTAAATTTATTGAATTATTCTACTTGTTATCTATATACCACACATTTAGTAAGAGAAAAAAAAAATATGGTGTGTACACTATGTGAGGATGATAAATAAAATTTTTCAAATTCTATAAAGGCCTTGCAACCAATCTACATTTTAAAGCGACCCTAGATGCAGACAATTAAACGAAAAATAAAATGAAATGAAGGGAAAAATAGTATGATGAAAAATTTTCCAAAATAAATAAATAAAAATTAAGTGGCATAGAAACATAAATGGACTGAGATGGGAATAGTGAGTTACCTAGGATTAAGGGTGTAAATTTAAACCTAAAAATCGAAAAACCAGACCAGATCGATTTGTCCGGTTTTGAATAGGTCTGGTCTGGGACCGGTTCTTATATTATGAAAACCGGCCGGATCCGGTCCGATTTCAGTTTCACAGTTTTTGGGACTAGACCGGACGAAAAAAAAAAAAGATATATAAAATTTAATTTTAAATATTATATAAAATATTTTTTATATATAAGTTTTATATATAATATATAATTATATATGAAATTTTTATATATAATTATGTATTATGAAATAATTTCATATCATAATTTATAAATTATAACATAAAATGTTAATCTTAAATATCAACATTTGTAATTTGTTTGATAATATGTTATTAATATAATTATATATAAGATAATGTTATTATAATTTATAAAATAAAAATTTAATTGATCATATACTTTAAATATAAAATATATATATTAAATTATTAATAACATTTTATCGTAAGAAGTAACATTTTATCATATGTTTTTTATATTTTAAAAAACTAGAAAATCGAACAGGACCGAACCGAAAACTTATAAAATTGGAAGTACCAGTCTAGGAGGATAATCGGTACATAATTAGTTTTGGAAAATACAAAACTGATACATACCAGTTTGGTCATAAATTTTGTCCAAAACCAAATTGATTACACCCCTACTTATGATCAAATCAAAGCGAAAGAAAAATCCTCATACATATAGGGAAAGGGTCGGAGCTATAAAAAATTATATATATATTTAAGATTTAAGGATTTGGACATGGAAGTTTTTGAGGGTTTCTACCCTTTCCAAATTTTTTTTTATGGAAATAATCTCATCTCGTTAATGATCCGAAGTTACAACTGTTGACTTATCAGTACATGAAAAATCCAAACTATAAGCTAAATTACGCATCAGCTATGGGGCTTCCCCACAAACAAATAGTTTTGCAGCGGACATTGTCTTAACTTATAAACAAACTTTCTCCTAACAGAGAAAGCGTTCTGTAAAATAGAACTTGCAGACCCTCTCTATCCTGCCAAGGAGGACGAGTATAGGATACAACTATGAACATCAAATCTAATAGCTTATTTCTATTAAATTAATAACTAAAATAAACTGAAAAAAACTACAACTAAACACATTCACAACAACAGGACCACAAGCACTAATGAAACCCCGAACGACACGCTTACAACAAGCATCAACATCTCAAACCCTGACTGAGCGAGTACCCAGCTAACGCACGGATCACAACGGCCCGGCCGTACGATCACTAGACGTAGCATCGCTCACCACTCTTGAACAACTCTTGCCCCAGATTACGTCGGATCCAAAGGCTCAACACCTCACTCAGGTCAACAAAACTACAACAAACTAGAGAAGAAAAACAAAAACCAAATACTGATAAGAAAACAACATTGAAACGATAAAAGCCAAGATAAAAATGGATGAACAGTGCATAGGCAGTCGGCAGTGTCGCGTGCAGGACACTGTTCACATTGGGAGGAAAATCGTCGGTCAAACTTAGAAGTTTAGGAGTCAGAGGTTCCACAGAAGCCGAGCGTGGCGTCGGAAAGGGGCTCCTCGGTGGCATGTGATGGCCATGCGTTGGCTAGATCTAGAGCTTTGTCCCGCGCATGCGGGCTACGCGCTACTCCGATGGACGTTGAATTTTGCAGACTTGAAGATCGGCGGCTAGGCGTCATGCTAGTGAGGCGCGTGTAGAAGGTTGACGGCTGGAAAGACTCGAACGAAGATCCTCTCTTATTTGGAGTTGGTCATTTTCCTCTAGAATAATGCTAGAGATAAACCACTATAGTAGTGCACACTTTGCACTCATTATATGATTTCTTCTCCTCCTCTTCTCATTTTTCCTCTCTTAATTTTAATTTTAAAAAAATAGATAATCTGGATGAAATTACATATGATATGCAAAAATAAATGCTGCCAATAGTGACTTCTCCCAAAATATTTTATGAGCATTGCTTTGCATCAACCTACACACTACATACCAAACTGTTTTTTATTTTTATTTTTTTCAAAATTTTTTTTATTTTAGTCTTCTTGAAACATTTATATTTTTTTTATTCATCATCTATATAATACACATTTAATAAGAGAAACAAATAAAAAAAAATTATGATATATAATGTATAGACTGATACAAAGATTAATTTATATTTTATTTCCTCAGCCCTTTCCAATTGAGCTAAAAAGGGTTTTATTTTAGAAAAACCCGTCAGCCGGTTCACAATCACACACCCCACCCTCTATGTGTTAGTGAACCCGGTTTTGTCCTAAACCCCCACTCGCGCCCCGATCCTCCCCTTCTCTTCAGCAGGTCATCTCTCTTCTCTTCAGCGGCGAGACCTTCATCTCCCCCTCGAAATCTGCAGCTCCCACTCCATTCCCTGGGTTTCAACTCCCCATCAGCCGGTTCTTCATCTGGTGTGAGTCCACCCTCCCTCTGCTGCAGCGAAGAGACCACCCCGAAACGTCGAGCGACGAGGCCACCCTCCCTCTTCTGCAGCGTGCTTCATCCTTCTCGACCACCCCGCGTCCAGAGATCTGCGGAAGAGAACAAAATTCCAGAGATCTGCGGAATAGTTTTCATCCTTGGTACTATTTTTCCCTTCGTTTCATTTTATTTTTCGTTTGATTGTCTGCGTCTAGGGTTGCTTTAAAATGTAGATTGGTTGTGATTCCTTTAGAATTTTTTCTCGCTTTTCCTCGGTGTTATTAGTGACCCGTTGCGGGATATTCAAGTTTTCTTTCGGATGATAGGTTTTTAGCTCTCATTCTCCGCTTGGTTGACGGAAAAGAAAAGAAATCAAGCAAGGAAATGAGAAGTCGTTTTTTTTTTCTCCTTTATGTTGTTTGTAGGTTTGGTTTGGTCTGGTCAGCTAAGACTATAGATGTAGGGTTTTGTTAGTTGGGTCCCAAATAACTGAGTCTTATGGTTTTACTTAAACGTTGTTTTCTATTTAGTAACTTTCTTTAGCAATGTATGGAGCATTAGAGATTGGCCTTTCGGAGTCATTTCAACTCAGTATTATTCCTGTGGGTTTTTATTTTCCCTGGGTTCTCGCTTTTTATATGGTTTAGGTTTTCATACTCAGCATCCATAAGAATTTGAAGAATCTATTTCGAAATACAGAGGATGTAGTTTCTTGTCATCTTTAAGTTTTCCTCATCTATAAACCCCTAGAGGTTGGCTCAAGTGGTAAAGGCCTTGGGCTTGGGTGTATGCTCCCCCAGGTCTAAGGTTCAAATCCCCTTGGGTGCAAACAATCTCTAGGGGCCATCGAACTGGGGGATTTTTCTCTTGAATTACCCGAAGTGTACTTGCGGGAAACTCCTTGGCGAGGGCTTGTGCACCTCTGGAATTAGTCGGGACATTGCTCCCGGACATGTCATGCCAATAAAAAAGAAGTATTCCTCATATCTGTATGAAGGCCTCCATTTGGTTTTTAGAATGATCGAGGGAAAATAACTGAAATAAAAAATGGATTTTCTTCAGCAATCATTGTCCCTTATTTTCCAGCTTGTCCATCAGACTTGAAATAATGCCATTTGCATATTTTTTTTATTGGCACTGGGTGTTCGGGAGCAGCGTCCCAACTAATCCTCGGGGTGCACAGGCCCTTAGTAAGGAGTTTCCCACAAGTGCACCTCGGGTAATTCAAGGGAAAAATCCTCTAATCTGATGGCCCATGGAGATTATTTGCATCTAGTGGTATTCGAACCTTTATCACTTGAGCCAATCCCTAGGGGTTACTTGCATGATTATTTTATCCATAATTATATCAAATTTACTTAATAAAAAAATATATATATCAAATTTAGATCCTTTGTTTCAAAATTGGAGTACAAAGTATATAGTTTAGCCTAGAATGAATGCTTCATTAATTCTGTGTTTATATGTTTAAGGTCCTTATTTTGTCTGTCTCTCTCTTTCTTTAACTTCAAATTACATGTACTTCAAAGTAAAAGAAAATAAGTAGCTGATTTTACATCATATTTGCATGGTACTTTGTAGTGCCACAAAGAATTTGATTGAACTGATTAATTTTTTTTATTAATCATTCCTTTGCAGATTTTGTAGTCCCTAGTTACTTAAAAAAAAAAGGATTTTGTGCTCCATAGTTGGGGTGAATACTCACAAAAGCTACTGGGGAATGTTGTCTGTTTTCGGGGTTTTGGAGGTTAGTAAAATGTTCTAGACCAACCCTTAGGGGTGGCTCAAGTGGTAAAGGCCTTTGTCTTTGTGGTATGCTCCCTTCAAGGTTTGAATTCCACTGGATGCAAACAATCTCTAGGGGCCATTGAACTGTGAGAGATTTACCCATTGAATTACCCGAGGTGCACTTGCGGGAAACTCATTGCCGAGGGCATGTGCACCCCTGGGATTAGTGGGGAAGCTATTATGGACACCTGGTACCAATAAAAAAAACATGGTCTAGACCCTACCCTCGAACTACCTCTCTTTTTGCAATGGCTTTCAAATTCTCAAAGTTATCATTTAGCCCTCTAACTTGAAACATAAGATGTAATTTATTCTCTCGGTAAGATCTAGTGAGTAAGATGGATAAAAAAAAGAGACCTTGCATGATCTTAATGGTTAAATTTTCAAAGATGGGGAAAATTTTAGTAGGAGTTGTAATTTGAGGGGACAACTTTGTTAGTTTGGTAGTTATTGAAAAAGAAGTGGCAGTTTGGGGTCTAAATTTTTTTCCCTTAAAATGTAGTTTTAAGCTTTGATATATATATAATTTTAAACTCAAATTCCACTTTTTTGCTGAAATTTTCATGTTGCAAGGGAGAATATAAATTCGAAAGTTCAAAGTATAGAGAATGTTCAAAAGCTATCCAATAGCAAGCGTCTTGAGCCTAAAATCTTAGTTTTTAGTGACTTGAGGATAACTGGTGTTAAGGTGTATATTGTTTTCATATTTAATGGAGACTAGTGTCTAATTCGAAGTAAGGACATGCAATGCAATTATACAGAACCTCAAGGCAAATTGATATTATTTTCTGTCTATTTCATCATGCGTTTTAATATCATCAGAAAAATATCATTTCTGCTTACTTGCAGGTACCAGTTTAGCCCAAGTTGCTGTGACAACAGTTCTGAAGTTTTAGTTTGTTGATTTGATTTTCAATGGGGGATGCAGAAAATGCCCTTCCTCTCTCAAAAAAGAGGGCCGCTGGAAGGGAACTCACTAAAGATACTGCTGGTCTTGATGATGAGGAAGATGCTCCTGAACAAGAGACTGGAACTTTCAAGAGGGCCAGTGAGGAGGTGCTGTCAACCAGAAGAATTGTCAGAGTTCGTCGAAATCAGGCCACATCAGCCCCCTCTTCCAATCCATTTGCCGGGATTCATTTAGTACCTCCTACAGAGTCCAATGCAACCTCAACTGTTACCAGTGTAGCACAGGCTGCTGATGTGAAGACAGTTTCAGATGATGTAGATGGAAAAAATGAGGAAATTGAGCAGTCAGAGAGCAAAATCAATGGGGCAGAGGATGAATCTTCAGCAGATAAGGAGAATGCTGTGGAGAAGGAGAACAGCAATATTGGAATCGAGGCCGCTGGACCTGATGAACAACCGGCAAATGAAAATTCTGAAAATGAAGAGAAGAAAGATATTGAAAGCGAAACTGTGAATTCAGGTGTGGAAGGTACCCCTTTGAGTTCATTCCAACAGCTTTCGAGCAGCAAAAATGCCTTCACCGGCCTTGCAGGAACTGGAATTTCCACTTCTACCTTTTCCTTTGGTTCTATTTCAACAGATGGATCAACACTCGGTACTGCTTCTGTGTCTCTTTTTGGAGTGAAAGATGACAAGCCATTTGGTCTGGGCCTCTCTAATAATGGAAGTTCTTCAATTTTTGGCACTTTGGGCGCTTCAACTGTTTCGAAGAGTGAGGGAACTGGCTTTCCATCAATGCAGGAGGTTGCAATTGAGACTGGGGAAGAACACGAGGAAGTGGTTTTCACTGCCGAGTCAGTGTTGTTCGAATTTGTTGATGGCGGTTGGAAGGAACGTGGGAAAGGAGAACTAAAAGTTAATGTGTCCACAACTGGGACTGAAAGAGCCCGAGTTCTTATGCGAGCCAGAGGAAATTACAGGTTAATTTTGAATGCTAGTCTTTACCCGGACATGAAGCTCACAAATATGGAGAAGAAAGGCATCACTTTTGCATGCATTAATAGTGCTAGCGAAGGAAAGGATGGTCTTTCTACATTTGCTTTGAAGTTCAAGGACGGTTCCATAGTGGAGGAGTTTCGAGCTGCTGTTACCGCACATAAAGGTAAGGTGTCGACAGTTCTGAAGACTCCAGAAAACTCTCCCAAGGCTTCTGATGATTGAAAGGTGCTCCCCTGTTGTACATGGGGTGGAAATCCTTTCTCCCCTTGCAAGAGTAGTTGATTCAAAATTCGGAAGCCGTAGTCTGTCTGTCGCAGAGTTTACAGAGTCTTTTCCTTTTTGTTGTAGTTTAATTTCAGTGAGGAGAAATTCTGTTGACGTCATTTTGGATAAATCTTGGTTCAGACTGCATAATTTGAGGTTGAAAGACATTGATGTTGGTCGCAGATTTATGTAGTTCCCTAAATCTGGGATATATTTCGAGTTGTAATGTCACATGCTGGCTATCTTCTTGCTGCCAAAAATCAAAAAGTGGATAACCAGATTGCCATGATGATTGGATTGGAGTGATTTCATTGTATTTCCTCCTTCTTCTTCTTCTTCTTCTATTTTTTTGGCATTGTTAATGATTGTCAATTCCTCGGGTTGGCTCGAAACCCGAGTGGTAAGGGTCTTGACTCTTGATCTCATCTTTGTGGTATGTGTGCAGATCTGTACCTTTAGATTCAAACAATTTTCAGAGGCTACGTTCCAATGGTTTACCATCCACCAGATAGAGAATTTCTTTTAAAACAAACATGATTGTGTGATGAGTTGTTGTAAAAAATATTCGGCTTGTTGCCCAGCTGTATCTGTGGCCTTTTTTAGCAATTTTAATATTAGTTGCGTATCCACCATCCATGTTTTGTGCATGTTTGTTTGTTTGTAACGTGCGTATGTATTATGATACTCGAGAATCTGTTCACTTTTTATTTCCTTGTTTCCTTATGTTGTTGCATGGCTTGACGTCAGTGTAGAGATGAAGAAGAAACTATTTTTGTGCTTTTACACTCGGGAATTTTGTCTTTTTTTCACCATTGGTGGAACTTGATTCTTTCTTGACATCATGAAATCCATCAGAATTTCTTTTTTAGCGGACGGAACTCGTAAATTTTATTGTGATTCATCTACACATAAATTTTATACAAAAAAAATATACACATTGATGTGATCTATTAAATTGTAAAAATCAAATAAATAGTTGTGAATCCCACCACAATAAATACTTTAAAAAAAAGTCAAATTAATTCATCTCATCTCATCGTGAAAACAAACGAGGCCTTAAATCTAATGTATTACATTAATAATTAAGTCACGTCAGCTGTTTAAATTTCCTTCTTTAAAATTTAGTACATACATTTAAGTTTGAGAATATCTTAAATCCCATAAAAAGATTAAAAAAATAAAAAAAGTTAGACAGGCAAAATTAGAAAAATAAAATAAATAAGAAAATCGAAATGAATTAAATAAATTAAATTGGAACAAATAAGTGGTTCCATGTATATGGTAATACATGGATGATAACTTAAGCTTACAGCTCACAATATTCAGGACCTGATCTTTCGATAATATACGATTTCTGGGCACTCCTGTCCTGTGTACTTATTTGCGTCACAACAACCAGAAACCAAACTCTAATTCAAAATCCCTCGAGCAGGATTATTGCATATGATCGAGCACTTCTCCATACAAAGACCCACTTCATCTCCATCTACGAAATAGAACAGAGCAAAAACAACAAAACAAATATATTAACAAAGACCAGCTTATTGGGGGAGAGAGAGAGAGAGAGAGAGAGAGAGAGAGAGAGAGAGAGAGAGTGAGATATACTTGGGTTACGTTCGGTGCTGATATTGGAGCAATTGGACTCAGCACAGTTAAGCTTACAGCGGTACGGTGTTTGGTTGCCGGCTTCAGATCGATTGAATTCGGACTTCATGCCTCTTTGCAAGCACTTGAAGGAGCACGAAAATGGAGGCCGGTAGGAATCCAGACAACAGAGGCTGAAGCAACTTTCATACTTCTGCTTATTGTAGGCTGTGGAATCCTTCACCGCCATCCCCAGCATCAAACAAATCACCACAATTGCTACTGATCTTTGTCTCGTTTCCTCCATTACTATTTCTTCTTCTTCTTCTTCTTCTTCTTCTTGATCTTCTTCTCCTTCTTCTTCTTCCCACTGATATGATTTATCAATTAAGTTGAATGATGCCTCCCTCGTCTGTTGTGTATTTAAATGAATTGGGAGAACCAACCGAGGAACGAAAATATGGCAGATAACTTAATTCTAGCACTTTGCTTACCCAAATGTCTTTGTTCAATGTCCTTAAAATAGACTACTGCATAATTTGACCAGTCTAACTTCTATTTACAGTTCAAAGAATCAAAATTAACATGTAACTGACTTACTAGCAGATAAGTTTTACAGCTAATCAATTCAAATCTTATTGACTAGAATCTTCCATACTAAGTTTACTAACTAATCCTCCTGTCCAATTTAATTGCAAAGTAATTTTAATTACATGCATGGTGTGATATAATACGATGAGACCGTTTCAATACTAACTAATACGTAATTGTATTCCTTTTGTAAAAGAAATGCATCGACATGTAATTATTTAAAGTTTAGTAATACTACATATAGTCGTGGAGTGCGAAAGTACCGTGCAGTCGTTTTGAAAAAAAATATGGTCCACTATTAAAAACTTTTTTTTTTTTCATGTAGATCTTGTATTTATTTATTTTTTTAAAAATAATTACGTAGCGCTTACACACTCATGACTGCGAGTATTATTTCTCTTTAAAATTAAAAAATATACTATTTTGATGGGCTCTAAAAAATATATTTTATAAAATAACATGGCAATATTATGTCATCACGATCAAATATTAATCGTGTATATTGGCATGGATGCCATGTGGCACTGCTATTATGTTAATAAAAGTTAACCCCAATGCTAATGGAATCACTGAAATTATTATTCATATAGAGTTATTGTCATCGTCTCGTTTAAATTATTCAATTTAAACGATTTTAAGGTTATTTGTAGTAATTTTAACTTTAGAATATAATTCAGCCGCTTGTGAGAATGATTAATTGTAGAGGATCCTATCAGTTTGTTTGACAACATATTTTAAAAGGAGGGATATTATTGTAAAATACCATATAAAAATAATATTACTTTACAAAAAATATATACCATTATTTTATATCATGTATGTATTTCATTCTACGTAAGATAAGGTGAAGGCATCAAACAACGAGATTCCTTTATATTTTTCTATTATGGAAAATGTAATTATTTTAATGACCCTCGATTCCCCTGACTTTGATCCAATAAGGTGTGTAAAAAGCGTTACTTTGGATAAAGTATTTAAACAAGACCGATATTATTTTTCATCATAAAATGTATTATATTTAATTTCACTTGTCACACTCACATGTCATATTTTAATTGGATGCCATTTAAATAAATGATATATGAAACGTTATTTTCAATATCACACATTACAAAATTAAAAAAAAAAAACTCTAAACATATTATAGAGAATTCTAATTATTAGATTATTTACTCGATTGCCATCGTGGCCACCAAACGTGCCTTTCTACCATGTTCATGGCATTATGCTCACCGTTGTGGTGGGTTTTGTTAGGCCATTTTTCAATATGTAGTAGAAGAAGGTATTAGATTTAGATTGTGTAACTTGTATTTTTCTCGATCCTATAAAAATTTAATTTCCGTACATATTTGAAAATAACCGATCCATTCCTTACATTTATGGCATTTTTATTGGGCCCAGCCTCACAATTTATAATTGGAGTCTCCTAAAATTTAATATAAATAGACTAACATTACGTTTGGGTAATGAGGTGATTTAAGATATTCTGTGAATAGTAGTAAAAATAAAATAAAATAATAATAATATAATATTCAATAATAGTAAAAAGTAGTAAAAAATATTAATAAAATAATGAATAGTAATAGAATATTCTCACTACCCAAAGTTAGCCTAAATTTATAGCTTTCAAAAAATAGAAATGATATTTACATTCATAAAACACGCAAGTGCACACTTCTTTTAAAAAAAATGAGTAAATATATAATTTACATGAAAAAAAAATTAATTTTTTTAACAATAAACTTCACTATTTTTTTAAATCAATGCGTGACACTTATATAAGTCATCATTATACACTCCTAAAAAAAGATGGAACTCTACGACCGTCTTTTCATATACAATCAGTCCATGACAGTGTAGCCATGAGCAAGCAATCCTCTGCAAAATATGCTCGTCTTAGACCAGGTACTTCCAATCTGTACTATGGTCCTTACTAGGCCGAGTTACTTAAGCTCTGTTTGCTTACACATTACTCTTATTTTATCTCATCTCAATCATTATAATTTTTTCAAATATATATATAAAAATATAATAAATAATTTAATTTTTTCAAATCTCAAAATAAAAATAATACTAAAAAATATATTCTAATAATATTTTATTCAACTACTATTCAAAACATCTCATTTTATATAAACTGTGTATCCAAAGATTCCAAACCCAACCTTACACTTTACTTGTCATTATATTGGTTAGGTGGGCTTTTCACTATATCTATTAAAAAAAATTATTTTGTCTATTTAATTTGCTCTTTCAATTTGACATTTCATGTATTTTAATTCTTTTTAAATTTGTTTTCTTTACTTAATAATTAAAAAAATAATTATTAGTGTATTGATATTTTTTATAAATATTTGAAAATTAAAAAAAAAATTTAAAACTAACGACAAAATAGAGCGGTAAACTCAAAGCGGGAGATTAACACCGCTCATATATATGAATTGGTTAGGTAGGCTTTTCACTATATCTGTATATTATATTGGTTACATGTCATTATCTTTGTTACATCCTTGTAAATACTGTCTATTGTCTAATGCAAAGCAAGAGGGTGAACCTGGGATCTCAACGTTTGGTTTTTTTAATGCTTACATGGCATGAAGTCATTGGCTGTTGATACAGGCTTCGGATTCACCTTAACTTCGACCGTTGAACGAGTGACGAGTGACGAGTGACGATATCAGAATCTTTAAGTAAAAACAGCCATCTCACGTGTCAGATTCTGACCAATCCCAAACACCCTCTCATGAATTTTACTTTATGCCCCTCCAAAGCAACATATATCCCTTAAAACCTCTCGTCCAAAAACCTCTCTCTCAATTGCTGACGACATAACCGAAAATCCAAAAATCCTCTCTCAAAATCTAGGGTTTCACGGACGCTACCCTTGAGATCCCAGTAATCTAATTATTTTCAATTTTTTTGGGCTTCTAGGGGCTTCGTTTTCACAAGATTTTATCTAATTGGTGTTTGGTTCTCGAGTGAGTTGGCCAGGGCTTCTGCTCGTTTGGATTGCCCGAGAGTTTTTCATCAGCTGTTTCGGTTGTACAGGGATTTTAGGGGGATTTCAGGGCTTCTTCTGGTATCGATTGATTTATCGTTTTCTGAGATTGGTGTTTTGTTTTCCGAGAAAATTTGAGATTTTTAGGGTTTTTTTGGAAGTAATTGATGGCTACGGCGGGTGAAGAAGAGGTAGAGTATGAGAGCGATCCAGAGGAAGTGAAGCGGTCGCTGGCGATGCGGAGGCGAGAAGCAAGTGATGACGAGGAAGGCGAAGGAGAGGGGAGAGAGAAGCCGAGTATGGACAGGAGGGTTGTGACTCATTCGGACGAATCGGACGGCCAGGGCGGGGTCGCGGAGTACGAGGATGATGAAGAACTAGATGAGGAAGAAGAATATGAAGACGAAGAAGATGAAGAAGGGGAGGTTGAGCTGGATGGGGATGCAGGGGAAGAAGAAGAGGAGTTATATGGGGACAGAAGGATTGAAGGAGAGACGCGTGTTGGTGGTGGGGTCGAGTCAGCGGTTTCAAGGTTGAATGTTAATGAAGCGCACAGTGATGAGAGGAGGTCTGCGGACGATTTGGCAGAGGTGCAGGGAGAGGATCGGGGTGAGGGGGAGGAGAAGAAGGAGAATGAGCCCTTTGCGGTGCCCACTGCCGGGGCTTTCTATATGCATGATGATCGGTTTAGGGACAATGCCGGTGGTCGACCCAGGTATATTTTGGTTTTGGGCTCATATTATCGGCTCAGGCATGATCCTTTTTTTATAACGTATCGGAATATGTTTGGAGTCTAGGTTTAATGTGCATTGGCCTTTATCTATAACAGTTTTATACTTCTGGTATTGACGTTGAATTGGCATTTAGGCGAAAACAAGTTGTCTGAATGAAGATGTAAGCTTGTTTTAATAGTTAAAAAAATCTTTCAGTGGTAACCCCTAGGGGTGTTATTCCGGACACCCGGTGCCAATCAAAAATAAAAAAATCTTTCAGTGGTGATAGATTATATCGTGAGTTCAAATATTGAATTAGTTTAAGATTGAGCTGTAGTTTGAGGGACCTTTGTGCTACCATTTAGGGTATTTTAAATGAACACCAAATTAGTTATTTTGAATATGCAATATATTGGAATGTTGATTGTTCTATAATCCTATTGAAATTATAGCTTGACTATTGAAAGACACTTACCTCAAAAGTGCGAATTCATCTTGTTGTACTCTTACCCATTTTCTGGGTGGATTAAGCACTTCCTTCCCCCTCTGGCAATGACATTGCTGTTGAGATTCTTTTGCTGGGTATTTCTGAAAAATTAGTATTTTTTTTCCCTTATCTTTCACTGTGATGAAATCCAGGTTTATTCTGTCAGGGTTGTACTACAAAGGCATTACTTCTGTATTTGATGCCTACTGAATTCCTGCTAGGGCTGAGCAAAAATCCAAAATCCGACTCTGAATCTGGCTCCACTCTGACTCTGATTTAATTTTCAGTCAGAGTCGGAGATGTCACTGGACCAACTCCGACTTTACCCTCCGACTCCGATATTGTACATATTCATAAAAATGTGTATTTATCGATATATTTATCATATATACTAGTATATTTATATAACTAGAACTTATATAGCTAAATTCAATAATATACTAGTATGAGCTAATTATTGTAAAATAAAATAATTATACTATAATATAAATAGACTATTAATAGTTTAGTATATTTAAACGTTATAGTATTACTACCATACATAATCAAGTATAGAAATAAATAGACACTAGTATTTAAATAAGTCTAGTATAATAAGTTAATAACACATATACTAATTGACTAAGTATAATGACATGGAATAAGACACTAGAAAGTCTAGTATATAATTAAGTTAAAAATAAGTTAGACATTAGTATAATATGTAAGTAGACATTATACTACAAGTCTTGTATAGAAATAAATTAGACACTAGTATAGAAATAACTAATTAGTCTAGTATAATAAGTTAATAACACACAATACCAATGTACTAAAATATAATAACATGTAATTAGACACTAGAAATAAGTCTAGTGTAGAAATAAGTTATAAATAAGTTAGTCACTAGTATAATATAATAACATGTAACACTATATTATGAGTTTAGTATAAAAATAAGTTAAATATTAGTATAGAAGTAAATTAGCAGTGAATGATTTAATTTTAGTTTTTAATTTTTTCGAAAAATTGAAAATTGAAAGCTCACAAAAAATTCTTTTTTAAATGGGCTAAATATGAAGCTAAAAAAGAAGCCTAAAGCTGAAAGTCCAAATCCAAATTTGCTCCAACAAAGGAATTAGAGATGAGCACCGACTTAGTCGGAGTCAGATTTAGGGGAATCCGATTCCGACTAAGTCGGTGCTCACCTCTAATTCCTACCCCTACCCTGGTTTCTATCAAGTGATATTGGAGAGACGAATATAAAGTCTGCTTTAAGGGATGTTTGGAAAGGTTTTTCATCTCATCTCATCCCATTTCATTTCCGTCCCAAAAATCATTTAAATACAAATACTTTGAAACTAATCATTACAACTTTTTCAAACTAATCATTACAGCTTTCCCAAACTTTCAAATTAAAAAAAATAATAATTCTACTTTTTCAAATCTCAAAACAAAAATTATATTAAAAAGTTATATTCTCACAATATTTTAATTTTATGATATTTTTTATTCAACTTTTTCTCTTTCATTTCTCAAAACCTGATAAATACTTAACTCAAACTATCTCACTAATATTCACAAACCATCTTACTGCTATTCACAAAATTTTCATCTCATCTCATTCCCCAAGCATCTCCTCACACTTCAGATGAACTATTATCCTGTTTTTGTTTTTTAATGGTTCTCCTTTGTTATCTAGGCCATTCATAGTAACCAATGCCTTGAATCTGTTATTGCTTTGTCAGGCGCACACATGGTGGAAGGAGGTTGTGGGAGTCGCAAGATGACCGAAAATGGGGGCATGATAAGTTCGAGGAGCTGACTTTTCAGGAAAGGCATTATGAAGAGGTGATCGTGTTAAAAACTTGTGATCTTCCTGGTGGATATTATTTTAATTGCTCCTCCCCCCATTTTCTTTTGCCTTTCTGATGCATGATTTTAAAATTATACCAGGGTCGGATAAATTCTAAGGGTCATTATCGAGGTCGGGGTAAAAATCAAAGTATTGACCGAGGGTATCCAAGAGGGAGTAGGTCTAAAGTGTATAGCAACCAAAGCCAAGCACCTAAGAGTGTGAGAGGAAGAGGGCCCAGACGATTTGAACCCACATTTAAAAACAAAAGTCAGGCACGACCGACTGAAAGAAAACAGTAAGTATAACATTGACCTCAATGGCTTTCAGTCAATGTTTTCTCTCATCTCATCAGGTCATGCTTAAAATTTGTGTTATGTTTGCTGATGTTTCAGATCTGGGAAGCCTCTGGAGAAAACGTCACATGCTAATTCTGGGAGAGCTTTCATGCCTGTGTCAAGTGTGATATCTGAATCTGTTCCTGCTAGGAGGCAAGTGTTTGGATCAAGTTTGAATTCTGCTTCTCCTCCATTTTACCCTTCAGGATCTTCCAATAAAGACATCACTCTCATGCACAAAAGAGATGTACAAGCTGGTAGTTCCAACAGGAGTTTTCACCCAACTGTTATGGATGATGGTTCTTCTGTCCAACAAGCAAATGCATTGCATCGAGGGAAGAACATAGCTGAATCTGTTGGCATGGACAAGCTTTTTATTGATGAGTCCATCAATCCAGGTGCTGGAAAGCCTATGACTAATTCGCAAATTCCGCTTTCTGGATCTTCCTTCCTTAGTGTTACTCAATATCCTCCAACCAGGCCTCCGGGAAGGGGTTTAGCTATTGCAGGACAGGTGAGCTATCAACCCGCTCCTCCTCACAACCAAGTCAATAGAGTTTCTCCTTCAAAAAATTTCCGTGCTCTTCAGAGAAGTCCTGCTCAAAGCAGAGTTCAGCCCTCTGTGCAAGCTCCTGCACAGCAGGCAAGCCAGCGTCCTGGCAGTGGCTCTCAAGCATCCTCCCCACCAAAAACAGGTCTTTCAATAAGTTCTTATGAACCCGGAGAAGCTGAATCGCCTTCAGAATCAAGTAAATCGAAAGTTGCATTGGTTGGAAATGGAAAAGTCAATGCTCAAAGTACTGGGAGGGGATCTGTTGTGTACAGTGGGGCTCAGGTTATGGGAGCTACTGGGAGCATGGCAGTTGGTCATGGTGATCAAAACCTCAATGGGGCTCCAGCATTTTTGCCAGGTGAATTTTCTTGGATCTCATCCTCAATTATTAAGGGAAAAAAATGCCAGACAATAAAAAAATCTCTGGAATGTTATACAAGGAGCACTCATTTTTGGATTGCTGTTTTTGGATACACTAAGTGTTAAAAGTGTATTTTTTTTTTAATCATATATTAGTTATTAAATTGTGTAGGTAGTTCTCAAATTATTTGTTGGATGTGGATTAGTAACTAAATTTTTCGTACCTACTTATTTTGCCATGGTTTTGTGAGGCATTGGGAACAGCTTTACATTTATGTTCTTGTGTGTTACTGCAGAGTTTATGGAATCCTTGTATATTAGTTTTTCCTTTCTTTGTCCTACTTTATTCTTGTTCTTATCTGGTTTGGTTTATGTGCAGTTATGCAATTTGGAGGCCAGCATCCTGGTGGTATTGGAGTTCCTGCTGTTGGCATGGCGTTCCCTGGTTATGTTGCTCAGCCACAACTTGGTTTGGGAAATTCTGAGATGACATGGTATGTCAACCCTTTCGTTATAATCTGCAGTTTCTTCTGTGAGTCGTCTTGTCTTCTTTGGATATTCTGTGTTCTGTGGACATGATTTATTATAATATTAATTAATGGCTAATTTTTTTTATAATTAATGACTTAATTAATGGCTAATTAAAAGTTCCTTTGGAGTATTACCCATAAAAAAAATCCTTTGGAGTAGGAAATATGCATCCTGATGAATTGAAACTTATGGATTAGCTTTTGGAAATCCCTTCTATTTTACAACTGAAAGGAGATGTAAGAAACTGATCTCTTTTGGAGGCTAGAGAAATGATAGAAGTTTTGAAGATCGTGAGCGGACAATGGATGAGTTGAAAGCTTTCTTTTTTAAAACTGTTTTCTTTTGGGCGGGGGCAGTAGATTTTAATGTGTCCATGAGTTTCTTATTTCGGTTGTAAATCCTAGTTGGTTATTACTCATGTATGCGTCTCGCCTAATATATTATGAATAAGACTTAGGGGAGGTTTTGATAGTGAGTTGAGTTTAAATGAGATAAGATGAGAGTTGAAAGTTGAATAAAATATTGTTAGAATATAATTTTTTGATATTATTTTTGTTTTGGGATTTGAAAAAGTTAAATTGTTTATTGTATTTTGTGTAGGAGTTTGGGAAAGTTGTAATGATTAGATGAGATGAGTTAAGATGGTTCTTGAATCCAAACAAGGCCTTATTGATTACCTATATAAAAAAAATATTTTGAGAGGGTAAGAGTGATAATCCTTTTTATGTTCTTCAGGCTCCCGGTTTTGGCGGGTGCAGCAGGAGCTTTAGGAGCCACATATTGTTCACCCTATGTTGTTGATGGTGCTTATCATGCTCGCCCTTCAGGACAGACATCTTCAACGGGTGCCTCAAGGTTGGTAGCATGTCTTCCATGTGTTTGATTATTTACAATGATCAGAGATGGTATCAATGTTTTGTTTAACCTGGTAATTTGTGTTTGTTGAAGTGTAATTTGAGGCATTTCTATATGGTTATATTTCCTTTAGTTTCTAATGCTAGCTTGTTAATTGAATGTTGTCTGGTGGAGATACTTGAATGTTGTGGTGGAGATATCCTTAAAAAAGAAAATGTTGTCTGGCAGAGATATGGTCAATACTGTGACTCTATCATGACTACTTGTTTGGCATATGGCCATTGTACACATTTTATGGAAGTTGATACTTTGATCACGCTGCTATTGACTAATGTAATTGTTCCAACAGCATTGCAGAGTTCTTATATTGTATTTTTTGTTCCTTTGTAGCCAAGAAAATAATTTGAACAAAACCAATAAGGAATGGAAGCCTTCACAGAGGCCTGGTAAGATATTTTCATCAACTCTGTAGCCTTGCACTTTGGTGTCATCACTAATTCCTAAATATATCATTATTTTTTTAATATAATTTTGTTGTCAATGTAACTTGTTACCCTGCAGAACCTGGGAATGATGAATTTGGGCAGCGACAAAATAAGCCTCGGAGGCAAGTTGGAATACTTGTTTTTGGTGCCAAATATGTCTTTGCCACATCCACCCTGGTTAGGGTGGAGTGGAGGAACATGATCTCTTTGTGTTGCCTCCTAAAATATTTTAGTTTTCCTTTCCTATCCTTGCAGATACTCAGAGATGAGCTTTGGCCAGTGAAGTACATAGATACTATGGAGCAGGTTTTAATAAGCAGATAAAGGTTTACCATCACCCAATAGAACTTTTATGTCCTTTGGGTGCTGCAAAATTCTGAGTTGTGATTGCTTGGTGCTGCAGGCCTTCCTCCAGGCCCTTTGTGATCTCTAGCTTTTGTTTTAGAGCACTTTGGGCCGCAATGGGTTTCATGACATTTTAGGTAATTAATCTTGCTGTAATTAATGCATTTTATTTTTCTTTCTAATCAAATATTATACTGATAAAAAATTTAATGCATTTTATTTCGAGATAATCTTTATTTTATAAAATTCATATTTTGTGTTCTTGGGTATTAAAAGATGAATTTAAAAGTTTGCTGTGCTAATATCCTGAGATTTTGTACTCTTTTCAACACCTTACATGGTCATTCAATAATATAACTCAAATGTGAGATTTCAATGGTGCATTTCATGGTATACTACCCTTCTCCTCCTTTACCCCTTTCTCTTTAATTCTCTGCATTATAGGCAAGGCCATTGGGATCAAATTTATGATTCGATCTGATCATATTTTAGAGTTGATCATCATGTGATTAAAGTAATAATCGATTCTTTCTACCTGCTTTTTTTTTTACTTTTAGTCATTGTGATTAATTGTCTACATGTTAATTGCACCTGCGTTACTGTTTTTTTCTGTGTGCTGACCCTCTCTCTCTCTCCCTCTCCCTTTTTGTTGTAGTTATATATGGCAAACACCTGCTCATGCTGCACTAAATAACTTGAGAACAATATTGCGGCTTGACGGGTGGCAGTTCCTTGTTTAAAAGTGCGGTAGGAATATGCATCAAATGATAATCACTAAACTTAGAGTCTCGCTAGTTGGCATTGGATGAAATTGTGATAATGTCTTGTTATTATTGCTTTCAGGTTTTCTTGTGGTTTGGTTTTTAAGTGAAGCTTGTGAGAAATGTAGGGTGGCTTCCAAAGATATAGAGAAAGGCAAAAGATCAAGAACTATTGTGCAGCAGCTGTTTGATCAGTGGCGTTAATTTTTTCTATTTATATAAAGGGTGGGTTTAAATTTCTTCGTGACAAATAACAATTATTTTGAGAGGACCTTAGATGAATGGGATTTTCTCCACTTGAGGATAGTTGCTGGCAATGTTGCAGCTAAGAGTCTTAAGAGTACACCATGGGAGTGTCAGGCTGGTGTTTAGTATTTGGTGTAATGGGTGGTGGTGGGTTACTGATGTTTTAGCTGCACTATTATTTGTGATAACTGATGTCTCTCTAGACATACAACGCTTGGCTATGATTTGTTCTATTGGCTTAATTTTATTTGCTTCTAGCGTTGTGGGGGCACGCTATTTGACATGCTAATCTACAATGGAGACTGGAGAGTAGGTGGAGGACCCCTACCTCTGGCAACTACCTTGTGAGGGGGTGGTCGCGCCAAATACGAGTGCTGCAGGGTGAAAGGGGAGGAGTTTGAGCCTATTATTTTTAGATTTTGTTGTTTTTAAGAAAATCTATTTTTATTTTTAAAACTTTTGACGAATAACTAACTTTTATATAGATTAGTTATTGCTAATAATGATAAAATAACTAAAAAAAAAATAGTTATTTCATTCCGCATGGATTAGTTAATAGTTTAATTTACGATCTATAGAATGTATTCCACAATTTCTGGGCGAAATAGAAAAAAAACGTAACAAAAGCAATAAACAAAAAAACAGAAGGCAAGAAGCTTTCCGCCTACATTCTGCAATAACATTTAACTTCCCATATATCAATGAAAAGTTTCGGTATAGAAGCTAAATTTTCCACGACTATTTACCACAATTAGAACTCAATGACTACTACTTTTTTTTATTTTTATTTTTCCAGTAAATTCTCGGTGACAAGTAGAAAAAGAAGGGTGTCATGGGACAGAATACATGGGAGAGAACTCGTAGGGGGTACCTACTTCCTACCATTACTTAAAACTCAAGTGATCTCAATGTAGAGCTGCTAGTTCGACAAGCTCTTTGTATTCATCCGAAACGTAAGATTTCACCTTGAGCGTGGGCTCTCCACCTTCCTTTGTAGGAGAAGCATACTTCAATCCAATAACCGTTGCCAGACCTGCAAAAGGTATGGTATGATACAACAAATCTCTATTAGCTACACGGGAAATGAAATTTACATGAATGGATATTTCATAAAAAGTTGTAACAAATCATGATGATTGAATATCAAAGGAAAGGAAAGCAAAAGAAAAGGCAAACCAAACTTTGTTGCCCCACATTCAGCTGCTCACCACAAAGGATTTGAATGCAAGATTTTCATACACTATCAAGGAACTTTCTTTTTAGTAGAGTTATGCATGTTGTGGTCTTGATCCCATGACCACACCCTCCAACACATTTTCAAGGATGCGTCCATATATTACGATAAATATTTGTGACATGGAATTCCTAACCCAACAAAATCGATGCAAGAGAATACTCACTTTCATGGATGCGTCCATATAATAATCTTTCGCCTTTCCAGTACTCCAGGGGTCTTGTCCTGATCCTGGTGCTTCGCCTTACCCCAGATTTCCATAATAAACCAGCTCCTAGGAAGACAATATACATCCAATTAATCCAACAAAATAATCCAAAAAAGTTTCGGTCAAAACATATTTGAGATTGTTAGAAATGAACACCTGCAAGGCTTTGCCTGTGAGAAAGTTTTTTCCTTTTGTGTTCTCTGGGCTGACGTGATTTCACTTCAATATGCTCATTCAATGATACCTTGGTACTTTCCTGGATTTTTGCATCAGGAGACCATAAAAACAACTTTCAAGCATAGCATATAATATCAAAAGGAGAAGCAACCATAAGAAAGCAAAATTTTCTTTTGGACATAAATACTTTATCGAATCTAGATACGCCAAGGTTGTCTCTAGGCCTTGAACCAAACGGTAAAGGGATGGGGAGAGGTGTTAGGCCAAAAATATTTCCCAGAAAGAATAAACCTTTTATGGCAGATAGAAGGCATAAAAATTAACTAATAAATTACTCAAAATTATTTGGACTCGAGAATAAATAGAGGCGAGAGGATTAATGTAAATAAGGTAACAAACATCCAAAATTCTTGACCATTACCCCTTACAGGATTCCTAATTCTTGATTGCACTAACTCCATTTTCAAATAGAGCACATAGGACTTTAGATTGAACAATCAACACTCACTACAACATCCAACTGCCTATTCGCTTGAACAATCTATGGAATCAGAAAATCCCCTTTCAATCATCAATTTTGTCATAAAGTGAATGAACAGATTATTAAAAATATATATAAATGTTGAGGTATTTTGGAGCCAATCCCAATTTAACAAGAGTTAAAGCTTAGTTAAATTGGGTATAAACAATGATACGCGGAAAACTAACTCAAAATCAAAATTCATGATCCATCCTCTACTACAGCGCCGTGTTTCCCAACTCAAGATCAATTTCAACACCACTCAGATACAAATGCTAGAATATGAATATATACATGTATGTATAAAAGAAGGAATGAAAGGAAATGAATAAGGAAAAATGGTAACCTCTTTATGCTGTTCTGGGATGTTGTTTGAGGCTCTGTAGAGTCCATGTACTGCAGGGTCTTCAATGACAAGAGGACTTGATTGATCTGATAGAGAAGATGACAAAAGGCAGTGAGGCACAGAATAAACTAAGTTGAAACCATCTAAAGCACAGAACATAGAATTATAGTGGACAGGAAATTGAAATTATAGCTGCCTTACAAAATTTAGGATTCAAATTCATCAAGAATGAAAACTTTGCCACAGAAAAAAAAAAAAATCTTATTTTGGACACAAAATAGTTCATTGATAATGAGTTCCATTTACCTTGTCTTGGTAGAACTAGTTGATTATGGGTACAGATACAACATGAATTTGTAACACCCACTTTGGAGGGGACAAACAACCTGTTGACAATCTAAATGGTTCACACAAAATCCATCATGATCTGAGTCTCTCGCATCTATCAGAGGATTAGGAAGTCACAATGTATCATATGGTCAAGTTTATCTCTTCAGGACCTCCTTGATTATGCTATGGGTTAAGAATCTAGCTTAGAGGTTCATTGTATTGCTTCTAATAATCTAGACAGTGCTTTGTCCTCTTTTCTACAGAGAACCAAACAATGATCAAAATCAACTCCTGCATCCATTACTAGAGAAACCGTAGTACTAATTTAACCCAAAATTCAAAATTTAGCCATCAGCCTCTCATGAGTATTTATCATAATGCGAAAACAGATAAATGTGATCATAAACAATGGAGTCTGAATGTAGTTTGAGTTTTTCCTCACTTGAGTCAGCCATGATACGATTGGGCTTTTGAGAAGCCACTACTTCCACAGTTCCTAGCATGTCTTCCACCTGAATTATGTCACAGTAAAAATACATGGCATTCAAATTAAAAAAAAAAAAAATCACAATTGAAAAAAAAAAACAAAAAACAAAAAAAGATTCACCTTTTCCTCCAAGTTTTTGGATCCATTTGTGTGCGGATAAATATCAGCATCATGCTCACTGAATTGCTCATCTATAACTTCATTATCCATATTAGTGCCTCCAACGTTATCCAAAATGCCAACACAAGTTCCACTTGAACTGATATCAACTCCAACAGAAAGTCTACTTGACTTACCTTGCACAACTGTTTGAGATGTACCAGTAAAATCTCCAATAGCCACCTCAGGTGAACCTGTTTTAGCAGTTGCAATGTCACCTTCCCCAAAATCAGGAACTGAAAATGGATCACTTGAGGGCTTTGACTGCAAAAGTCGTCTCTGTAATAATGAAAAGGGAGCAAATGGACTTCTTGGGGGTGTGGGTGAAGCTATGTGATGAACAGAGCTTTCTGCCCCATGTATCATCTTCATGGGTGTTTCACTGCTAACTCCTTTTAACAGATTACCTATGTCCATTAGAGCATTCCGAGGCATTGGCATGTTTTGCCTTGAAGATTTCGCATCAGTCTTTTGAAAACCTTGCAAGTCTGGGAGAGTTAACTTCTCTAGATCAATGGGTTTGACCTGCAAGCGCTTCTGTAAAAGACTGACCGCTGCATCCCCTTCCAGATCTTCAAAATTACCAGATAGCAATTCATCCAAGATTTGACTAACTTTGTTCTCTGGCTCGTCCATTGAACCTATTTCAAATGCAATTAATCATGATATCAAGCATCTATTAAGAAACAAAAAATGGGCAAAATAGAGAAAAAAATGGATACTAGTATAAAATGCTCTGGTGATACTCTTGTATATGTCCCATATACATGGGCCTTTGCCTATTCTTATGATCAATAAAATTTTGTTTAGCGATAAAAAAATAACATCGACTAGGTTGACTGACTTTACTATATAATGGTGCCCACTTACCAGCTAATTCCCTCTCCTGTAATGCTAGATTTTGGTCATTTTCGCATTGTGAGGTGGCATTAAGTGGGTTCACAATGCCTAATAGAAATGCCTCTTGAGAGGTTACAACATTCTCATTATTCTCAGAATTCACTGATGAATAGCGGTGCTTGTATCTAACTGACCGCCTGGGTCATAAAATAATAAGGTTATTCCACATAAGTTTTTTAATAAAAATAAGCTACAAGATAAAAAAGCATAGTGGGTATCCATGACGAAACTGATGATCATACCCTAGGATCCCTGGTCGACGCTGTCGTGCAGTTGTGGATGGGTTGCGCTGATCAAAATCCATTGACATGCCACCAATCTGTTTCTGTAACTCTCTTGTGGCATCTAAGCACCAATTACATAGTAAAAAAAGTCTTATCCATATGATTGTAGGATGATTTCCAGAATATAAAGAGACTTCAACTTACTTTCAAGTCGTTCATAGGCTGAGAAGAACTCCTCTGGGTCTTTTAGTCGATCGATGTCCAAATTTGGTTCCAAAATTACAGCAGGCTGACTGTGAAATGAAGATATGACTTAGGTCATCTGAAGACAAAAATAAAAGCAGCCACATTTTTTATGAAAATTAGACAGCAACTATGAACTTACGTTATATCCGGCTTTAAGGAAAACCGAGCCCGCTTACGGCCTAAGGCTGGCCTTCTTTCTTGGAGACTTTCCTCATCCTTTGCAGCACCTACCTTTTTCTCTTCACATTTGGCAATTTCAGAGTTCAGAAGCACTGAAGTATCAACAGTAATAGCTTTTGCCTGCGCTAGAAGTTTACTGGGACTTTTTAATGCCTGAAAGTGCAGGGAAACAAAGAAATATGATCATTTTCTTGTGAGTAAAATGAAATTATGGCACATTACCAAGGAATTATGGCTACACTGAAGTAACCTGCTCTGTATTTATGCTTACTTAATGAGGGGATATCCATTGTGGAATAAACCATTTGGGGGGCAAGAATTCTGAAAAAATAATAAAGAATGAGTTCGATCCTAACCCTGTATTCTTCAATTTTCAGGTGCTTCATTTGATTGATGAGAAGACTTGCATTGATCCTTCATATATCAACTCAACTGAGCTAGATAAGTGTTTTAGTCTCTGGATGTGACTGAAAGCAGCTTCTAGCTTTCTCAGATTGAAAATAATTAAAACAAACGAGCAAAGGCAATGATTCAAACGCTCATTTCCTTGAATCTTCTAAGAAATTATGCTGTGACAAAAATCCAGCCTATATTTTTCCAGGTCCCAGATATAAAAAAAAAAAATAGAAAAGGTCCTAAAATTTCGCCTTCCTCCCTTCTCAAATCCATTTTTTTCTAAGCGATCAAAGAAGCTCTACGTTTCTTCATCTGAAAATATGAATGAATAGAAATCCCGAGATAAAAATAGCCACATAAATCTCAGTTAATTTTAATCTGCAATATCCTCAAAAGTATAATAATAATAATATATTATTATTATTATTATTATTAACAATGATGATGATAAAAAGTAAACCTCGAACTTCCAGCATACTTTATCTGGCTAAATTTCTTGCAACCAGTCAATTTTAAACTCGTAAAATAGACGAAACCCTAAAAGTCAAGTTCGATTAGTGGAGATCAAACAAGCACAATGAGAGAGAGAGAGATGTAAGACTGGACGACAGAAAGTACCATAGTCTTGAGGCGGTTGTGAGTGGCGTCAAGATCAGCGTCGGGTTCATACGGCTTCAATGGCTCAGGCGCCACTCCAAATGTCCTGGGGAAGAGGAAGAGACCCGAGTAGGCTGAAAGCGGATCCAATGAATCAGAGCTCCGAGATTCGGCTACCATTTCTGGAGTTGGGGTTTGGAAAGAGGAGCCGGACGAACCGTACCAAGAGCAAGCGAGAGACTAGAGATCTAAGAGAGAGAGTGGGAGCTGGAGGGATGTAATTCGAAAAGAGCGTGGGCGGGAGTGTCTATTGTCGCGATATTGTTGCCAAGAGTGTGGGGCACTTCCTGGCTGTCTGCCTTGAATTTTCTCTATTCTACGATTTTGTAGATGTGTCCCTGCGGCAACGATTTTTCACTTAGCATCCTCATATTTCTAAATAATTTCAAATAAGGGAATAGTAGACTCTTAGTTAAGGGTCTAATAGAGCATTAGCATTGGATTATGCAAATGTAAAATTTGCATAATATGACACGATTTTGCCTTTGGCTATTCCACTCCAAACTAATTTTCACATTGAATTATCCATCTATTAGCCAAAATAATAATAAAATATTTATTAATTTAATATGTTTATTTTTTTTTACCTAATTTATTTTTATCATATTTTGCAATTCTACAGTTCATATCTTAATAAATAATCAAATTATAATTAAATTCTTTCATCTAATTACACCAATTCAAGCAAAACATACGACCTCTGTTTTAAGAATCCGAAACAAAGCACCCTAACCGCTCTCTCCCACACCATGAAGCTCCACCCTGCACGGCCGTCCACCACTAGTAAAACCACTGTATGTCAACTCTATAGTAAGGACTTCATAGCTACTTGACTTTAAAGGAAACTGGTGAGCCAACCTTTCATCACTAGGAACACTAATCACCTCTTTTTGATCTCATCACTTCAACTTATGCAGAAATCAAAATCCAAGAACCAACCTTAAGACAGTGACACCCATTGTTGATGTTGCATTGTGCGAAGACTTGCTGCATTCCTAGGATTCTAACCATAATTTGCACCAAATGATACCCAAAAACTACCAACTACATCTTAAAGTTTACACGTGAAATTTTCAAAACACCCGACATCAACACATCTGGCCCAACTCTTAGCATGAATGAATATTTGTTTTAAAGAGAAAATCCATCAATACGTTACCCATATGTAACCAATAGCCCATAACAAGCTAAACTCAAAGTGATTGATGAAGTAAATTAAAATGGGCTGGTAAGTAACTTTCAATTAGAAAACCCATAAGTTATTTTTTCAACCAAAACCATATACTAAAATAGAAAATGCAGATCTACATCAAGTTTCAATATAAAAATGGTCAAACAACGAGTTGCAACCTAACATAATAGATCCAACAACAATTTTCATGTCAGGAATGAAATTCCTTCAAAACCCAGAATTCATATTTGCCTAAAAATCACAAATAGGCTGAAGAACTAATGAGATTACGATAGCAGAAAAAAAAAAAAAAAAACATGAATACTGAAAGCATATAGAAGGTTAAACAAAAGTAGTGATTGCATGCACTAACTCTTGATAAGCAGAGAGTATGAAAACAGAGGCGAAGAGAACTCTCCCAAGAAACGAAGCGAAAGCCATCGGAGAAAGAGAGAGAGGAAATCTAGGTAAAGGCCTGAAGTCTTCTCTGTCTCTCATGTAGCCACCGCATCCTGTCCGAAGAGAGACTCGAAGAAAAAACTATAAACATCGGAAGAATTTTTATCATATTCTCTGTTCAAGATGTGCGTCGATTTCTTCTTTGAGAGACGGATGTGCAGAAATTGGAGAGAACTGGGAAAGAAATGGGGGACCATGTGCAGAAATTGGAGAGAAACGGAGAGAAAGGGAGAAAAAGAGGGAGACTTGGGAATACGAGGGAAGGGGGAGAAGGGAGATAGAGTCTGAACTGTATTTTTTTTAATAAAATATTCATCTGATCTATGCATACTTGTATAGTGCTAGTCCAAATATGACCAGTGGGAGGAGATTACTGTAGCTCGAAGTTATAATATTATGCATTTGACTAATCTAGTTATTTTTAAGATGAATAATGCAAATATTTGCAAGCATTGGCGTTTGGATAATACAGTGCTAATCGGTCTGATCCGATCGATTTATAGGAGAATTTTTAGACAGATTAAAAATTTCGATCTATCTATTTTTCGAACTTAGACTGAACAGATCACTCCTCTAGATCGGATAACCGTTATTTATTGGTTCATATGGTTCAAATTAATGTAAAATGGGTCAAACATACAAAAAGTCTAATATTTTTTTAATTTTGAATATCAACTATTTAATTTTATTTTCTTATTTTATTATTAAAAATAGCCTAAATAAACTTTGAAAAAATTATTAAAATTATTCATATCCACCCGTGAAAATGAGCAATCATTGTAATAAAATTTAAAACAAAAAATAAAGAAAGAGAAATTGAAAAATAAAATATCATCCAAACTCCAGGTAAAAGAACAAAATAGAAAAGAAAAGAAAAAAATATTATGTATCATTGCAATATTATGATTTATCATATAATATGTTAATTTCTTTTTGTCAAATATAATATATTAATTAATTGATAGCATGTTAGTTAATAATGTACTTAACAATTTATATGATGAATGGTGATAGGTTAAATGAAAATTATATAATTAATATATACAACTACTATATAAAATAATATATATCCAAAATCTAAAAAACTATATATACACTTTGATCGGTCCGATCCAAAAAATTCCTATCCTAAGACGTGGAAAAAAAAAAAAAGAAGTAAAATTATAAAGTTGCATGGACTGAAACCGACTAATTACTTATCGATCCGGTAAACTTACACTCCTTAATTCGTTGTCCTTTTGCTTTTTAAAGCACCCAAAAAGAGCCTTTAGGGTGAGTTTGGATCCCAAACTCATCTCAACTCATCTCAATTCATTATTACACTTTTTTTAAATTCTAATACAAAATATAATAAACAATTTAACTTTTTCAAATTTCAAAATAACTTTAATACTAAAAAATAATATTTTAACAATATTTTATCATCTTAACTCAACTCAACTCAACTCATTTCAACATCCAAACCCACCCTTAGTATCTCTCTTTTTTCACCAAAAATCGATTTTTTCTTTCGAATGTAATTCTTGGAATCTATCTATTGGCATAGTATTCATGATAGTACTAGCTTTGAATTATGCATCTATATATTTACATAATATGATCTTAAATTAGACTGTATTGAATTATGTATATTTAAAAATTTGCATAGCTATGAATAGTGTTTATACAATTTTGAAGATGCACTGTTCACTCACTAAATCTTATTTTATTACTTTTTTTTTCTCTCTCATCCCTCCTCACTCTCTCCACCAATGGATAGAATTTTAAGAAAAAAATTCTAATGAGTGCTAAATACTAGATTTGCAGTGGTGCTAATTGTAAAATAAATATTAAAAAAATTAAGAAAAAAATAATACTTTATTATTATTTGATTCAAGTATGCATAATCTAATATGAAAGTTTTTCTTGATATACAAAATCAATCTATATAAAATGTGATTTTACATATACATATAGAAAAACTAATTCTAGTGCTTATGAATCCTTCAAGGATTCCACGCTAGTTGTAATTGAATTCATCCATCACATAATTCGATTCATATCTATTCTATTAAAATTAAACTTTGGTCTCAAGTAAATAATCAATGCAATTAATATATATCCATTTAAGTACGACTCGACTTATTACAATTTGTTAATTCTACTTGGTTAGAATTACTTATAACTCATACTTCATTTGGATAATGAAAGTGTTTCATCTCATCTCAACTCATTATTATAATTGTGTGCACTGTGAAACCCTTCATGCCCGCTAGCAGCACATATAGATGTGGGGTTCTGCATTGCCAAAGCATATAAAGAAATAAAGTTGCGCCTCTGCTAACAGCAATTACTTTTAACCTATTGGTGAGCGCTTAATCCTAACAAATGGTATTAGAGCTAGTTGACATGTGCTGTTCATTAAGGGTGCTACCCGCATGGTGCGGGGTGGGGGCACCCCCTCCCCGCCTTGCCGGGGGTGCAATTGAAACCACACCCCACTCAACCCATTGTCTAAAAAAAAATTTAGTCTAAAAATATTTTTTAGACCCAAATTATAATATAATTTAAAATATAAATTAAAATTTATACATTTAAAAAAAATATAAACTCATTAGAATTATATTTTGGATTGCTTTGACCTTCTAGGCTAACCATTATATAGGAGACAAAGGCAATACAATAGTGATAGTTAAGCAAAGTCTCACATTGCTTAAATATCTCTATTGTATTGCTTTTGCCTCCTATATAATGGTTGGCCTAGGAAGTCAAGATAATCCATTAACTTGAAGTTGAATTCAAATTTTTTACAAATTGTATATATCTATATACAATATATTTATATAAATAATAAAAATTATAATTTTTTATACTAACAAGGGAGGGAGTGCGGAGCGAAGGGAGGGGGCGGGGCCCCGCTGGGGTCAATTTGCCCTCCGCCCCAGCATGGGGTGCTCCATGCGAGGCACGTACCCGCTGATCATCCCTACTGTTCATACAGGCAAATCACTCATGAGAACTCTAGCTTGTGACTGTGTCACCGAAGCAAGACTTTTCATCCATGAGTGACGGTGCACCGGTGGAAACAGTGGCCGACTAGTCTAGTAGGTACATTTGTTATGTGACATAGGTGTTGTCTATGATCATTAACAGTGGTATCAGAGCGAGGTTACAGGTTCGAGTTTCTAATGTGTCACTGGGGGGAGATTGTTAGATTATGAGATTTAGCGATATTCCTTAGGGACTCGCTAGACTTATGAGAGTCTATCGGTGCTTGACAGCCCAACCCGCCAGTGCACCGCGAAACCCCTCATACCCGCTTGCAGTACATATAGATGTGGGGCTCTACGCTGTCAAAGTATATAAAGAAATAAAGTTGCGTCTCTGCTAACAACAATTATTTTTAGCCTAGTGGTACGCGCTTGATCCTAACAATAGGTTGAACCCAAAATTTCAAGTTTCATATAATTACATATCTATATATGAATTTTGATGATAACAAATAAATTCAAGTATAAATGAATCTCAAGTTTAAGTTATCTACGTAATGAATCCAAGCACATCAACAAATCAAGCATAAGCAATAAATGGAACAAGCTTACAAATATAACTCTTATATAATTTTATAAATCTCTCGATAAAATTTGAAATTAAATTAAGGTTCAAAATTAATATTTTTTCATAAAACATCAAATTGCATTTTTTATATGTATATGACATTTTATTATTAAAATTTTAAATTTTAAAATTTTGAAAGATGATTGATTGTCATCTTTCACATGTGCATATTTTGTTTGAAAATTTACAAAAGTTAATGATGTTGTCTTTGACAATTTCAAAAATGAGAAATTTTGATTTTAATATTTTGAAAAATGAATGATGTTGTCTTTGACAATTGCGAAAAGTAAAATTTTGATTTTAATATTTTAAAAAGTAAATGATATTGTCTTTGACAGTTTTAATAAAGTAAAACTTTGATTTGAAAATTTTAAAAAGTGAATGATGTTGTCTTTGACAATTTCAATAAACTAAAACTTTGATTTGAAATTTTTGAAAAGTGAACAATGTTGTATTTGACATGTGAATCTTTTTAAATTTAAAAATGAAATCTCATATGCCTATAAATAACTCATTTGAGATCTTTAAATTTAGAACATATTATTGCAAGTTTTACATCATTCATTCAAAACTTTCAATCTCTCTTCTCTAAGTATTGAGTTTTAATACTTGTTTATTTTGATAGATATATAATTTTGCACTGTATTGTTCTTATTCCACTAATTGAGAATTTTTTTTGATAATCTACCCACTATCAGTCATTATATCAGTAAAAGGGTGTGTATAACCCTTGTGTGTGTAGAAGGTATTCTACACTGGAAATAGATGTTGAATCACCATATGTAAGGTAATTGCAAGGGTACAGGGTATTCTACACGAATTCTTTATAGTGGTATTGCTCAAAGGTGTAATAGGTTTTTATCTCCACCTGAAAAAGATCGGATAGTGAATTTGAGAATCCTCAAGGGGTAGCTTAAGGGGAGAACGTAGGCAATGAAGCTGAATCTCGTTAAAATATTGAGTTTGCTTCCTTTTATCCTTCCTTTTTATTTTTATTGCTGGATCTTATTTTATTCATATTTTATATTGTATATTTGGTTTATAATTGTGGATTTTTTAAATACAACTCAACTTTGTTGAGTTGCATTTATTTTGATGATATAATATTTGGTGCTACTAATAAAAATATACGCTAAGTTTTTCCTGAGAGTATGTAGGAAGAATGTGATGATGTGAGAACTTAACTTCTTACACGGATTGCAAATCAAGTACAAAAGAAATTAGAATACCAATAAGCCCATAACTTAACAATGATGAAATCGGTAAGCCAATTGACTCGAAGGTATATCAAGGTATAATTGGTAGTCTATTATATTTGATAGCAAGTAGACCAGATATTATGTTCAATGTATGCTTATGTGCACATTTCAATCATCTCCCAACGAATATTATTTATTTGTAGTTAAGCACATTTTTAAATATCTTGCTACTACAATTCACCTAGGGTTATAGTATCCTAAACACATTTCTTTCGATCTAATTAGCTACTTAGATGCAGATTAGATATTATTTTTTTAAGATGTTGTGCATAATGGCGATATTATACTAGAATTTACAAGTACACATGATCAGTGAACATACATTTTCATAAAACCTATTCCAAAAGATATATTATGCATGATTAAAAGAAAAATATGAATGATGCATGTCATGAATATTTGTTAAACATTTTTTTTTTATTATTATCTCAAACGACTTACCAAACTTGGAGACTTTTAACCTCATTTTTCAATTGCTCTTGCTTTTCATTTATCAACATGTTATTCTTATCTAAAGGAGTAGGAAAACAAAATGAAGAAGAAAATAATGATTTTAAATCTTTATTCTCCTACTTTAAATCTCCGATTTTTTTGTTAGACTCATGAACAGTCGTTGAAGCTCATAAATCTTCTCATTAAGTTTTTTAACCTCACAAGTTATGGATTGCAATCGCCAAGAAAATGCAACAATGGATGATGAGTATCGAGTACAGAGACTCACCAGTTCATAAATGATATCATCATTTGACTTGTTAGTTAGATCATTCTCATGCTGCATTATGGTACCTAAGGTGAATGTATAAATAATTGGTGACCGAGATGCAGAATACCCCATATAATAAACAAGAGGATTGTTGGAAGAATATTAATGAGTCATTAAAGAAAAAATTTAGAGAGTGAGAATGCAGATAGATTTCATAGAGCAAAAAAGAGTTGATGCAAATGAAATGAAACTCAATATTGATTTTATAGGGATGGAAACAAGAACAAGACAGCTGTCAGATTACAAGATATGTTGGGTGCATATTTTATTTAGCTAAACCAGCGAGATTAACTGCAGATTATCCCTCTGTTTCTCTTAAACCTTGAATCTCTGTTGTTAATCGTTGTTGTTCACTTTGTATTTGTACCCCCTCTCGTTCCAGCTCCTCTATGCGTGGTTGCAAGTCATAAGTATACTGATTCACAAATTTCTTTATGTCCTTATTTTCTTGTTTTAACATTTTATTATTTCTCATTTTATTGGCAAGTATTTGTTGCAACTTAGATATTTGATTTTTAAGCTGATTAATCTCACTCACCCACAACAGGAACCTCCAAGACATGGTCGTAATAACGGCAGCATATTGAGCACTGAGTATTATTGATCCTGCAATAATCTCAGCATTAGTCATGCTAGAAAAATACATCTCTGCTCTATCATGGTGTTGACGGCCTTAGGAGAGAAAATTAATTGCTGAGGCATAAAGGGTTCCTAATTAAAATATGGAACATTATTGGAAGAATGTTACTTAGTCATACTATCGTTTTGGATAAACAAGAAACTAGGTTAATAAACAATGTGAAAATTTGTTATGTGGGTAGTCGAAGGGTGAAAATTGTCTTTTTATAGAAACTCATATCATTCAAATATCTGCAAAAGGTGTTTGAGTTAATCTAGGTAGGAGCTGGGTGAGGCTCGAGGCCTTACAGCTCGCGTAGGGACCCAAGCGGCTCCGTATTTTGTGGCACACGTCAGGGACCCAGGCTACTCCGTGTTTTGCGGCAAGTGTCAGGGACCTAGGCGGCTCCATGATTTGCGATACGGGTTGGGACCCATGCGGCTCTGGGTTTTGTGGCACCTGTCAGGACCTAGGCGGCTTCAATTATTGAACTTTCCACAGTTTCTACAAACACACCGTTTTCATCAATCAATTGACATTGCTTATTGCAGATCCTTTTTAATGATGCCAAAATAGGGAGAAATTTTGGACTAATACATTAACATGTTCTTTCCAATGCTTCATTTATTAAACTTGTTTACATATGTTTAGAATTATGTTTATCTATTATTTGAAAAACTAATGCACATTTTCAGGAGAAGCTCAAGGATTACTATAGGTTTAAGAGTTTTACTAAATATTTGTCATCATAAAAAATAGGGAGATTGTCAAACCCAATGTTTCAAGTTTCATATAATTACATATTTACATATGGATTTTGATGATAACAAATCAATTCAAGCATAAATGAATCTCAAGCTTAAATTGTCTACACAATGAAACTAAGTACATTAACAAATCAAGCATGAGCAAGAAATGTAACAAGTTTACAAATACAACTCTTAGAATTATTTTGTAAATCTCTTGATAAAATTCGAAATTAGATTAAGATTCAAAATTAATATTTTCTCATAAAACATCAAATTGTATTTTTTACATGTGTATGACATATTTGATGATTAAAAGTTTGAATTTTGAAACTTTGAAAGATGATTGATTGTCATCTTTCACATGTGCATATTTTGTTTGAAACTTTTCAAAAGTAAATGATATTGTTTTTGAAAATTGCAAAAAGTAAAACTTTGATTTGAATATTTGAAAAGTAAATGATGTTCTTTTTGACAATTTCAAAAAAGTAAAACTTTGATTTGAAAATTTTGCAAAGTAAATGATATTATTTTTGACTTATAAATCTTTTTAAATTTGAAAATGAAATTTTGCATGTCTATAAATAGCTCATTTGAGATTTCAAATTTATAACATATTATTGAAATTTTTACATCACTAATTCAAAACGTTCAATTTCTCTTCTCTAGGCATTGAGCCTTAATCCTTGTTCGTTTTTAGAGATATAATTTTGCACTGTATTGTTCTTATTCCAGTCATTGATGAGTGTTTTATGATAACTTATCGACTATCAACTCTTGTATCAGTAAAATAGTGTGTAGAATATCCAAGGAATAGATGTTAAATCACCATGTGTAAGGTAATTGTAAGTATAGAGGGTGTTCTACATGGATTCTTTGTAGTGATATTTTTCAAATGTGTAATAAGTTTCTATCTCTACATGAAGAAAATTGGATAGTAAATTTGAGAATCCTCAAGTGGTAGCTTGAGGCGAGGCTTAGGCAGTGAGGTTGAACCTCATTAAAATACTAAGTTTATTTCCTTTTATCTTTATTCTTTATTTTTACTGCTGGATCATATTTTATTAATATTTTATATTGTATATTGGTTTATAATTATAGATTTTTTAAATATAACTTAATTCATTATTATAATTTTTTAAATTATTACACAAAATATAATAAACTATTCAAACTTTTCAAATATCAAAATATTAATAATATTAAAAAATAATATTTTATTCAATTTTTAACTTTTATTTAAAATTATCTTATCTCATCTTATTATTTAATCTCGTTTGAGTTGTTTATGCTAAAACACCTCAATTTATATTGGAAAAATATTTTGAATCTTTTACTTTACAGCTTAAATTATTAGAATTAACAAATTACGCCCGTTCAACTGTGTAAAATTTTAAAGAGTCGAACAAAATTCGCGCAAGGCAAGCGTCGAACCTGGGCAGAGGACCGCGATTGATTTCTAGTCAGGCCTAAGCGGGGGCATATTTCAGGAAAAGCCCAGATCTTTCCGTGTACCCAGATTTCTGGGAGAACTCGAGATCCCAGACCCGGACGGAACTCGCAGGCAGGCAGAGACGGCAAACGGAGAGTGAGTTTTCCCATTACTCTCAGTTTGAGACATTTTATTGCATGCCCATAAGTTTTAGCATGACATATTCTCGGGTTCAAGAGGACCCAATATATATTTCTTTTGGTTGGGTGCAATCTGACATCATTTCTGATGGGTTTATGGCATTCATGCTTATTGCTTAATGTAAGAGACTAATTACCTTCCGAATCTCTGGATTCTCTTTTATGCTAATGAATTTTTAGCCATCTTGCCACTAGAATTGTAACACTTTGTCAGTAATTTGTGCAGGTTGTAAGCCATTTCTATTTGCACGGTGTCGTGTGTAATCGGGACTATGCATCTGTGTTAAATGCCATCTTCGGTGTAGTTTGTCTTTTTATTGGAATAGTCTGAGGTATTGAAGAGGTCTTTGCTATGTCTGGATCAAAGAAAAGCGCGAGTGACGGTGGTGGTAATGAGACTGGGAAGCGAAACCTTCCTTCGTGGATGAGTTCAAGAGAGAATGAGGTTGGTGACAAGGAGGAAAGTAATGAGGGTGAAAATCCTAAGCAAGCTAAAGGGCGTGGTAAAGAACATACAGGCTCCACAAATCTCTCAAAACTTCTGGTACTAAATCACTGTAAAATGGGACTAGTCATTTTGCGCGGTTTAGTGTGTCACTCGACTTGTCGGGATCGGGCTAATGTTACTCTTTTGTATGGGCAGGAAGGTGTAGTGTTTGCGTTGTCAGGGTTTGTTAATCCTGAGCGTGGCATTTTGCGATCACAAGCCCTGGAAATGGGAGCAGAGTATCGGCCTGACTGGAACTCGGATTGCACTCTCTTGGTTTGTGCATTTCCCAACACCCCAAAGTTTAGACAAGTCGAGTCAGATTGCGGGACTATTGTTTCGAAGGTGTCTTTCTTTCTGTTGAGATATATGATCTGTTTATAAATTTTTTGAAGGGAGATGCAATTGTTTATATTTGAGAATGTTTAAAATGAAGGCAAGAAACGGTCCATTAAGTTTTTGAGTAGGAAATCTTGAATTAATATGACTAGTAGGCATCAAATCTCTTTATAAGAGATAGTATGACATTAGTGTGATTTGCTTTATGTTTCTAATTTGAAGAATTTTTGGGGTTGCATTTTCTATTTTTTGTGAGTTACAATCCGATAAGCTTTATAAAATTAGATGACTGAGATATAATGCATATGGGAATCCCCATCCCACTGTATTTATTCACTCACTGATAAATCACCTTTACTGATATTCTGGTGATATCTACCACCTTTGCCCTAGGAGTGGATATCTGAGTGTTATACACAGAAGAAGCTTGTTGACATTGAAAGTTTTCTTATGCATGTTGGCAAACCATGGCGGAGAAGGGACATTCCCATTGAAAGCCAAGGTAAGATTACTTGCTTACAATTTGTCTGAAAAATGTGATGCATGGTTTCCTTTTTCTTCTATCAGTTTTCCACACTTTTTTTAAGTAAATCGAGGCTTTATTGAAATAAATAAATAGTAGTGAGCCAAGTACACATGAAATGTACAAAAGAGAAATTTTTAGATAAGGCAAATTTCAATATTGTTTCAACATGATGCCCGTATACATAAAGATTACTTTATCACCTGTTCAGTCCCACTGCCCCACACAGCAGATAAAAATAAATTTGACTTTAAAAAAATATTGCTTTCATTAATGTTGAAGTTGAAATTTGGATTGATCCATATGTATGAATTACCAAGTTAGAAGAATGGCAGGAAGATCAGATACTGTTATACCCTCAGGTGGATTTACCATAGATGGATGGATCATTTAAATTGAGACATTTGAATGTCACTCTAAAAGAGAGCTAGAGTGGTGTATAGGTATCAAGAAAACAATGTTGATTCTCTTTTGGATTTGATTAGTCTCAATTCTGTTTGGTCAATATGTCACTTTAAAAGAGAGCTAGAGTGGTGTATAGGTATCAAGAAAACAATGTTGATTCTCTTTTGGATTTTGGATCAATTTACTATCAACATTTAAAGAGGATAGCTTATTTACCGATGGATTCGGATTTATAATTAAAGTGTGATTGGGTTTATCACTGTTTCTCATTGAAATCCAAAATGTCGATCCTTCTTTAAGCAAATCTGGTACTTTATTGATCGAACACAGCCAATATGTAAGCTGTTGTAATTATCCCTGAAATTAGATGCCTGTTTAATTCATATATGGTACGCTTTCTAATAGGCCTTTTGGTTTTTAATTTTTTTTTTCCTGCAATGGAAGTTTATATTCTGAACTTGTGAAACTTTTGCAGATAAAAAGGCCCCACCACACAAAAAACCCGAGAAGAAAACTGAAAGAGGACGCCATTCAAAGCCAATTGCTCCGGTATCCTCAGAGGTTAATTCTTATTTCGTGTTTACTTTCTTATTTTTGCTAAATTAACTGATTAGCTATTTTCATTCATTGTAGTGGCATTCCATATACGCATACATTCAAGCACATATATGTATATATATGCTGGATAAAAGTGTTTTGTGCTGATTCTAACATGTTTTTATATTGACCCATGTGTTGGTGTATATTAAGCATCACCTAGCTTCCAATACTGCCAATGAGTGTTTTTCTCCTTCTGAAGTGAAGAGATGGGCTGTCAATGATTTGAATAGAACCATCAGATGGCTAGAGAGTCAAGATGAAAAGGTATGAACAATTGTTGCCGTTGTTGTTCTTAGTATTTTTTTTGGCATTCTAATTATTCATGTATTTTGCATATTGGTGTTATTTGGATGCTAATATGTTGTAAAGATCAACTCGATATGTTAATTATCACTAATAGTTTTTCATGTTTTGAATTTTATTGCAAATTTGAAATGGTGGCATGCCTTTCCCTTTTTGTTGAGTTTTTTCTCTTGCTTATTTCTTCAACCTCTGTGTTTTATGCATGCTACACCAATACTGTATATATAATTGAGATAGTGACATTGTCATAAAACGGTGTAGTTCTTGAAATAAATGTGGTTTTCCGGGGTTCAAAACAAACATTAAAGTTTGTAGCATTTAACGGTACTTTTTTTAATTAATAGACCACTTCTTCCTACTGACATTGGCTACAGCAGGTGAGAAGTGTGTGATCCATATCCTGGTTTATCATGTACTAAACTCGCAATGTGTTTTTCTTTAATTTGTTTATGATCATAGCCTTTTCTTTTAACAGCCAGATCCAAGCGATATAAGGAAAATAGCTGCCGAAGGGATCTTAACCTGTTTACAAGATGTCATTGATTCTCTTGAACAAAAGCAGGTATTTGATCTAATTGGGAGGCATTTTGTTCTTGAAAATGCTTTAGATGATTTTGTTTGATTTGATTCGATTCAGACATCTTCCTTGGAGAAATACTGATTAGACAACCAAATAGGTGTTTTAACTGCTATAGACCCTGTTGATTGATTGGTACCAGTGATCTCACTTTCTCCAACAGTTAGAGGAAAGTGATTAGACTTTTAATTTATCATTCTTTGATGTTCATAATTATTACTGTAAGTCTCATGACATGGCTTGTGAACTGTGAAGAGGATATTCTGGAATTCCTTCACATGGTTGAAGTTTTCTCAATTGGTGTAATTAGCAGATCTCAAATAATCCATAAAAAAAGGGGTACAAAAATTAATAAATCGAGCAACACCTAAATAAGACATCATCAGCTAAGTGGAAATTTGTCTCGAGTATTATACATACTTCTTTGAACACAAGCATCCTATAAAGAAAGTATAGTATACAAGAATGCCCTCTTGTTTGAGGAAAACAATTTTTTAGCTGCATTCTGCGGATTGCCATACCGGTGGCATGCGTATTCTTTGACGGTAATAACTCACTACAATTGCTTGCTCAAACATAATAGACACACTCAGCGAAATGAACACATTGTTCCTGATCTTGTGTAGTGTTGTCTGATTTTTAGGATATCCAGCATGTAACTGAGCAGTGGAACTTCATCCCTCATGCGGTTGAGGAGCTGGCAAGGCTCGAGGGCACTGGAAATGCGTTAGCCTCAATCTCAAATGAGGAGCGTTGCAGACAGGCAAAGGCCTGTAAACGACTATATGAGGAGGAACTGAGCAATTTGGCTGATAATCCTTCGACCATGAAGAAAAGGCCAAATACTGATGAAAGGAATGGGAGAATCAAAGGCAAAAGCAAGGATGCAGCAGAGTATGACAGCGATGAAACCATCGAAATGACAGAAGAGGAAATAGAGCTTGCCTACAAAACTGTCTCATCCAAGATCTGTCTATGATGGCCTCATTCCAGTTAACTTGACTAATAAGGTGATATTTTTTGTGTGCTCATCATGAATGTATTTTCATGTCACCTATAAATTATTACCTCCCCTCATCTCCATTTCGAAGTTCTAAGCAAAATCAACGAATTTCTCTCTCTCTTCTCTCTCTCTCTCTCTCACGCGCGCGCGCGCGCTCTTGGCAACCGCATCTATGAAGCTTAGGCAAACATCTTGCGAGCGTAACAAAATCAATCTCCCAAAGTTAGCGAATTGGAGGAGGGAGAGGAGGAAGGAAGTAAGGTTGATACCATTCCAATACGGACAGATTTTGCTTCCTCTCCGTCCGGTCCCGATCCTATCCATGCTCCCAATGGGTGGATGGCATGAAGTCTCGCCCGAGGATGAGAGATTTTGCCCGCGCCCATCAATTAGCTGGTCAGACCTATTCTCAAAATCTCTTGTACAATATGGTTCTGGGTTAAGGCTCATCGAGCTCAAACCCTAGGTGGGACCTTGATCTCAATCTGCATCCACGGGAAGATGTCGAAGTTCCCGCTGAGAGACCCCCGAACTCGATATGGATGTGTACGGGGAAAGGGATCCCGCATTGCTTGCTTGCGCGTGAATTTGTTTGCCTTGTGTTAAAGTAGAAAGATTTGAGCCACCGATTTTTTTAGCTGCTAAAATCCCAAACATGCAAAAACAAAACAAAAGACTATACAAAAGAGACAGAGACAGAGACACAAATGAATAGAGAAAGAATCAGAGACAAAATAGATGAGAAATAGACTGGTGGTGCGTGATGAAAATCGAGTGAAACTCTGATTTTTTTTTTTATTTGTATTAATTAATTAATATAAAGGGAATAGTCTACTATATATTTAAATTAGAATCAATCTTTATATCAACTTACACACTACACATCATAATTTTTTTTTTATTTTTTTTATTTGTTTCTCTTATTAAATATGTATTATATTGATGATGAATAAAAAAATATAAATGTTTCAAGAAGACTAAAATAAAAAAAAATTGAAAAAAAAATAAATAAAATAAAAAATAGTTTGGTGTGTGGTGTGTAAGATGATGCAAAGCAATGCTCTTTAAATTATTTATCACATCAAGACGCCACCCACTCGGTATAACACAGGAAAAATCCGCCTATTTACCTTGCTAGGGGGATGAATTTCCCAAGGAAAAATAGTAGCCAAGGAATTGTTGAGAATAAAGTATAAAAAGAGAAGTTGTTAAGGAGAAAAATGTGTGAAATTTTCAAGTGGACTTGGGAATGACTTAGGATAAGTTTGGCAACTAAGATGAGACACAAAATTTTCATCTCATTTCACTATCCAAATCTATTCTTATAATGTCGGAGGAGTCTTTTTTTAAATGATTTACAAGGTCAAAATTTATTACTAACTTTTTTTTCTTTAATAATTAGTAAATATTACTCGACAGTATTTATATTTTTTCGATTAAATTTATTAAACATTATTAAATATTTTAAAAAAATTGAATGGTTTATTTGATGTGTATCTCTCTATAGTCTAAATTCATATTGATATTGAAGAAGTCATTTAATTTCTATTATTTGGAAATGAAATTTTGCTACTTATCATCCTTACACACCATACACCATAATTTTATTTATTTTTAATTTTATTATTTTTAAACTTATTTAATTATTTTACTCATCATCTATATACTACATATTTAGTAAAGAAAAAGAAAAGTATGGTATATGAAGATGATGAATAAAATTTTCTTTGACAATTAAAGAAGAATTGTATAAAAAAAAAAGAAAATGAAGAAGAATTGAATTTGTTGCATTAATTACGAGTAAGTTTTCGGGTTTAATATCCAAGAATCAAGATATCATTATCACATAGGACAAATTCCGAGAGCTAACGGCGGAATTAATTAATTTTTACCATTCGAAAAAATTATAAAACATAGAAATTAAAGAAAATAAACTTACAAATTAACAATAAAGAAAGGAAAGAAAAGAATAGAAAAGGAAAAACAAAGAAAGAAGAAAAGAAGCCAAAGCTCCAACCTTGGGATGATTTGCATATAGTTCGCAGTAGGGTTGAAGTTGCAGCAGATAAACGCCACCACTCACTTTATCATCGCAGCCCTTAATACGAAAGCGAAGAACCCCAACTCGACAAGACTCGTTCTTTCTCTATCTCTGCGAAACAATGGGTGCCTCGTTGCCTCCCAAAGAGGCCAACCTTTTCAAGCTCATTGTTGTAAGCTCTGATTCCGGACACTCGCTTCCTTTCATTCTCTTTCTACTTCTTGTTCACTGTTTTTCATTACGGCTCGATCGAAGTCTATTGACTTTCTCTGGCGGCATACTTTCCCCACTTCCCAAAACCCTAGATTCTGTTCTTGATTATGTAGCTTTGTTTATTGCTTTCTGGTTTCTATGCTCTGCATTTGAACGAAAAGTAAATTGATAATGTTGGGAAGACGTGGCTTCTCTCTCTAATGAATTATTAAAGTATCTGGGTTTTGCAATTATGGTTGAATTAAGTTCAGATTCATGCTTCTATATAGGAAGTTAGTTGTGGAAAGACAGAGCAGGAAAATTCAGGATTTCGTTGTTTCATTGCTTTTCGTTCTCTGGGCATACGTGTGATTATGTTAACTAGGGTTTGTTTAATTTTCTGAATTTGCTTCAGTACTTGGTTTTCCAGCGGGATTGGATAGGTTGAATAGAGTAACAAACTATTCGAGTTTGAATTTCAGCTTTTTATCTTTGCCGAGAAATTGAAGGAAAGATTGGGACTTTGTTGGTTATCGGAAAATAAGTAATTAAAATGTCTTATTTTCTCTAGTTGTGTGCATCTGCTTGGATCTTGGTTTCTAAAGAAATTGGATGGTTGGGGAGAATTGGGAGGATGGTTGGTTTCAACTTCGATAAATGTTATTGGCTCAGCTAGCCGAATTGTCTCTTGAAATGTTATTTTCAACGGGAGGAAGGGGTTATGCTGTTTCTTTCTAAAAAACTGATGAAAAAAGAAAAGAGAGTAATTGAAGATAGCCTCTCCTATTTGGCAATAAAATTTTACAATTGGATGGAAGGTTAATGGTTATCAGCTTTTTAAGACACAACTATTCTACTGCATATTGTGTTCTAATGTGATATATTCAGTGCTTTGTAATGACCCTGGTAGTACAATGTGGCAAGATATAGACATATATGGTAATGTCTTGCTTACACAACAGTCCTGATTTATTGTCTACCAGCCTATATTTACTATATGAACAAGCAAATCTATCTAGGGCATTGAAATTTTTGTGTGGAAAACTGTTAACTGAACCTCATTTTGCTATGCAGAAATCATATGAAACTAAACAGTATAAGAAGGGGCTGAAGGCAGCGGATTCCATATTGAAAAAGTTTCCTGAGCATGGAGGTAGTTTTCATTGCACACGCTATGTGCTTATTTTGGACATATTAATTGGATTTAGCAATTTAATTCATAAAAAAAAAAAAAGGATTTAGCAATAGTGTCCAAATTTATCCATTTTATCCGCAATATTTGACATGCAAAAATTCTTATGTAGCTGTTTGGGAACTATTTTCCTCAAGTACAGCTTTGTTGGTAAAAAAAATGCATGAGACTGCTGAGAAAAAAACAAAAGCGAATATTGTAGTAACAAGTCTGAAAAACATACTTTACTCTATTGGTCGATTGTAAGTGATTTTAATGGCATGTCTTTTCGTGACTTCCTTGTATTGCTAAACTAGCATGCATAGGCGACGCTCTTGTATATGTCCTGTATACTCAGGCCTTTGTCTATTTTATGCTCAATAAAATTTTTCTTTATCAAAAAAAGAAAAAACAAGGTGCCTATCTGGCAAATGTAAGCAAGAAAGAGCACTCTTTTATTATTTGATTTTAATGTCAGAGTTTGGTTATCTCTATGGTATCATGGAAGTAAAATTCGGGGGAGAAGTCTTTTCGCAAACCAAATCTATTTTGTCTCTAATCCCCATCAGCTGTTTTCTTGTCTTTCTCCTTTTTTTTTTTTCAAAAAAAAATCTGCTCTTAGTGTATTTGTTACTTGTTTTATTATTATGTTTGAATTGAAGGATAAAATATGAATTTACCTATAAAAAAAAAGGAGAAAATATGAATTCTATCTAGAAAATATGAATTCTAATTTTCTAAATGATTTAGTTGCCAAATATTTGCTGGCCAAGGCCTTACCTTGTCTTCTTTTTCCTTCTTTAATTTTTAGGTTTTTTTCTCACTTTGAGAGAAGGGTGGGGCTTGATCCACTCTTTTTTCCTCAGGTTTAGTAAATTATGATAAGCAGACTAACAACTATTGACAATTCTGAATGATTTTTCCCTCTCACAATCTTATATTATTCGTTTATTTTCTTATGATTTGTATTTTTCAAGTCTTATAATGGACTTCTGTTTCTCTCCTGATTTCCAGAAACTTTAGCAATGAAGGGGCTAACTTTAAATTGTATGGACCGTAAACCTGAAGCATATGAGCTTGTTCGGCAAGGATTGAAGGTTGGGATGTATCTCCACTTCATTTTGCCATAAAGCAGAACTCACTTTTCTGAAATTATTGCTTTGTAATGTAATATTGTATTTAAATTATTCATTCTCATTATGCAGAATGACCTCAAAAGCCATGTTTGTTGGCATGTTTATGGCCTCCTTTATCGGTCAGACAGAGAATATAGAGAGGCAATTAAATGCTACCGAAATGCTCTGAGGATAGATCCTGACAACATTGAGATACTAAGGGACCTGTCTCTCTTACAGGTATGTTTTAAATGGCGTCTCTTCTTTTGATCACTTGCTGCTGATGTGCTAGGAGAGCTCTCTATGCTATTTTTTTTTTTTGAAAACTTTCTGTAACATTTTAACAATGATTAGCATGGGCAGTTGTGTTTGATGCTAGCGTAGGACATGGCATACTGCAAATTATATTTTATAGTCATATCCAGTTTGGTGTGTGCATTAGTGTCTTGTAAGGGAGAGTTCTTCATTGGTATTGTCTTTGTTACCTTTCTTGTACTTAATGATGATGTTTTTTTTATGCTGCTTTCATACGCTATTCCCTAATTTTGGAGAAGGAAGGGGTATTTTGCAGCATTAAAAGCTTTTTTCTCTCGAAGGGAGAAACGA